>JAOXNO010000001.1:9930080-9944227 GCA_028565335.1 Limnodromus scolopaceus | reverse complement strand
CATGTCCTGGTACAATTTAAAGGGTTTAATATTCTTAAGTGGGTAGCAACAAAGTAGAAATATAAGTTGCAAGTGACCAAAAAGTAGATTAAAATGCCAGAACATCCATACTTATGGAGTAATTGGTTTTCAAGCAGCTACCTCTGGATTTGAGGAGATAAATTGAAATTGTGCTTATGGATTAACATGAAATTTTACTGTAAACATCAGAGTTGCCAAAGCTACAACGTTTATGAATATTATTCCATTCGTAGAAATATTTTTAAAAGTCTGTCGGAAAAATACGTGGACTTCTATCAGTGTGGATGAATGATTCAATCTGCAGTCATTAAGAGCCTTCTGAAATGTTGCCCATTTCTGCAGCTAAGCTTAAACAACTGTTTCATTAAATCTTCCTTTGCCTCTGTTTTAAAGATTTTCACTAAAGTGGGAATGGAAAGGTATTAACATTCCTTTAAAAAGTAAATTCTTCAAATGTTTTTGGCCTACCTGGAAGTATCACGTTTCCTGTAAAAGGGTCTCTCTTTTGCAGACACGTTCTAAGACCCAGAAGATGCCTATGACTTTTTAAACAAAATGTAGTAGTTTGTGAAGCTTCCCCAAACAAAGAACTGAATAGTACATCTTTGGGTGTGTTAAACCCCAATTATTTTTCACTTGGGATGATCTCTGCTTTGGTACAATGCCAGCGTTCATCCTGGATAGTTTACAGGCAAGAAAATGCAGTTTCTAAAATCACTCGCAAAGTGTCTTGTAAGAGTATTCGATCTCACACAAAGAAGTCATCATTTTACCTTGCAGATCTGCCCTATTCGGGCATGAGTGGCTTTTCCAGTGTGCTCTCCATCAATTGCATTTTCACGGAAGAAGAAATAGATTTTGTCATCTTCTGGATTGTCGCTCTCTGGTATCAGATGAGCACTAATAAATCTAGGATCTGAGAAGAAAATTCCATTGTGCATGTTATCACTCCATGAACTGATGCACTTGCTTTCCTTAGATAAATGAATTCTGATTTTGCTTCCCAGTAATTGATCTTTGTATCTAATGGCAAATATAACTATGTTAGGTAGAACACCACCCATTAACACATGACAGGTATTCACATTCCTCTTACCTTTAACACATAGAGGTGTTTGCTACAGATATTTCATGAACGTACCTTAAGTTTATTATTTAAGCAATGAAACAGTCATGAAATCTCTTTACAAATGGTTGTACAACATTACTTCATGGCTTCCTAATTTCATGTATTTATTACTGACATTATTCTTATTTCTTTGGGTGTTTTGACTTTCGGTCAAGAAACTTTCTGTATGTGTTGCGCATAAAAGGAGAGAATCATTAAGACAATTGTAATGTTCCTAATTTTAGCAATAATGAAGAATATATAAAGAAAGTATTTTACGTCTAGAAAACTATTAATGTGTTACTGTCAAAAAAAAAAAAGTTAATAAAAAAATACAGTTTTGACGGATATTGTCTACTTCCACACTATGATACTCTAAGCCCCAGCATTTTTGTCTCATTTTCAGAAGAGAAGTGCATTTTTGAATTTCTATTCAAGTTGTTGAAATATTGTGTCTTGCTTTTTTTTTTTTTTTTTAATAAAGACCCTTTATTTCTTGACAATTAGAGTGACAACATTATTTGGTGATAAAGAGGATACATCAACAAATGAAAATATATAAAATGCAGGTATACTGATTGGTTACATAAGAAAAATGGTGAAAAGAAGTTTTGGGAGAGAAGTTTAGAGAAATCATAAGAGCAAATTCATACCAGTGGTGAATCTGGCTCATCACTGTATTTTACAGAGATACTTCATCTGGTATCTTTCACTATATTTGGAAAAAGAAGGCATATCCAACAGATTTACCAATCTGTTTTATAACCATTTTACATCCTGCTGGGATAATTAACTGCAAACTATATTTAACTACTCAAAGAGTCCTGTTCTTATGTGAAATTATAAGCTATTTTAGTGTCATGCATTAACATCTTTTCAGTGTATGTTTATTGCTATATAGTCATGGAAATTATGAAGTGTACTTTGTTTTGCCAGTTTGTACTAGCTGTCCTGTGAAACCCATGACCTTATTAAGGATGGCAGTGTTTGTAAGCAACAATATTTCGATGTTTTTATATGTATTTGCATGCATGTGTTTAGATGTATTTATTATATGAGCACATACTGCATAATTTTGTGTCTGTGTGTATAAATATATTCTCATGTATTCAGTGTGTATATATATATGTATAGGCATATATATATTCTTGTGTACTCTGTATGAGTATGTGTGTGTATATATATACACAGTACATGAGAATGACCATAGTAGCTTAGAACAAGGTTTACTTAGATCAATGTATACAGACTCCAACATTGTCCAGAAGTAATTATCTGGGACAAAGAAAGAATATGCTAAGTAAAAATAATACTCTCCCAGAATAATCTCCCTTCCTCCAACTATTTTCAGTGTAGCTGATTCCCTGAGCTTGGTTGCTTTCTATGTGCTTAGTAACTCTCAATAGATTTTTCATCCAGTTATCTATCTAGACTCTTCTTGAACCCATGCAAATTTCCAGTATTCAAAGTGTCCTTTCGGAATTTGTTTTGCATGTACACAGTCTACTCAACTAAAACCTGCTTGTGATATCGTGTTTTCAACATCGATCTTACTAACTTCATTTGGTGCCTCTCAATTCCTGTACTGGAAATACCCACAGTGTTCAAGATGTGGGTAAGTTGTGCTCTTATACAAGGGCTATAGTGATGCTCTTTGTTGAATTCTCTGTACTTTCTCTGTTAAATCCTGACTTTTAATATGGATATAACAGTTTTTAACCAGTAATCTGAAATTTTCATGGAACTTTATGTGCCATAACCCCAGAACCTCACTCTTCATTGGTAATGCTCAGTCCACAGCCCATCATTTTATATGTGGAGATAAGCATGTTTTCCTCATGGTTTTCCCCGTGATTTATCACTACATCATTCATCAAGAATAATTTAATTTGTCATTTGATTGCATAGCCACCCAGTTGCATAAGATCCTTTTGTAATTCTTCACAGTATTCCTTTGTCTCACTATGCTGAATAACTTAGTAGTGTGTGAAAAATTTTCTCATCCTGCTGCTCAACCTCTTTTTCAGGTTATTTATGAACACGTTGAACAACACAGAACAGATCTCTGTGTAACTGTGTCTATTACCAATTGTTTATTAAAATTAATCTTTTTATACATTTGAAAACATCGAAATTCTGTAAGCAGCTTAAGCTCTCCCCTCCAAGCCCCAGGAACTTAAGCTACTCAATTAATTTCCTTTTTTTCTAGCATGCATTTAATAGCCTTCAAGTTACACTGACACAAGGCCTAAGATAAATATCTAGACTATATTGTACCAAGGTAAATATCTATTATTTTATATACGATCTTCCACGACTCTGAATGCAACTTGTATCACAAGAAATGCAAGGCTACACCTTGAAAATTTTGGCATTACAGCCTGCAGAAGGATACATCAGAGAAAAAGGATACCCATTAGTAGACACTTTTCTGGGCTACTGGATCTGGAGAATCTTTTGTCTGAATACACTGTTTTTCCAATCTTAAGGTCTTAATGAAAAGGGTCAAAAAAAATAATCCAAACAAAACCTAAATACATTCCCAAATGGTTGAATGATTTTTTTCTCGTGCAATGGATTTTGTAAATCACAAGATATCAAATTCTAAAATAAATCACCGTATTATCAGGCATCAAAAATCTAACTTTACATTGGCCTATGAAGATACTGTGGGGAGTTCCATTTGAGTCAAGTTTATATAAACTTGCCCTCGGTTAGCATATTGTTATTCTTTTCTTTCCCTCTCATAATTTTGCAAGTGAACCTAGAAACAGTAAAAGAGTCCAGTATTAAAGCAGGACTGATAAAAGAATGACAGAAAAATAGTTTAAGAAATAGAAAATACGTGTTTTAAAGAATTCTGTCAGAATGGTAGCAGAACAGAGGGGTGTGTGAGGAAGGCATATATGACTAACACTATAGCCAGAGTGCATGTGAATATGCTTTGTATACATTTGTTACCTGTGCTCATTTGGGATGAATTCAGATTTTTGATTAGTTATTAATAATCTTAACTACACCCCTGAAAACAAAGCTGCCGCACAGCCCTGTATTAGAAGACATTCATTGTATATCATGGAAGAGTTTTTGTTGAATAACACTGGTGTTTCTTACTGAGCAAACCTCAGGCTGTTTCACCATCTGCTTAAATTGACATGTTTTAGTCAATAAAAAAGTGGTTCTTCATGCTATAGGGTCCTCGTTCTTGTTACCTGGTGGTGTTTGGTTTTTTTACCCTCTTTCGTATAACAGATTTATGTTTATGCATTGAAGCAAATAAAGGAAGAACTGGCCACATGCGTTCTGTTGCATATAGAAGTAGATTCATTTTTGTTCAGAATGAATATAATGATCATAAAAGCAACATCATGATTATACGTGTGGAGAGAGGGAGAGAAATCTGGTTGATAATTTTGTAGGTTATAAAGCTAAGAAGTGGGTGGTGTGAACTAGTGATCTGTAGTGTGTTCTTTAGTGTTTCATTAGCGGAGGAGCTGTTTGACTTGCCCGAGGCTTGATGTACACTTGCATTTAACTCCAGGGCTTCAGACCATGTTTGCAACTCGCTGTTTAGGGTCATGATGACTCAATCAGCCAGATGGCCGGCAGTCACGCAACACAGCCCTCTCCATGGACTACCTAGCATTTTCGTACTGCTTTTCTTTGAGGAAGGGAGATGTTGTCCACAGATGAGGGACTTCTCCTTCACTCTCCTAATTGCTCACCCATGCAGTAGAAGAAAGAATGTCATCCATGAATGTGTATGTTCCAAATATTGAGACTGCCCTGCCTCACCCTGCAAAATTAAACAGGTTTGGTATCAAGCGGTCCCCATGGGAAGTTTAAAATAATTCAGTCAGGGTTGACCTATTTCATACATTCAACACAGCCACAGAAGCAGTGCTGGAATGAACTTCAAGCTAGTTTTACTGAGTGGAAAGTGGGACTTTGATCCAATTGTAAAAGTCATTGCACTGCAGCTATTGTGGACAGATAGGATGACTTCAAATTTCCATGCATGAAATATTGGGTATTCTGCGACCCTAAAACTGTCTCCAATCTGTGGAGTGCTCAAAAATGCTGTTACAACAGTTCAACACTTTCTTGTTTAAAACCAGTCTCCCATTGGCTAAAAGTCCAGAAAGCATGTTTTGGGAAAATGAATTTAAGAAATATTTTGCAATGATTCATTGCTTTAAAAAAAAAACACAAGCAGACAATGTGGAAGAGTGCTTTAAAAAACAGCATACATCAAACAAACATGTCTGAAACATGTTTAAGCATGATCAAAGGAGAGACAAAGCCACAGCATAAACATGATCAAAATAAAATTACAGCTAAAAAACCCTTCTCTGATCTTGCAGCCAACGTGAACAAGCTAAAAATAAAAACGTAGATTTTTATTGAAAACAATCAGCCCCAAGAAGCAGATTATTAAAGCACACACCTTTTTCAGTCTCCTTTTTCTAGTTGTCTTGGCTGTGGGGCTATTTCTCAGCTCCCACATGACACCTTCCTAGCGCCACTTTTTGCGTGCCCTCCTGCCGTTACCAGCTCTGCAGACGTTTCATTGGCAGCAGCCCATTAAACTGTCCTTCATGAGAAATCTGGCTCTTTATGGAAACGACACCTTGGTCCAGCTGCCTTTATGATTTATATGCCATTGTTTGCTTAGTTAAGTAATGGAAACATGTTTTGCTTGTCTCAGCACTTCAGGTTGCGAAAAAGCTAAGGAAAATCGATCTACATTTGGTCTTTTACAAATGTTACTCCTCAGCAACAACAGCCATACACACGCACCCCCCCCACACACCCCAATAGCAAGAAACAATAAAACTCAGAAATTGGATTTCTAACTGAATTGTATTAGCATTTTAATGAAGATCTATAAACTTGAAGGCACAGAAATTACCTTTAGCTGTCAAGATTGAGTAAACTGGGGGAACAGAAGCTGGGGTCATCTCTTCATCACTTGACAGGAGCCAAAGGGCAGTTCTCTCAGGAAATGTTTGGTAAAGAGTTTGAACTGGATGCCCCTATTATTGTATATTTACGGTCAAAATGACTAATTTATCCATTCACAGTAAGAAAATTCTAGGAAACTAGGGAAATTTTACGCTCAGTAAAACTGCAATTGCTATAATTTAATGAAAAGTACTGGGGAGTGACCGGGGCCCTGAGGAGAGGAACAAGACTAGGGAAGCTGAAATTAAAAATTTAACAACAACAAAAATAGACAGCTACTCAGGACTTCATAACTACATACAGTGCCCATCCACTGAGACCCAGCACAGAGATCCAAACACTGTCCTCAGAAAATCTGAACTTGAAATCACAGCGAGTTCTGCTACCCACAGAGAGGAGGACTTGCAGCGCCAGTCACAAATGTGCACAGCAGAACCATCCACCATGGGCATGCTCATCAAGGTCACCAGAGGACAAAGATTTTAATATATGGTGATGAGAGAACTAAGTTGGTTTGTGGTTTTACACACTCGAATGTAGTTTACAAAACACCAAAGCTTTTAGTGGTGTTCTTCCAAAGTGACTTCATTTTAATTCTTCAACTTTCACATCCCTTTTATTGCTGATGACTCAGGCCAACACAGCCGGGGTCTCGTGGATTCACCGCTTGCAGTGAAGCTCCTCAACAACACGAATGGCATCAGACCACATCCTCAAGGTGGGAATCCTCTTTGCACAAGGGATAACTTGTGGCTGTTATGGAGCTAATATGAGGGGTTTGTGGCAACTTATTGTCAGATGCTGACATGGAAGGTAGCCCCAGGAACAGACCACAGAGTAGAGATGTGATTTAAAGACACTGTTTTCAAAGCCATGGGTAAGTGGAGGTGGATGTGTGGCATGCAGACCGTGCATGATTGAGATGTTAGAAGCTGTCACAAGGTCACGCATCAATGTTGCAATGGAAATTCTCATCAGAAAGGGTTTTATAGATTGGTGATATTTATCAAGCAGTTTGTCTTTGAGTCAAGCCAGACTGATGCTGAGGAATGCCAGTCTTAAAATACTGTGTTACTTATGACAGTTAGTTTTTCCTTCTTAGAAGTCATATCCTGTTTTCTTCAATTTTTCAAAGAGTAGTAAAAGAAATTTTGGTGACAGAATATAATACAGGTTTAAGTTTTAGTTAAGGTTTAAGGTTTAGTTAAGGCTTCTTGCAATTTCAATTGCATACATATTCCTTTTTTTTATGATTAAAAACTCTTTTCAGAATTAAGAAAATCTCTCTGCAGGATCTGGCTGTTTCAGTGTTGACTTGTGGGAATTTCTTGTGACAGAAAGATATTACAGATTTTCAAGGATGAAAGCATTAAAAATAATATTAACATATCACTCTCCCATCATATCAATACATGGATGCAAAAAAAAAGACACACACAAAAAAAAATGCACAAAGCTTTTACACATGTAAACTACACATCTCAGTGCTACTCTTACATATACAGCAGGAGGAACCTAGTCGCTGAGGCTTTTCAGTGTTTTGACCTTGAGTGTTATCTATGGATCATTCTGGTTGAGTGAGACATTGAATCTGAATTCAGTGGAAGTTTTTTTTTAAGGAATTACAGATTTATAGTTGGGGCAAAGGCAAAGAAGGGCAAGTGTAGTTTGGAGCGCTAATAATATACTAAGGTATATAAGCTGAACGGTGGCTGGATAGCAATAAGGAGAAGTGAAGAAGGTGATTGAGCTGCCGGGTGAACTTCCAGAAGAGCCTGGTTTCCTGGCAAAGCAGCTGAGCAGGCCGAGGGGAGGAAAGGCGAGAGCAGCCCCCGCTCGCCCGGAGGGGCTGGAATCGGCGCTTCCCGGCGGGGCGGCCGGGGGGATCGGCCGGGGGACCGGGCCGGGGACCGGGCCGGGGACCGGGGGGACCGGCAGCGGCTGCAGCCCCTCACCGCACCCGGCCACCTCCCCAGGGCTGCAGGATCAAATGTCCTTAAGGGGAGCACAACCTTAATTTGCTCTACTTAACACCTCTAAAGCAGTGTAAATGTGCCTCCGAGTACCAGCCAAGGCTTAAGTCTCCAGGCAGTGCCGCTACCCCCAGATCTCTTTCTCCTCCGCTGCCTTAGAGCCATGATTCGGTATGAATATGTCTTGGGAGTAACATTTTAGCTCACGCAGGAAGGAGAAAGAAGAAAATGTTGATCTCTGATGCAATTATCAGTTTCTGAAGCCTTTGTTCTAAAGAGACAACAATAGTTTTGATTCCCTGTAAGGACTAATTAGATGGTGAAGAAAAGTGAATACAAAAGTTCAGTAAAATTATAGCTTAATTCTCAACGTAAATTAGATTTCTCACAAAACAATGCTTATGATCTACCCACCCTATTTAATTTAAAAGAGGTGATTATTATCTCTTTACAGAAAAACAACTAAAATTAACACCTCTTTTCCATTGCTGACTATGTTTTAAGGTGTTGTATATCTATCAACACAATTAATTTTGAACTGATTTACTTGTCCTTCAGAAAGAATAATTGGGCAACTGAGAAAACTAGTGTCCTTCATGGAACAGAAAGTAGGACTTGCAGCATATTGTCTCCATTTAGAAATACTTTAATCTCAATTTTCTGTATTTCTTAACCTCTCTGCAGAAAAAGCTAACGAGAGTTCCAGCTAAAAGTCTGTTTCTTCCTCTCTCAGTCATTTATCTGAAGTTTTTGACATTGATGCTTGGAAATAAAAACATTGGAAAGCCTGTGTCTTAACTGTGTAACCTACATCTTTTGCGCTCTGGATGAGTGACAAAAACTAAATACCACAGTCTTTATGTTAAAAAGTGATGTATTAGGGGAGGAAGTGAAGTATGGAAGAGAAAAGAAGTTTCTGATTCGGGGTGTTACACACTTTCAGCAATCAGAGTCACGCCTTGGGCCCACATAAACTCTGAAGATTCACAGGTGGAGCACAAGTCCCTGGAGATGCCCTAGCAGTTTATGGTAGATGACCCAAAACTCAGAAACCAAACCCGTTCCTCTCCACTAATGTGATTTTCTCAGGCCTTCCAGAATGCTGAGAGATGCATGATTATGTCTTGGTGGAATATTCTTCCTCTTTGCAACTTGGAAATTAGAGGGTACAAGAGAGTGTCTGGAAGGCAGAGAGAGCAGAACATGCTGCAGCAACACCATCAGCCAAAATCTTGACACAGCATGTTGCAGGAGACAAGTCACTGGCTAAGTGTGAGGAATAGTTGGGGACTAACAAGGTAAACACATTTCACAGTAGGGAAAGTGGGACAGCCTTCAGCAGCACAATTGGCAAAAGCATGAAACCCAAAACTGAGCAACAGTGGTTTGACAAGTATGTCTTTAGCCTCCATATGTCTCCTGAGACCTATATTTCCTGAGACCCAAGATTTCTCTGTGAGCTCCATACAGTGCACAACCCTGTCTCCAGCAGAAGCATTTGTACACACATATATTACTTTTTTCTGCCTATGATGTGAACAAATATGGCCTTTGTGTCAAAAATCATCTATTTTGAAAACAGGAAGAAAATTTCCAAACTTTGTCCTGCCAGGTTCAATTTGAAGTGTGTGAGAGGGGTTATGTAGCTGTAAAAACAATCTCCTCCATAACATCATGTCAAAAAACTGGACAGGATTCTGCCATCATCTCAAGTCTCGATGAGGGATGTTCATTCATCGGGAAATGATCATCAACCCAAGCCAGTTCCCACGGAGTGATCCAGCAGAAAACACTCCTGTAGCATTTTCCTAACCTATCCAATCTCCTGTAATTTAATTTCTTTGTTAAATCCTTTAGATTTGGCCACAAAACTGAGTTCATATTGTCAAACTATGAGAAAGGTTTTGCTGTTATAATTAACTTTTACAGCTAGTGTAAAGCAACTCGATTCAAAATCCATTAAAGTAAGAATAATGAGGGATGGCAGAAAAGACTGAAAAAAGGGTGGGGTGAATGACTGGTTTTAACTGGTCTGTCAGTGTAGCACAGCAATATAAAATGCAGTAAGGCATCTGTAAGCGGAAGCAAAACCCCTCAGCACAACCTGAGGTATTCAGTGTGATAGCATCAGTTATGACAACCTCTTTCAGTAGTCATGTGAGTATAATTCGTGATTCCAACTTAATCTAGCTTCAGTCAAGATAAGGTATTAACAGGATTTGTACCCAACTGAAGTAATGTACTAGTTTATTGAGGATGTGAAACTTAGGTCTGCTCATTAAAAAAAAAAAAAAGAAAAGAGAAAGTATTTAATAGCACAGGTGTGATGAAAACCACGGATTTGCTTGAGATAGACAGAAATATCTTGCAACATTACCTTTTGCACTGCTCTGTCAGAAAGTTGTTCTTCTCAAACTCTGTTATAATTATTATATATAACTCTGTTATAATTGGTATATACTCTTATTCTGTACAAAGAAACCCTCCTTTTTTTTTCATTCACTGACAGCATTTCAGAAATATTTGATGTAATTACTGTGACTTTTAAGAATTAAAACCTTCTTAGAGTAACATTGTATCAGACTCAAAATTTTAGTATTTTTTAAAAGCAGTAAGGAAAGAATTTGCAGCACACACTTGTGATACATAAACAGCAGGGACAGGAATTAGCAGAAAGTTTGAATAAAAGTATGAAATGCAGTAAAAAATATATGGAACATTTTTTAAAGAATTCTTTTCCACTGACAGGTCTGGCAAAAAATCTCCACTGGAAGTATGTCAAACATGGAGCAGAACTGAGTATTAATAATGACAACCCATTTAGACAATCTTGTGAAAAAGGCTGATGACTCACTAGTCCATGTAAAATATCTCATAGGAAGGTTTTGCACCTTTCCCTCTCACGGAGCTTTTTCTGCCTTTAGTGGAATTTCCTTTAGAGAAACAGGAGAATAGGAAACAGAGACCAAAGGGGTGGGTAAGTAAGTAAAGAGAGCTGTGCCCTGTGACTGTCAGATTTTACAGTGTGTCAAATGTTATCATAGAGCCCAGGAAATATGATTAATCTCACTGACACCAGTGGAACACTTTTTACTATTTATAAGGGTATTGAATTTTGCTCAAACGGCAGTAGAAGAATCAATAAACACCAATCCTCTGATATATGGCCATATTCACAGATAATGTATTGTCACTGAATGCTTTCAAATATTTCATAAGAGCTGTGGAGTGAATGGGAAAAATATGCAATCCAGTCTTTAAAATAACTTTTCTTCTGTTTTTCTGAATGATCATCTGTAGAAAAGCTCTGTCCCTGAAAGGTTATCTGGCTTCTTATACCAACTCATCTAATAAAATTTTCCTACAAATCTTGCTGCACTTACCTGAACAGAAATCTTTACAAACCTACCAAAAGGAAACAATTTTTTTATATATGAACATATGTTAAAAACAGTCTTTTCTATAATCCAGGAATCTAACAAAAACACAGGCCAGCCTGTCACTTTAAAAAGTAAACCAGAAAGGGAACTATGTTGTCTTCTTTTAATTAGTAAAGCTGCCACTTTACTTGTGGCAGCCCTAAGTGCTCAGGAATATCAAATTCTGCTGGATGTTGTACAAGAGATGGTGCTCTCGAAGATTTACAATTTAACCCTTGCCTTTGAAAGAGGTAATTTTCCCTGATAACACTACAAGACATCTCACCTTCCTAAAGTGACACCAGTGATATGGACCTGAGAACAGAGGGAAAAAGAGCTAAGAAAGACACGTCAGCTGGGAGCTCAGTTTCAGCAGGTTACTCTCAATAGTCTTTTTGGATATGGAAACCTTCAGATAACACTGCTGCGACTGAGATTGAGATTCTTAAAAGCAATGTTACAACATTTCAATGATACAGCCATTCATCTGTAGAATATCACATCATCCGAGGCATTCACTGCTTCTGATTATCAGCTATTAGCTGGTGAATGCCTGTATACCTACACATATCTGAAATGTTACCGTTAACTTTACCATGTCTTTTTTACTGTATGGCATGTAAAAGCACCTATCTACACATTTAGAAAGCTATTCAACAAGGATAGATTGGTATAAGTCCATGGAATCCAATGGAATAGCAAGGAATGGGATGCTTCAGATGGCACTTTGCAACTTAAAAGCTAGGAATTGAAGTTTGAGATAAGTAACATAGGATGCTTCAAAGATCACGGAGAAAAATTAATGCCACTTTGGCAACGCAGCAAAATTGGAAGTTCAGGATCTATTGCACTGTGAAAACATAAATGAGGAACCATTTGTCAAGCTTTTTTTTTTCTTTTTTATCTGTCCATTGTATCTGAGAACTGTCATTCTGTGAATAAGGTATTTGGGGCTTCTTTGTTTATTTTCTCTGTTATTTAGTCAAACATGCTACCTTTACAAGTGAAAAATAACTATCCATTTGTCTCTCCCATTTGTGCTCTTCCTGTTCTCTCTTCATTACAACACAGTCATGAATAAGGCTCTACTGGCTAAATGATGTGGGTGGTGACATCTGTTTCACCCTTTTGTTTTGCAGGTGTCGCCTAGTGGAACCTGGGGAGCAACCCAGTGAAGTGGCTCAAGTGGGACTGGAACAGTATTTACTTGGAAACATGGGTTTGCAGAACTAAATGAAGGAAAATCACTAAAAGATTTTGTATCAGTTAAAACCCTGAAAAAGATGAAAATTGATCTGCTGGGAAATTACATGCCATATTAAATGTACAGTTTTGTAACTAAGTGTTTTCTCTCCTCCTCTCTTTAAAGGTTACAGAGATTTTAAGATGTCCTACAGTTACAGCACAAAAGGCCTGATTTGATATGATATCAGAAATAATGAAACTATAAAATCTGCAAGGAATTAACAAATCTGAATTTAACTACAACAGATGCTCTATCTACATTTCTTGATCTTACATGCTCTGTGTGCCTGCTTAATCACAAAGTATTGTGTTAGGCCCCATCCTGCCCTAGTAAAGTCAACAGCCATAACTCTGCTAAATACAGAAGTTGGAAGATATCCTCAAGAACGGATCTTAATATTAGATTTGTAATTCTTTGGTAGTGTGACTTTTGAATTGTGCTCTTGAACTACCTGAATGTGCTATCAGTGTTTTAAATACATTGATGTTTCCAGTTCGTTGTAAAAATAGGCTTTTAATACAAGACAGTATTTAGCAATCTAGTACCAGCCATCAGTTTGATATCAGCCGTGACATTATTTAATTTTCAGAATCACAGAGGTTAAAGCTCACTGAACTATAAACAGTTGGAAACATGGAGTGTAATCCCAAGGCACAGCTCTGCACAAGCTGTAATTTAAATCATATTGCATGCTAAGCTGAAAAGGCAGTGCAGGTCCCAGGGGGCATGAATAAATCTGCAGTCACTGATTTGCCACACACATTTGTGTTGGGATTCTGTAACTGTGCAAATGTGATGTCTTTCTTTAGTGCAGAGGACCTGTCATCTACTGAGATTTGTAATTAAATAACCCAAAGAACAAAAGCAATTACTTAGCCTTACAAGCACTCAGACTGGAATTTACACGATTTCATGAACAAAGAGATGGGGAAGTTATGGAGACAGAGAGAAAAGGAGGCTTTGAGTCTGCAATTTAATTCACCTGTGTCTAGTGCTAGTGGAGATTTTAATGTATAGACCAGGTATTCACATACCTGGCTTACTTTGAACTAATAATTCCGTCATCACAAACTCCACTCTGAAGTGGATGTTCCTCCATCTAAGGAGCCAATTATGTTTCCAGCTGGCTACGTGCCATGTCAGGTGCCGGCTTTGAGCAATCAGTTGTGTTAATTGCAAGCAACACTGAATGCCTTTTGGGACAAGCAATTCACGGTTCAGGAATGTTAGTGTAAAGGGGGTTAGGTTCAGCCCCATTACCAGGAACAAATCACAAAGTTCGTATGGGTTGCAGACTAACAGTTGTAATTTTATGGAATGGGGGAAAGAGGTAGGAACAGACTAAGGGGCTGTATCCTCACAGCATTAACTCTGCTGGGTGTCCTGGGCATCTCAGCTACTTGGTGGCGTGGTGG
>JAOXNO010000001.1:9867480-9929980 GCA_028565335.1 Limnodromus scolopaceus | reverse complement strand
AGACTAAGGGGCTGTATCCTCACAGCATTAACTCTGCTGGGTGTCCTGGGCATCTCAGCTACTTGGTGGCGTGGTGGTGGAGCCCTTCATATTTTAAGCTCAGCTGCTCTGTCCTCTCGTTCCTGTGTTTCTGTCAAGCATTTTGATCCAGGCCAATAGGGTCAAGACATTGGCTCGAGAGATGACTACATCAGCTGCCCATGAACATGGTCTCCTCCACGTTTGTTGGCATTTTCCTTCTTTGTATTTGTAATACTGGGAAAATAACAATTAGAAAATGCATAGCGGTTGTTTGATGTAGAGGAAATAAATAGTCTAAGGGAATAAATAACAGTGAATGCCATAAATTGATGTTGAAGGGCAGATTTATACATAAAACAGCCATTGAAGAAATGAAGCATACTAATGAAATGAGCTGAGCACTGGAGTGAGTAGAAACCAGTAGGTCTTCCTTGGCTGCGCTGGGGACATTCTTATTTATTGTCAGCTAAAGATCTAACCTGTGGTATTTTTTAGTGTCTAACTTTTGTCTCAGTACCCGAATAACAAGTTTTAGATAGTCTATCTTTTCACATGGGTTGATTTCTAATATGTTTACCCGTGAGTCGTGGCACCAGCACTATTTGAAAGAAGAAACCTGCCCAAATGTTGAAGGTGATGAATGGGAGGCTTGGATTGAATCATTAGAGATAAAGAGAGTTAGTGTGTGGCGGGGAGGGGGAGGAACTGGTACAAACCTCAAGGTCTGCAGGTGCTTAGAAACAGCGTGGAGGCTCAGGAAGTGTCTCTAATACCCTTTAGAGGCTCAGTCCCTGGTATCCCATATGACTGTACAAAGAAAACTTCTTAAAACAAAGCCATCTTATTTCTCCCTTTAACACAGACTAAAACATTGCCAAACACTTTTTCGTCTGAAGCTGTGAATTTCATTAAATTCAATGCAACTCGCTCAGCACTCTCTATTTTTGTGTGGCTGAAACCTCTAATTCTCCCCCCACCGCCCCGCGGCCAGCGTGCTCTAGTCACATCACACTTAACCTTTGCCTTGGCTTCTCAAAAAAGAATTTGTTTCACTCTATTCACGGCTTCAACAGTTTGGCAAACTGCACTTGAGTGCTGCGCTGGGCCTTTATATTGAACACACTAATCTGATTGTTTTTCCACTCTACAAACTTTGGGTCAACAATCAAGCTGCTGCCAGAAACTAATTAATTTGCAAACAGGCCCCATTTTCACAGGGGGAGAGCTTTTGAAACCTATGTCAGCAGAGCTGGTCACACCATGGTGACATGCATTGTCATGGCATCCACTTTTCTGGGTAATTCTCCTCACTAATTTTTCACCACACACATGAACTCAAATTACCCAGTCAACAGTAAATCTCTATTGAATGCCCACCAAACTCTGAACGTGGTGGCCTGAGAAGAGGAAATTGGTATTGACAGGGTCAACACTCATTAAATTGATGGCTAGAGCAGAAGAGGAAAAAAAAACACAACACAAGAACATAAAAAAAAGATTCAGAGGTATGTCATATCCCAATGAAGGGGGCTGTAACAGACCCATTCCAGCTTTGTTTAAATCAATTAGTATTCCGCTGTGTGATTCCCTACAAGCAGATTTCTGGTTAACTTTCATTGAAAAACCAGTTGGTTACTTTTGTGAACAGGAAAGGAGAAATAATTTGGTAGCTAAAAGTCACTGTTTTTCAAGCATCAGAGCTGTGATGAGCCCTCATAGAGATCTCCGAGATCATGGGAAACCTACTAGAATTTTCAAGGCTTATAACACAAAGGCTTTGTCTTTGGCATCCTGCCACCCGATCTGAACTTTCTTGTTCCTAAAGCTGATTTGGATTTTTGCAAAAATAATAATTACAAAGAAAAGCATGTTGTGTAATTTAAAGTGGGGCCTACACCAAAAGCAAAGTGCAGTTTTAGAACCTGAACACTATACCTGTCCTGGACAAATTACCTTTTTTTCCCTGTTGACATTCATATCTAGGGCAAGAGGAGAGGCTTCCTATGAACTGATGCATGTCGGTAATGTGTTTATATTTATACATATATGTATAGATACAAATGGTCGTTTTAATCATATATTGACTGAAAGTACTACACAAAGCTTTCTAGTAGGGTTTTCATCACAGCTACCCCTGCTTGGGTTATATACTCCTTATTACCTCCCTTATTCAAACAGACCATCAATTTACAAAGCTGTCCATTGTCAAGTCTACAAGCTACCCATTGAAATAAATACATATAAAAAAAATACTACTTAGTTTAAAAAAAAAAAAATCATCATTTCAGAGAACATAGAATATCACTGTGGCTACTGGTAATCAGACAATTGCTGGTGTTTATTATTCAGTATGAGAAGGGTATGGAGCTGGAGACATCCAGGATCAAGAGTGTGACTCCTGGAGTGTACTCATGCAGCTGGGTTCTTACACTGCTAAATGTGGCAGATGAGACTCAGATTTATTCATCTAAAGCTATGTCTATAAAAAGCAACTCACCTGGGTCATCAAATTTGATTCTGAACACCCAAGCAAGATCACCCGATTTGCCCTGTACATCCAGGTGCACTGACTTAGATCTAGCATCTAGCTACGGCTTGTTCTGGCTCATTTGTACAATTTCCTCCTAAGAAAACTCAGAACATTGATGATGGGAAGGTCTCACGCCAAAATGAAGGTCACCAGGATTTACTGAGTTGTATTCACCACTGATGTAAACTCCCTAAAATTTAGCAGTTCTAAGGCACAATTCAGTGCCTAATAGAACAATTCAATGTACATAAGTGAGCGTAGATCCCCAAGCTGGCAATCACAACCAAGTCTCTATTTAGAGAGAGACTATGCACAGATCTGCTTGCGACTGGGGTCATATCCCACAGTGCTTGTTTTGAGAGCAACTAATTTCCTTCCTAAAACTGTACTACGTGCAGCAGACAAACTTCTCTGTTCTCCAGTGGAAACAGTGCACAAAGCATTGAACTCTGAGTTCCCCTATTATTTTTGATCTTACGTGCTCTATAAAGGGAGTCACAGTATGAATTGCAGCAAAGCATGACTTCCAATTTACACTCCCAGCTGTTACTTTTTGGTGTGGATAATAAGGCTGATGAAGCTAAAACCCATAAATGAGCCCAGGGTTAACCATGTAACATATATATATCCGAAGTCATGCGTTCCTGAACTAATTTCTGTCCTAACTTCTCCAAGCATATTGTGGCTATAGCTCAGAACAATATGTTTACAGATGCAAGTCTTTTTAGCCCAGGTCATATTCTCTAGAGTGTCAGGAAGTCTTGAAAATGTGCAGTCAAAACCAGGGGAATGTCTCATTCTGCTTCATGTTTCCTATGCGTTTTTTCCACTCCAGCTTCAGAACTTATCCTTTGGTTACATTTACCAATATTTCATACCTAAACACAAGAAAATGTCATCCACAGCACTGAAATTTGATGAAGAAAATTACCTAACCCTAGACTACTGAGGGAAGGTAGAGAGAGAGAGAGGGAAGACCTGTTTCCTAGAAGGAGTTAAAATAATTCCATTCAGGCTACTTGATGGGAGGTTAAAATTTTTCTGATTGTCTTTACCCACCATCTTCATGATCTTCCTCACTTCTGGAGGAACTGTGAAGCATATTCTCTGACTGATACTTGGTCTTTGATTTCCAAAGAAAATGCTTCTCTTACTTTGTATAAAGATACAGGGAGCAGTTATCAGACAGGATGAGTCAGCTGGTTCAAATACACGAGTGTCTTCTGATCAAGTATTCAGCTGGACCTATGCTTTCCTGAGTTGTAATCATTTCAGGTCAGTGACAACATAAATGTCAATTAATAACATTAAGAAAGAAGTGATTATTTTGTGATTTCAGAAATTCTACATCTCTTCCAAGAGAAAAAAAAACGGGTTGTAAAAATGTATAGAGAGAAGACTTGTTAGATTGGAATGAGAAAAACAATTTAAAATTCATATTCCGTCTCTCAAATTTGTATCTACAGACTTAAGGAAGAAAAAAAACCACCACCCTGTAAATTGAGTTCGTATTCCATTCTGTTCACATTATTATGCCACTGTCACCATAGTTTCTGAGTACTTCCTAGCACTGTGTTAGGTGACATTAGCATTTGTCACACATGGAATTTATCACTGTGAAATTATTTATTACTATTCTTAGCAATGAAGATAATGGGAATGGGGGTGGGAGGGTGTATTGAGTGAGAAATGAGACTTGCATATATGGACATGTTTTGCTCCTGCAAGGGTCGGAGTTGTTCCTGCCTGTATAAGCAGTGATGGGAAAATGCAGAACTTGGTCCATGCTACAGCCTGCATGATAGGAGATATCAGCTGAATAATTTGGTTCAAATACAGAAATGCATATTTTAAATGCAAGAGAATCTTAGGGGTACTGGGGGGGGAAACACCAAAAGAAAAACAACCAAAAAAACCAGACGCAAGAAAATCCCTTCACTGTTTTTGCTGGTTAGGTTGTCTAAATATGCCCTTGTAAACTTATGGGAATGCAGACCTAGGAGATACTTCTTAGTCTACTCACTGCAGTCCCTTGTAATGACAGGCAAGCATGCTATATGACAACATGTAAAATGTTATTCAAATTCCTCTTAAAACCAGCTAGGCTGCCTCACTGACTACTTGACTACTTCTATTGGGCATCTTTTTCTAATTTCATTCCCCCCATGGTTTAAGACTTCTAATTTGAAGACTAAATATATTCATATGCAGTTCATACCCTGCCTTTTTTAAATGCCCTTTATTTAAATAGATTTTTCCTTGCTGGAGATTTATTGTATTTGTAGCATCTATCACCTCCTTTCTTCAAGAATATCTCAGATGTACTTTATGAAATAAACCTTGGGTGCCAGGATGGTTGGGTTCTGTCTACTCTGGCAAGCTGGCCATTTTCCACATCTGTTTACCTTCAGTGGCATGTATTTTAGTGCCTTCTCTACATCTGGATTGGGAATGTGTAGGAGGTGAGCTGGAAAGTAGAAAACTAGGAATGCATTTAGGGACAAGGGAGTGGTACAGGAGAGGGAGGTGTCAGTGGGTACATATAGGTGGGAAAAGGGTTTGGTGTGAGTAACCAAAGACAAATTATTGATTCAAGGATGCAGCAAATGAACGCATCCAAGTCTCAGCAAGAGTAGTTGCAAGAGAACAAATATTCATTTCCAAACATCTTGACACATTTAATACATTTTATTACATAGGCAAAAATCCTGTAAGCTAGCTGCAATCTTGTCCATACATTCCTCTACTACGCAATACATATATATTCAAAATTATGTGTGTATGTTGCCAGTGCTGGCAACACACTGCTATAAGCGGAAACAAAATAAAGTGATGTCTAAAGTTCTGTATGAATGCCAGGAGAGTATCAAGTCCATGTTTTGTGCCTTGGAACCTGTGAAATTTAAGAGGGCATTTTCTTTTTTATTGAACAGTCGCTCAGCTTCTATAATTCTCAGCTGTTTATGTAACCGTAAAGTAAATATTACGAAGGACAATAACCCCAGGGGACTAAGCACAGCTACTACCCCACTTTAAAAATTAAGCCATGGAAAGTATGCTAAAATAATATCATAGAGCTGGTTTAAACCCATAAAAAGCAAGGAAATTCCAAGCCAAGGCTGGAAATCCAGACTGACAGTCTCTCTTGACCCCAGGTCTAGTAAAGAGGGTGAGCAACGCCAGTATTCCCTCACTTTTCTGGGGTGCAAACTAGATTCATAATGCTATCTTAATGCAGCTTTTGTGATTTCATTTCCTTTCAAATCTTCTGCAGCCCAACTCTGTTTTGCTTTTAAAATAAATGTTTATGGTTATTCCTTTTACAAAATGTTAACAATTTAAGGCCAGATCCCCTGTGCTCAAGTCAGGGAAGATGAGAGTGGCTCCAAGATTTCCTTCTACTCCCTTAATCTTCAGCCTGGAAACTGCCTTCAGTACATTGATTTTGCATTGCTTAAGCATTTGCTTTGGTACACTGCACTGCCATTTCTGCCTTCTTGCCTCCAGCCATGCCTTTGGCCCTTGCAGGAACGCTGCCGTGGACACCGTACAGCAAACACTGCACACATTTCACCAGGGAACTCCCCGGTACTGGGGGAAGCTGCTCTGACCTCCTCCCGCCTCCTACTCATCGTTCTTTTATTGCTGAAGCAGTTCATAGAAGCACAGTCTGATCTACGCTTTCTTGAAATAACACGAGCTTCTGATGGCTCTGAACTAGAAGAGGCAATGGCACATTTAAAAGAAAAGACGTTTTTTTGCCTATAGGCAAGTCCGTGTAATATATATGTGCAACATCAAAGCTCCTCACAGTAAAGCTGGATAGGAGATGTTTTTTTAATTTCAGCGTGTTTTTTTCTGAGAGTTCAAAACTGCTTTTGACCTTCACTGGGACCAACTAAGACTGTCAAAACTTTTTGTGCAGAGATACTCCATGCACTGACCAGAGGAGCCAATAACGTCCAGGGTGAGCATGTACATGGCTTATAACAAAGTACATGATTCAGTCTGGGGCACTGAACTGCAGCTTTTCGTATCCAAAATGACTTCCCTGAGCACCAACTTATTTTACTGTGTTTTTGCAAATGCCTCCATGTCACATCTGGCCAACTCTGTATCAATAATTAAATATACACTGCCACAGTGACTGATGTATGGTTCCCTACCTTCTAGATGAATGCCCAGACTACATGGCTATAGAATCAGTCTCCCTTGCTTTATTTGGCTTGGTGACTGTTTAATTATTTATACAAAATGAAATGTCTTTAGAAGCCTGAGATTATTTTACACCCTTAACAGACTTTAAAAGTCTTTAAGAGCTGCTGATCAGCACCTTCCCTTGGGCCAGGCACAGTTCAAAGCTCCGTTCCCAGCAGCATTTAACTTCTTAGGAAAGGTGCAGCATCTCCAAAAAGTGTCTGTGTGATCTCAGTAGAAACTCTGCGTTCGTACTTACACCCAAAACACTTAGTCGCTTTGTGCAATGTTGTCCTACTTTTACACCAGTTTAGGATGATATTTAAATCCTGCAAAAAATTTGCAAATTCTTAATGTCTTCTCCTCCCCATTTTTGATACCAAACAGCTGTGTTTTCTACACAGGTTTTCAGTTCTGACCTTAGCCTTAGTATGGGAAAAGTAGGTTCAAGTTCCTGCTCTCAACAAAGTAAACATTAGCAAGGACTTTATTACTAGATGCCTCACTGCTTAGCTATTGAACTCCACAGGGACGAGGGTTTCTCTTTCTAAGTTCAATCAGAACTGCTGTTCTTATCCAGCTTTCAGTACATGTCCATTAGAACGGTGGATTTTAACCTGAGGCTGAATCCAGTGCAGAAAGCAACTAGAAAGCACTACTACGTAGCAATCCATTTACTAAAAAACATATAAGGGTCTGAAAACTTAAGGTTCAAAAGTAGTTTATACAGATCTTTAAGAAGGTAGAGTACAACTCATCCTTCACTGAGAGCTTATTTCATTAAAAGCATATTCACTTTAAATATGTGCAAACACAAAACTTCTTTTATAATTATACCTAAAAGAGACAAATGACAAAAGAAAAAAATAATAAAAGGACTAGCATATCTGTAGACATTCAAACACAAAGAATTATCATTTTTAGATTTCCCTGTTAGATGCAGAAATTAGGAGTACTGTGTGGAAAGGCTGCCATGACCTTATCACTAGGAAATGAACAGTGAAGTTTTTGCAATGTACAGTTTTTGCAGTGCAGATTTTAAGCAAACCTTTCCATATAAGGAATGTAAACTTATTAAGTTGCAATGGAGAGATAGAATTCAAAAATGTACTTAAGGATCATTGTCTATTAAATTATAGACAGTTATGAGAATAATTTCTAAAGGCCTCAGTTTGATTCTTACCTTTTTTTAAAATTAGCTTGAAACTTTTCGTACAGGAATATAGTCTAAGAAGTACACTGCGAGTGGAAAACCATATTCACCCTGTACTATGATAAATGCTGCCCATCTACTTTTACGTTCATTTTGTACAATACTTAAATTCTAGAGATCTTGAGGTTCATCAGCTCTTTATATGCAAGTGTCTTCTCCTCCCCATCTCGAGCACAGTGCAGTTGTGGTTTCTGCACCCTGTCAGATGTAACCTTAGTGCTAATTTGGGAAAAGCAGTTCTCACATTTAGTGCTGAAAGACTGATAACCGAATCCACAAAGGAATGACACATTTTCAGCGATGAAGTACAGGGGCTGTGGACAATGGCTGTGCATTCCCACTGCATAAATCCTCCTGACTCAGCTGTCATTGTGCAAATCTACTGCACAAAAGCAGATTTTGCTTGCATGATTGGACTTTATGTCATCATGACTATCATAACAAAAGTGGGTGTTCTGTTATTTTTAACATATTATTACTCCACCAGGTACCAAGATAGGTGGATATATCTGTAGACCTTGTACTTTATTGTCTCCTGAATTCCAGAAATCTTTTCTGTTATTATAATAATATAAACCAATGAACAATATTTCTGGGTTACTGGGCAAGCACGGACTGTAGAACTGAAATGTGGTAGACCTGAATCTGTCCTCACAGTAGTCCACATGAATTATGACAAAACTAAATTTAACAAGACAAAAATCACATTCATACAACTTGCCATTTTCACATTTAACAGATGCATATATACAATGCACATATCTTATATAGAGTTGTTTATCCCACCTGCAACAGCACTTTGTGGTTTTAATTATGAGTTAGGAATTGGTTTTGTTATGGACTGTATATAAAACTAATATGATAACCAGTATGATACTAGAAGTTCCTGACTGTAGCTAATAAGAAACCATGTTGTTAGAACACAGTCTGTTCTTACACATTAAAAATTTGTGTGAACAGTTTGGCCTAAATTGCAAAACCACATAAGAAAGCCTGGACCTCAGCACATATATAAATAATGTGGCTAGGAGTGAAAAATATCTAAGAACAAAATACTTTGTGAATTCAAAAACAGGAGTGCAGATGCAAGCAGTGTGTACAGCAAAAGTGGCTAGTCAAGTCTTCAAAAATTAAAATATAAATTAACTCAGAGTAACTACAGTTAGTATTACTGGCTCATTTAAATCAAATGTCAGCTTTTTCAGGTGATGAATTCTCATCATACCCAAAATGTTCATCCCCTTGTATAGCTACAGCCAAGTGTAATTCCATCTAAGCTATTGGAATTTTGACTTCAGTAGAACTTGGATAGAGTACTCAGATGCATTTTAAAGTATTTTGGTACATGAAGCCAAAACCAGATTTTCTCTGAAACTATTCCTCTCTCCTCATAGAGGCAAACAAACAACTACAGGCCTGATTAGTAATATCCATACAAAAAGGCAAGTTATTGTGCCTTGATAAACTACTGAATATTTTGTAACCCTAATAGCTCGGAATGCCCAGGACCCCCTTCACTTTTTCCAAATTATTGACAGCTCTGGCCTGCACAGGAAGCTCTGCTGATTCACTTTCTGCTGGACTTTGGTGGCCAGTGTCAGATTGCCTTTAGTCTAGTAAAAAATTAAAGCCTGCACAAGGCACAGTCCTGCCCCAGGCTCTGTAGCTACTTTGTGTTGACGTGTGGCTGATGCCTTCACAAGCCTTGAGCTTCTGTCCAACTTGCACCCTACAGCAATCTGCTCCTATGGTATGACTGCATTAGCCATAGTGTCTGTATATGTTTTAAATTTAATCGCACTCCACAAATCTCAATGTAATTAAACCAAAAATGCTTCTTTATAAATCACTTTTGATTAGTTTAACTGGTTTAAGACAAAATTCTGCTCCAAATAAGAGAGGGGTATATACGTCACAGATGTTGCTGGAACGAAGCTGTGTGCTAGTCTTTAATGACTAGATGTATGTAACCGGATTAATGTACATTTTACATACCATTTAGCCACCGGGAGTCATGCTGCTCTGTTCTGATTGGATGGTGATGCCCCAGAGTTCGGAAAATGGCAAAGTCCCTGCCCATGAAGTCTGCCGCTGTGCCAGAGTACAGTTCTCCATCTGTGGGAGGATGTAATTGTAAGCAACATTTCTCAATTTTCCAGTCATGGTAAGTCAGAGAAAGCTGTCAGTCCTATGTTTATATTACGCTAATAGGGATAACGAGAAAATTACAAAGCAATAAGCCGTATGCAATGTATTGTCATTGAAAATATATGATTAGACCCACTTTCTCACTGCAGAGCTTAACTGTAACCTCTCTCAAATGAGCTGTATCTCCCGACTGCTAATGCAGCCACTTTTCAAAAATATATTTGGATTCTTAGGCTGGAACAGTGACAGTTTGCACACCTATCCCTGGCAGACATTAGTATGTCACCCCAAAAAACCTACCTAACTGTGAAGTTACACTGTTTTGAACACGAGTTTGGACTGGAAATCTCCAGAGGTTCCTCCCAACTTACTGGGTTTTTGCGATTCTGTGTTGGGAATTGGAGAGTCCAGCTCATTCACCCTCAGTTCAGAAAGTCATCAAGTCCCTTGAATTTTTCATATAGAAACTGTGTTGGTTTTTTGTTTGTTTGCTTGCTTGTTTGTTTGTTTTTTCAGCAAGCAAATCCTCAGAAAATAGTGTTTTCTACAGGAAAGACAGAACATGCCCTGTGCTTCCTGCCACTTTGGTAACTGTGATGCTGGCAAAGGGCAAGAGCTAAGGGAGAGAATAAATGAGATCATTCCCTGCTACCCTGAACCCATGCATAACACAGTGAACTAGTGAATTAAAAATTGACCTGTAGTACTTGTAAGTGGCACATACATAAACTAGCTGGAGATGAAACTCTTAATATTAGAGTCCCAGAGTTCCTCTCCTCAGCCAGCTAGAAGTATCATGGAGGAGGTAGTCTAAATTCAAAGGACCAGGTCAAGTTAAATATCTGTCAACTGGTAAAGAGAATAATAATAATAATACTAAGTACATAGCAATCAGACCCACAGAAAACAATCAGAGACAAAAGAACGACACGTATCTCTCTGGTATTAATGTAGCGTTATCTATTAAATTACTCTGAATTCAAATTGCTAAAAATGCATTTTTTTCTAGGACTGTGGCGTTTTACACCATGTGAAGTGAGATACCCCACCCTATGCTTTTAATATGAAATTAAAAAGTATTATTCCTTCCAACTGTTGTTTTCAAGCTACCCATCTTAATCAGGTCTTCTGTGAAAAAGACTAGTTTAAGGATAAAATAACTCCTTCTTTAAGCTAAAGTAATAAATTTTTCATGGTCATGATGAACTCTACCATATCCTCATTTTAAAGCATCCTTTAGCAGCAAGTTTATCTTTTTCATGGCAATTTTAGATATTTCCATGGTGGAACAACCATGTCCAAGTATGCCTATTGGATATCACTGGCATCTTTTCCCTAGAACACTGACACCATGAAATTATCAATTGAACCTACAGTGGCTCTGTACCATATGGTAGTCATGAAAGTCAGGAAGGGTGAAAACATGATAGCGGAAAGGCGTGGAATTGAATGAATTCACAGCAGAGATTAGAAGCAAATAGACCAGTCGTGCCCAGCAGGAGGTGTAATCAGAAGTGAAACAGAACAGCATATCATTAATTAACAATTTATCATTCCTCTATGTCATTTTCAACTTTTTTTTTAAAGGGGATACAATCACTTAATTATAGTGATTATTATGTACAGGATATGCAGCTGAGATTTTAAAGCACATAAAACCTTTTTGCTTGTGAAAAGGTCTTTGATGCTATGCTTAACCTTTGTTTAACCTTATCTTCATTTTCTTGTCTTTCAGTCTCTAGTGAGTTCTGATAAATCAATACAAATCAAAGGGGGAAAGGCAAGGAAAAAAAAAACCAAATCCTATTTTGCTTCCAAGCTATCAACAGAACTAAAGGTCAATCAAGAAAGAAAAAAAATCTATATTTAATACTGCATTATTAAAATTTCAACAAATATAGCTCAAATACTCCTTAAAATTATATATTTGCAATATTTAAAGTTGTAAGGGTTTTTCACACCTCAGCTTCTAACTCAATATATGAACACCACCGAAAGTAACGTATCTTCCAGGTTTGGCTCCATTCAACCTAAGACTTTTTCATGCTACTGGGCTCTTGTGGCTGGTACTTTTTCATCAGTGGTGAGAGAGTAAGTAAAAAAAAAAAAATTTGAACTGATTTGCTGTAGTCATGCAAAAAGGGGATTTCAGCTTCTCCCAGACAGCAATACCAAGGAGTACCATTTATTTTTGCAAGGCTTTAGATAATTTTTGCTAAATTCAGGGTGAGCCTCAAGTCATGCCCCAGATGTGCACATCCTTTGAGTTAGTACTATCCAAAAGCTCTGTAAGGATTTTTGCCTCCTGTCTAGGTAGAAGTACATTCATCTTTGTTTCCCTATGCAGACCTTCTTTTGGACTGAAATTCACTCATTACTGGTCTAGAAAAGAATTCTTTTATGTCATTGAGAGTCTTCACCATGCTATTTTCATTGTTAGTAGTTTTAAATGCACTTTTCATTAAGAAAGCAGAAATGAACCGTTTGAAAACTGACAAACATTTCTCAAGAATGAAAGGGAAAAAAAAAAAGTTGTCACTTTGTGTTTCCAGTCCAGCATAACATAAAACACAGAGAAAAATGACTGTGCAGAACAAGCTGATGGCCCTCAGATGATTGCATAGGAAAAAGCTCTATGTTTTGGACACAAACCACTTTATCCTAAATGAGTAGCTTGTTGAGTGCAAACATGAATACATATATGGACTTCATTAAATAAAAAGGCAACAATTAAAGCCCACAGTAGTCCCTCATAAGTACTTAGTAGCTAATTTCTAATAAATAGAATAGTAAAGTTCTTCCTTGGTAAGAAGCTAATGTATTTCAAATTACATTGATCCGTATCTGGCAGTATTAAGGCACTTCAACTGACTTTTTACAAAAAAATATTAAAAATTGTAATACTTTTTTTATTAAATATCAGTGAGACACAGGAACATAAATAGCTTTGAGGATACTGGATCATCAGAGCTTTTGAAAATCCCAAAGGGTCATTTCCTAAAGAGTAACTGACTGGTAATGGGACAATGCTGTCTCCTCTGTGATTCTTTCAACTATCCCAATACAATTGCTTTAGACTAATACATTCAGTGACAACTTTCTCCTGTGATTACATTCTTTGAAAACTGTGCTGCCTCTGATTTTCCTCCTGCCCTGGAATACACACTAGCAGTGCAGAGGGACTGCTCAGTCTCTACATTTTCATGCCTTAGCTGGCTCAAATGGAGGTTGTTTAGTTAGCAGCACATAGATGGGAATGGCTGAATAATGTCTTACATTGCTAGGAACCAGTTATATCATGTTCCCAGCTGGTGTTTACTTTAGAGTAGAGCAGCAATAACTACCTTTAATGAACAACTCTTAAAAAAATAATGAAAAATGTTTGCAGGTGGATGGAACAAGGAATGTATATTAGAAAAATATTGGAACAATTTAGTAATGATGAACTGTTTGTTTGGGTGGGATTTTTATTTTCAATATTATTGATTTTTTTAGAAGCGAGGGAAAACTGAAGTTCCTTTTTGCACTTATAAGAGTTTATTTCAGCTAAAATGTAAAATAAGAATCCTGAGCACTAATGGCTATTAAAGATCTTAAGTTACTTTTTTTTTTTTTGCAAATTAACCTTGGTGTTTTGCCCAAATTCCAGCTTGTGTAATTACATTTCACTTATCTAAGATTTACCTTCTATTTACAGAGTCAAGAACATACTCTTCTTCCACACTTTGCAAAATCTCTGTTCAGTGTTTCTGATGAAGAACAATGGTTATTTTCCCCTCCTGTATTTAACCATATAAATTACTCTTACTTTTCAGCCTTTTATCTTCCTGGTAGTTACATTGTGTTACTAATTATAACATTGCATTTTAATGAGTGCTGGGTAATTGCTTTACACAGTTGCCCTCTTGAACCTAAGATAAACCATGGTTGCTTGTGAGGGCAAATACTTCTGGAACACAAGGGGCTGGGAGTAGGTGAGTTATCATTCAGCTCAGGAGAAGAGAAGAAGCAGTCCATCCACGTTCTTCTTGGTGTGAGGCATTTGTGGTCAAGTGGCCTTCTGGCCTTCATGGCCCTATTCACTGCTTCACTTCAGTGCTTCCTACTTCAGAGAGCAGTTAGTTAGACCAAACCCCTCCATGCGGTCATCACTTGGCCAGTTCATTCCCTGTTCCTCACCTATTTTGGGGTGGGGAAATTATGTTTCCTTGGGTCATCACTTTACCATAAAATTTACGCTTTTTTTGGCAAAGATAAGAGCATGTAATTGTGAACCAGTGGAGAATCTGGACGCTTTTGGAAACATTTTTGGAAATATCAGGGGAACCTCTGCAGTAAAGGATTGAAGTAAATGCTACATTATAATCAGTAACAAAATATGACTGTGGGGCAGCTATGTGGAGGCAGAGAAGAAATAGTATTCATGTTCAGGATGTGGGAATGTTAATTTTAGCTTCAGCCTGAGTTTTGTATAAGTTACTGAAGTAGAAATCGGTCACTGGCTTTGAATGTTGAATTTATGCCATTTTCTATAGTGTTAATACACCCATGGCTCTAATTGAAGCCTGATTCAAAACAAAATATCATGCTCAGTCCACTGTTTATTAGGAGGAAAAAGTCTACTGTTTATTAGGAGGAGAAATACATGGAGTGAAAATTATAGTGATAGAGAGTGGGCTCAAGAAAGCAAAGATGTTTTAAAGACGTGAAATCTAAGCCAAGGGAAATAAGATAATCATATTTGTGCCGGACTGAGTGAAAAAAAAAAAAAAAAAAAAGGAATGTGAAAAGCTAGACGCTGTTGACTTTGTGCAGTTGCATACCGGGTATACCATGTAATACTGGCTTGTCATCATTCTCTTTCTTTATTGTACATTAAAGTAAATAGTAAAGCCATTCCCTTGAGAGAAGCTCTGCCACAAATTCAAATTGCTCCAGGCACTAATTTATACACTGGCCTTTTACACACACTTTTTTTTTTCCCCTTTCTGTTTGTACTGGGTACAAGTTGGAGCAAGATGTCAATGTCTTTCTTGTTTTTCCTGTTAAAAAGTGTCCCCAGGGTAGCTCATCACCTGCAATCATTAGGGGCTTCGAAGATCAGGAAATGAGGCACACTCAAGACTAAACTTTTGTTAATATTTTAAATAGCTTCATTTTTAAATGTAATGTAGATATAATAAGAGTAGATGGTGGCCAAAGCCCTAGACTGGCAATATGGACAAAGTCCTGAAGAAACAAATGCATCTGGTTGTATGTCATCTGACTTCTGAGATAAGAGAATCTGCAATCTTCTGAAACTATTGTTGCCCCCTTGGATTTGAAGTTGTAATAAATTGCCAGAAAGTTACACATTAAGGATAAAGTGGCTACACCTGGGCAGTGTCGTTAAGGAAAGAAGAATCTAATTTGTTTCACTCTTAATTTCTTCTCACAAAACATCTTTTTACCTTTTTCGTAAAGGAGAAGGAAGAACAATGAACACAATTAATTCAATTATAAAGTTAAATCAATTAGATAAATTCGGTCAATTGGATTGGTTCAATTAGATTAACACAGTCTTGGTACTCTATACTTACATATTCCATGAAATTAAGTATTACTAATTTAGAAATACCTAATTCATGGAAATCCCTCTGTTCTGGCCAGGAGTTCAATTTTATTCACTGCCAGAAAGATCTCTTCAGCTGCAGCATCATGTAAAGGCCTCGTCCTGTGGCCACTTCTATATCTCCACCTTACATGCAGGTACAGTTGGGTGACAGACTTTCCTTGTCAGCAAAACAGATATAAGAAATTACTTATTCCTGCTCTCACTTTGCTCTCAGCTTTGCTGGTGTGACCATCAGTGTGGCCAGCCTGTAAACTGGGTGATTAAAATACCTCCAGAGTCACCTAGTTCTGGGGAGGAGAAACACTTAGCATAATCAGGGTCTTACGGAAGTATAAAGTGGCCCTTATGATACCTGATTCTTGGTTTACACACACCTTGTTTCTCAAGACACCTGGGTCAACTGCATTAAAATGAAACCAGAATAACGTCAGCCTTGAAATAAAATGCATAAAACAAAGCCTTACCATAGGTGCTACAAGGAGGAAAAAAAGCAGGAAAAGTGACAATTATTTACAGCGAATACACATCTCACTGAAATTTTATTGTGCCACCTACCCACTAATAGAGAAGCTGTCAGCAGTTTAGGATCATAAGGGCTTTTCCCTCGGCCATTTTCAAAATGTGAATCTTCCATTCTAAAAATGTTGTCCTGTAGAGTGGAAAAAAAAGAAAGAAAAAGCAACATTATTTAATGGAAAAACACTAAAACCAAATTGAACTAAATAGAGTGCAGTATATATGATTCATACTGCATTTTGTAGCTTCAGAGAAATCAAGGTACACTAGGTGAGCATCTGGCAAAAGTGCCCACCTTCTAATTGGTATTGAGCTGAAAGCTAGTCAAAAACACAAATACACACACACAGCTTGTGTCTATTTTACTTCATATATAATTTACATGGTTTCATTGAAAACTTTTTGCTTTCACTGAGAATATGTCTGAGTAATAGTAACTGAAGTAGCTGGAATTTGAAACTTTTGTCTGAAAAAAGACAAACCCTATTTTTCACTGACTGTACTTTTTTGAGATGTCCTGCAAATGCAGATTAGTACATAATACAATGTTAAATTCTGCCTCCTAACCTGAGTATTTAGTGACTTACTGTTTCATGCATTTTCAAATTCAATTTTAACTGCGTTGGGAGAACTTTATTTTTTTTATTTTTCAATACTGTGCAATGAAACTTTTAAAATCTACAGGCTGAAGGAAAAGCATACAGGTATATAAACCAAGACTAAAAAGGGACTCAGTCAACACAAACTCGAATCAAAGTCAGTAAATCCAAAGCAATGGGCTTTTCAGTACATTTAATGGCTTCAGTTTTAACTGGGGGACCAAATCTGCCAAACAGTGTGTATATCTTACGTTTTGCACTGAGAGTAAAACCAGAAGAATAAATTCTTTTTGCACACTAGGCTTCTACATTGACAGAAGACTTGTGGAGGTTACACTGAAAACTGGAAATTTCCATTTCCCACCTGCACTGTGGTTAATTTGCTTTACACCTAAGTAAGTCAGGGAATCCCAAAGATGAGGCAACCCCTACCCACAACAGTTTCTCTGGTTACTTAGGCCTTTGCACCCAGTTTTCAGCTGCTTATACCTAAATATTCTCTAAGGCAGATGCTGAAGGACTTCCTTTACCAGTATTTGCAGGACCAAGAAGTTCAGGCTGTAATAGGAACTACAGCTTGATACAGTGTCTTTTTTCTTACTGACTAAGCAGAGATGAGTTATCTGTTTTAAGAAAATAAACAAAAAATAAGTATCAGAATATATGTCTAAACTATATGTGTTGATAGTAGAAAGCAACTAAGAAGATGTTACAGTATTTTCCCCTATTTTTTTAACAACAGATCAGCTCTTTACCTTGATTCTGAAGCACTTACTATTTCCACAGACTGTCTCAAACCCCTCTTTCTTATACATAACATCCATTTCCAAACACAGAATCATAGAGGTGTTTGCTGGGAGGACGCTCTAGATATGATTAAGTCCATGGGACTTGAAAGAAGACTATTGTCAACACAGAGTATGGTCAGTTTTGGTTTTGTCTTGTCAAGTCATCACCTTTCTGGGCAACTTCTGTTGCCCTCGTTGCGAAGATTTTTTTTCTGAACTGAACCTTCCAAGGAACAACTTGTGACTTTTTGTCCTTATTAAATCATCTGCAGTGACGGCAAAGATGCAAACAGATGGCAAAACATCCATCACAACTACCGTTCAAGCAGTTATAGGCTCTTCCTAAGCTGCCCCTTCAGCTTCACTTCTCCAGACTAAGTCTCAGGCTAGAACTTCATGAAAGTTTAACTAGTGTGTAAACTCCAGAATCTTACACTGTCCTGTGCTTGCAAATAAAAGTCTCAAAACTGTGCACAATACTTTCACCCTCAAGGGCAATGCTCCAGTGCTCAGTGCTGGAGACCTGACACTCCACAATGCTGTGGAGGATGGAAAAAAATATCAACAACTCAAATTTTATCCAGCAATTGCTTTGGTAATATTTTTTTTAATGTGAAGATCATTCAGGCAAATAGCTGATGTCTTTCTCATGAGCAGTGAATTCAAGTATTTGGAAGCAGCTTTCTCCCTGGCACCCTACCTTCCCCATCTTGCTCATCCATACTGAATCCAGGGCCAGACCAGTGACCAAACATACTTCCAAGTGGTATTATTTAAACCTATTGAGTCCATGTTTCTATAAGTGGGTCACAGGCTGTAGCTTTTATTACAGGCTTGTTTAATTACATCATGCAAGCATATATCTCTGTGTGTGTATTACATATTTTCAAAGGAACATCAGGAGGACTTCACATTTCACTCAATTTACTAGAGAAAAAGGTGAAGGGAAAATGGACTGTTAGCAGAATGGTCTATCTGAAGGAACTTACTGCACTGTAAGATAAAAAGTTTGGACACAGCTTCATGAAGTTTGATCCCAGAACCCAAGCTCAACCTCCTAGGGCATGTTCTTGTAAATGTAGCCTGCCTGATTATGTTTATACAGTCATCCTGTATCTGTAATATCTTGCTCAGTATTAAATGTCTTTCTTTCCCTTTGTCTTTCTTTCTGTTTCTTAATAGTCCAGACACATTCTTTGCTTCTATCCAATTTTCTGTCTTTGGTCTTTCTAACCAGAAATGAATAAATAATGAAAAAGAAATCTGAAATTCTGCTCTAGGGTCCATATCTAGATCTTGCACAATAAATAAAAGCGGTAAATTGAGGAGAATGCTAGACCTCAACTACAATAATAGAAAATGGCACTAATGCTACAAGTCACTATTGAAAAATGTTATTATCAATCTACATTTTCTTGGGATTTCTTTTTAGTAGATAATAATTGCTCAACCTGCACACCAATGGATATCTGATAAGGCTATAAAGTCAGTGGCCTGACAGTTAAAGCAGAATATATTCCCAGGATAATCCCATGTGTCATTATAAAACAAATAGGAAACAGATGTGGAAAGTGATTTCGTATAGGAAGAATCTGATTTTTGACTGTATTCTTCTGGTTTATGTCATTGTAACTCTACTGATATTGGTGTGTAGCAGGCAAGAAAGAGTGGAGAACTGGGTCAGCCCTAGTCAGAGATGATCTACCCTTCTCTTCATGTCTGTGGAATAAAACATTTGAAATAAGAAGCATGACAGGGAAATCCCACAGTGTTTTCGTATTTCAGTTAAAATGTAATGTAGAGACACGTACAATGAGTTTCCAAATGTATGGGCAAGTAATAATGACAATAAATACATCAGTGTTAAGTGCCAAATAAATGTATCATGGTTAGTCTGAGGCCCCAAGGAGTTTTGACAAACACACTATAAGAAGTCTAACCTCTCACAAATAGGGAGGGAGCAAGAACAGCTCTTGGGTAATGACTTGGGGCCAAAATCAATATGCATGGAGCTAGCAAGGACCAAAATGCTGCTCAGAGTCTTGGGGGGACTTTGGGCAGGGTGAATCTGGCCTTGTCTTTCCCAGTCAGCCAAGAGCTTTTAGCTAGAAAGCATGTACATTATTTGCTCTTAGAAAAAAATCTGATCAGTTTATAATTTTGCTGCCTCTTGGGTTTTACAGTGAATTCAATGCAAAGAATGATAGTGCAGTGAGTCAGCAAGTACCTTAGCCGTAAACAGCAAGAAAAACTGTGTATTCACCAAATGCTCACTGGTTCAAAGCTTTGTGAGGGTTATTATAGAATCAAAACCAGGAATTCATAACAAAGCAAGCTTGCCAGGCAGAAGAAAATTCTCTAGAAATGCAAAAAGAAAAAAAAAAAAAAGATACTCAAAGAAAGGCCTGTGTAATTCAACAAGTCCAATTTATTGTCCAAACTCCTTCTTTAGCTGCACTGGCAGCCCAAAATGACATTACAATGTACTTCAAACCTCTTTACGGATCCTCATAGCTAAAAACCCTGCTGTACCATGTTTTATTTAGTTGGTGCTGGGTTATTAAACTCTAGGTTGATATCTCATTGATGTTTTTTTATAATCCATAATAAAACTACTGAAAATGAGAGACCGTTTAGGTCTTGAAATTCCACTAACTCATAATGAGAACAACTGACTGCACGCTGATGTTACAGTCACACGACTGCTGGCTCATGGTATGTCATGAATTGTTTCACCTAGTAAACGCTTTCTGTGGTGGGAGATTGTGCTTCCGGCTCCTTAAAACACAGGTTTTCGTATAGCACGTACTGTGATAGATGGCAAGACTCATCCAGAAAGAACTACAGTTCAGTCCTGGAAATAAATATGAAAGTTATTGTGATTCCCATTCTTTGGCCCAATAATTTGTCATTTTCAAAGTTCTAGAGATTCATTTTCAAAGGACTAAAATATGGTTGAAATACTGCCCAATATCATGATACTGATTGGTGACAAAATATTGCCATTTGACAAGACTTATTTCATATCTTGCTATTGAATAGGCTCAGTCAGCCAGTGCATCGATATGTGATTTATATATCTAAACATATATATACCAACTGTATACCCACATATCTATCTATCTATCTATCTATCTATCTATCTGTATTTTTCAGGGCAAACAGGCATCAGCTGAAAATAAGAGGGTGAAGAGGACCTTCAAGACCTGGTTGGATGGGGCTTGGAGCAACCTGGTCTAGTGGGAGGTGTCCCTGTCCAGGGCAGGGGGGTTGGAACTCAATGATCTTTAAGGTCACTTCCAACAGGAACCATTCTGTGATTCTGTGATATGTATATATACCCAGTATTATAACTTTTAAAACCATTTTTTGTATCTCTGTCAGCAGCTATCCCATCCAGAACTGTCTCAACAAAACAAGGCCACGAAAGGTGAAAGCATATACTAGTTGGTTTTGGTGAAAAAAAAAATAAATTAAATTAAATATCTTCTTTCCCAGCTTAGTACTATTCCTGGCTTGTGAGAAAATACGTGGTTAGTGGGGAAGAGCTAACCTACTAGAACGGACAGCACTGACTACTGAATTTCAGGGTGATTTTTTTCCTTAAACTTTTCTAACTATTCACACAGAAACTATCCCAGAACTGCAGAGCCTAATGCAGTGAAACCACTGCAGATCAATAACGAATCAAAGCAGTGCAAGCAATTGATCTGAAGAGTCTTTGTTGATGGAGTGTGCACAGCAACTAAGAAGGTATTACTGGTTTAAATTATAAGACACGGAAGATGTAGAGGGGTTTGACAGCAGTGATGCTCCCCAGATGCTCTAGTGCAACTGAAGGAACTCATATCCGTACTCTTGTAACCTCCAAATCATAAATAGAAAGGAGCAGACCTCCAGGGTATCTTCCTGATCTCCACAACAATCTGCCGAACAGTAACGTGTGATGGTCCAGAAGCATTCAAGATGCCAAGAGCCTTAGGAACTAACACATCTGTTGTTTAATAAAAAAAGGTAGAGTTGGCCACAGCTGTGAGCATTCATGATATTAACATTTCCCTTGCTGTTTTCACAGACTCTGTTGTGCTACCATGAAACACTTTATAAGACAAACAGATTAAAGGGGTGGGGAGGAACCCCAAAACCCAGATCACACCCAAAACCCAGATCACACCAAACCCCCAGCAAAAATAACTCCAAAAGATTTCCAGAGGGGACTGTTCAGAGTATGACAATGCATCAGGAAGGAGTATCCATCTGGAGCACTTTAAGGCCAATGGCAGTGTCTCTTATTGAGCCAGAAGTTCCTGGCATTAAAACCTTGTGTTCTCTGGATTATTCAGTGTTGGTAAGTACAAAAGGAAAAGTCCCACTTCCCACTCAGAGAAAAACTTTCAGACTTGTTAAGGTTTGGATTTATCCCCTCTATATAGGGGTGGCTAAATTTGCTGCCCTAGTTACAGTCAGCAGAAAGTAACAGGTTCCTCTGAATGCCAAGTCAGACCAGCTCAGAATTGCAGTTCTCAAGGGCAAGATCTCTCGTCATTGACCACAGAGGAAGTTTCATGTGAATTTAGGTCTGAGGCTTTCTGAAATGAACACTGCTGAGGCAGCTGAGTGGAGGCACCTGACTTAGAGAACAGATGCTGATAGTTTCACTGTTAGGTTTTTTTTTCCTTTTTTCTTTCTATTTTTTTCCTCCCCTCCAATATATTAATTTCAGTAAATTTTTGATTTTCCTCTTGCCCAATACAACCTTCTGTGCACACATTTTATGACTATATCAAGGATATTTCACAGAGTCTTTTAAGTACATTTCATTCTATGAGAAATGATTTATTTATGAATTGCATTACTTTTCAAGAATAATTTTAAGTGGAACAACTGTGCAGGATATGGCTATGTTGTTATTGTTATTATATTTCCTATTTCACACTTAATCTATTGAGTCATGAAAACTGTTAAATATGAGGACTTTGGTTTCAGGTTTGGGAATCATGCTGTTATGGAACTTTTAATAAGAAACTTTTATTAAAGTTATCCCCATGGAATACTTTATTTTTAAAAAAGTGCAAGTGCAAATAAATATAATGTGAGAAATTATGCAAAAAATACAAATATTAAAACAAATGTAAATGTTGAGGCAAGTGGTAACCATTGGGGAAATAGGTGAAAAGTGATTGTAGCAATAATGCAACTGTTTTAAATTACTAATTATTAAAAAAAAAAAAAAAGAGAAATAAAATAAATGCATACAATGGGCTTCTGACTCTTCGGGCTCCATATGCTATAGGGTTTTTACCTGCACCCATTTGGGGGATACTGGGCTCTACAACATCTTTATTATGTTTTGGTTTTCCAACTTGAGGCTTAGTAGAATTGAGTTATCGGAAACCAGTTTTAAAACCCAGTGGGAAATCACTCTAAGTGACAGATCTTTAGCAAAATGTTGTTTCCAAATAAAGGTGTCCAGCTTCTGTAGGACCTGAACTGAAACTATATTGGGCTGCTGTGCTGAGCTAAAGGGGATGGAAAGGGAACTTTATTGAAAAGTGTTTACCTTCAAAACTGATCACGAGCTCCTAAGAAGATCTGCCCACCTCTCTGTGCCTTCCCAGCTTCCTGATCCCTGCAAGATCTCTCAAACAGTTTCTGTATTGATCTGTGTTCTCTTTTTCAGATCTAAGAAACACTCTTTCCACTGAGACATTCTACTTGTAGATATTCACTGACATTTTGATACCTGAAAATTTTATTTCTGATATTGAGATAAAAGACTTGTTCAAATGACATCCAGCTCCATGCTTTATTTTGTAGATTAATAAAAAAGAACAGAGCTCTTGATTTCTGTTTCTCCTTTTACCCCAATATGTCACTCCTACTGGAAAATTTTCCTGGCTTATGGTGTTCAGAAGACACCTGAAGATGCAGTAGATAACTCTTGTAACCACAACTTTTGTAAAATTGTCTCCCTAGACTAAGATGAATTTGGACAACTCACCCTCAATAGCTCTCTTTCAGTCCAATCTCAACATATAACAATAAATTCCACATTTCTCTGCTTTCTTCTGAAATTAAATGAATTAATATTTATTAAGTTACCACAAACCTTTGCAGAAAGGGAAATGTTTCATATCTATCTATCTATCTATCTATCTATCTATCTATCTATCTATCTCCATAATTATAATTAAATGAATTTAATGAAAGGGAAAACATAGCCAAATGGGCTGTTCAGGAACAGCTGGTTCAATCTATTCATTATTCCCGGTTTATGATCTGTAAGTGCTTCTGCTTCTGATTGGAAGACAAACCAAGTGTCAATGTCAAATAGTGAAGACTTGTTCACACCTGAACGTACTAGTTTGCATACTAATATTGGTATTTATATGAAGAATAGACTATTTCAAATAACTGTGCAACATATGTAAATAAAAGGAGGGCAGGCACAGTCAAACTGATCAGCTGTTCAAAAAAGAAATATATGTTTGTGAACTTGGTTTTGCAATACTTCACAAGCTAAAGACACCAGACTTATCTGACTTTCATGCAATAGTTTTTTGGGGATTGGTTTGTTTTTTTCCTAATAATGTCATGTACCTATTTGTACCAATTTTAAAACACTGCCTAAATTTAGGTTTTGGATAAAATATTGTTCTAATCCTGAATAACAAAGATAGATCAGCAGACATGAAAACTATCAAGGAATTTCATTATAGTGTCATTACACTATTTATTCCTGTAGAAAACTCTGCAGATATAGAGTGATTAGGAAAAAAAAAAAACAAACCAACACCCAAACCAAACACAGCTAACATGAATGACATGTTAACCTTGACTGATTAGTAAAGACACCAAAAATGTCATCCCAATGGCATACCAGACACTAGATACCATCAAGGATATTGAACAATTCTCAGAGGATGCTGAGTATTAGAATGCCTTTGTATTGCAACTTTCTGGGTTGTCAAATGCAATACATCACCTAAGATCACCGTCTGGCTCATATAGGATGACCTCTGGAAATATAACCACCATACAATGACTGTCTGTTCTAGTCAAGTTATTAAGTGGTCTGCATATGTAAGCAATAAGATACACAAACCTAAAACCAGTACACGTAACTGAACTACATAACCTAAAAGTCTCAATTCTTTAAGTGTTCTTATTCTTGCCCCCAACATATTTTCCATTAAAAACATTTGGAACAGATTCTAATAGCTTTAGCAGATTCTACTATTATGTTAAATAAATTATTGGGCCATACTCTATTACACGATTGTACTAGTTCTCTACGGTTATTTTTAGCATTCAAGACCACTGCTTTCCCCCTTTGTCTTCTGGATTTCCTGTATGTTATTAGACTGTGGTGAGGTCAGGCATCAGAGGAAATAACAGCAGTGCTAACTCCTAGACCCAATGTTTTATGAATTACTGAGCATCAGTGATGTAATGGCAATAAATCTAACCCAGTCTCAGTCTTGTGTCCTGTTGTAAATAAATGAAGTTAGCAAAGGTGTTATTTTATTCAAGAGCCTTCCTGATGAGAACGAAAATGCTTCCCCCAGGGGATTGTTTGTAAAATTGCTTCTATAATTAGGGTGCTGTTTAACGAGAGAAAGGTTCTCCAGTTTTCCTGGGGAACTTTCATGTCTGAGTCAAGGGTATCTTATTTACAACACAAAACCGACTGCAAATTGGGGAAGCAACATATAGAAAGGACTTAGTCAAGTGGAGTTAACATACAAGCATATGGCCGAGATTTCCTAATTTCCCAAGTGATTTTGCATGCTCCCGAGTTGGGCACCCAATTTAAGACTTGCTCCAGGGCTCTGATTTTCACCAAATACCTTCTTGGGCAATTTAAAATTCTGATACTTGAAACTGTCAGTTAAGTTAAGTTAGTTAGTTAAGGAATATTTCTGCATTGCTTTTTAGCCTATCTGCTCTTTAAATCCTACCATGGTCAAATCTCTAATATGAGCACATGTCCTAACTAAAGCCTTCCAAAACCTGACTCTAATGAGAGACAGAATAAGGAGCAAGATTAGATAAGTATTATGAACCCTTTTTCTCTAAAATAAGACCTAGTGAGCATGCTTCAGAGAATTTGTGCAAGTGACAAAGAAGGGACAGAGAATTACACTCACAGCAACTACTCTAACAACTATTAAGCTTTGATTTTTTTTCTCTAGAAACTGCAATCTACCTACATCATTTCACTCAGAGAAGCCTGCAAAGTGTCAGGTCTAGCCCAGTGTTTGATACATATTCAGACTTTAAAGAAAACCCAAAACATGAACAAGGTCTGGAATACAGAAGCTGAAATTCTCACCCTTTGGGCAATTTTGCTTTTCCTGAGGCAAAGCTTACATCTGAAATCTCTGGAATAAGCATTTTTCTCTTTCGTCTTTGTTCCCTCCACTTGCTTTCAGTGTGACACCATGAAGCCCTTCTGCAGCCTCATTTTATTTTACTTCATTAGCAAAAAATAATATCCTCAACATGTTAATAACCGGTATTGCATTAGAGAACAATGCATTTGAAAACCTCACTTCTATTGTGCACATGGAGACATAACTAATAGTAGACATAATTATAACCTCTCTCTGTGACAAGTTGCAATTATTCCTCGTGGCACTGTGTTTAAGAGCAATGCATTTCTCATACAGGTTGGGGGTTTTTATTGAAAAAGTCAAGAATGTTTGATATTCTTTTCCCAGTGCAACAAAAACTTTGCTGACACAGAAACAGATGGATTTAAGTGTTTCTGATTCAGAGTGACTGAAAAAATACATTAAAATACACTTCTTTATTCACTATCTTGCCTGCTTTCCTAGCACCCAGGAGTCCTCAGAAGGAGAGAGAGTCAGAAACGCTGGCAAGAATATGCAATACACTCAGCTAATATATCTATATATTTACATTCATAAATAGGAATGCACAGTATCATTGGGGCTAATCAGCATCCAACCAAATAACTCAATTACTGATACTCATATTTTCAAACCAGAAATGCTGTTTTTCATTTAACAGAACTTTGGCTCAAAATCCTGGCCTTTTCACGCAGTAAGATCATGGCATAATGTAGTGTAGTATCGTACAGTACAATACAGATCAACTTTGTTGACTGAAGCAAACTGACAAACACACCAACCTCTCACAGGAAAGAAGTAGCTCTCCTTAAAGTTCTGTTGATTTCTGGGATAATTTTCTGTAGCTAGTTTTAATGGAATCCAAATAATTAAGTTATCCAGCTTTTTTTGAGAAACAAAGATGACATTCAGATTACTTCAAGTTTCAACACCCACTACCAGATCACAGCCACAGAGTGGAGTGGTTACCTGAAAGGAGGGTGTAGAGAGGTGGGGGTAGGTCTCTGTTCCCAAGTTACAGGCGATAGGAAAAGAGGAAATGGCCTCAAGCTGCGCCAGGGGAGGTTCAGGTTGGATATTAGGAAAAATTTCTTCACTGAAAGGGTTATCAGGCATTGGAATGGGCTGCCCAGGGAAGTGGTTAAGGCACCATCCCTGGACATATTCAAAAGACAAATTGACATGGTGCTTGGGAATATGGTTTAGTGTTGGTGTGTGTGGTGTTTTGGTTTTTGGTGGTTTTTTTTTTTATGGTTGGACTAGGTGATCTTAAAGGTCTCTTCTAACCTAGGCTATTCTGTGATTCTGTGATTCTGTGGTCATGAATTGAGTGGATAGGACCTGTTTGTGCTCAGAGGGTTAAGGACTGTAACAATAAGGATTACAACTAAGGGTGATGCCATCCCAAATGTGGTGTGATCTCTGAGACCTTCGTGTATATCTTCTTGGGCCCTGTTCTCAGAGCTTCAACCTGGCACCCACTGAAGTCAATGGAAGATTTCCCTCAAGTTCAGTGAACGCTAGAGGAATCTTTCTCATATCCTTTGCCATGTTTACATGTTAACTCGAGGTCACAGCAAATCCTTCCAAATGACTATGAATTAAAACAGTTGTTCTCCATCACCATCAATTTCAAAGGTTTGAACTGACGAATATACGACTTCTAAACTTGCATCCATACCATCACCCTTCTGCTTTTTGTCATCATTAAAGTAGAGGCAATAAACACTGAGAAGAAAAATCATGTGTGTTAATCCATACTGATTACTTGTTTCAGAATATCTGACTGAAATGTGAGCTTCATTTGCATTTATATAGATAAATGTTAAATGTTTAACTGCACCTAGCTGTTAATCCTTGAAATGTATAATTACACACAAACACATACATGCACAAACAAAAATAATAAGACCTGAAATAGTAATCATATCACCTGCTGTGCCAAATCACCCTTTTAATTTGTAATCCATAAAGAAAACCACATTTAGACAATGAGCTGTGATCTCAGTGACACTTCTGCAACTCCACTGAAAGCCAATATAACTACAGGAAAAAGTCAGTTTTGGAGATTATCAAGCAGGATGAATATCAAAAAGTCCCACATGTTTTTCGCACATCCACAATATAAGCACGCTTTTTATGTTATCGAGTTCCTTCTATCCCAACTTGTCTTAGTTTTACAGCTGGAGTGTTTCCCTACTGTAAGTTAGTTCTGGATCCAGAAAATTTGATCCTAATTGGTAGGGAAAAACCACATGCCTTTGTATTTATTTATTAAAATCTTCTCAGACCATCTGCAAGATAATGCTGCTCAGCTTTCTGTCACCTTGGATGTAAACATTTCAACAGGAGAAGGTGCTTGTGCTGTTTGAGGCACCTTCTGAACTCTGCTAAGCTTATCTTTTCTTTATAGATGAGACTTTGTTTACCTAAGATTTGAACACTGATTACAGGCCCCTGAGAAATAGGAGGCAGTTTTCAAAATGTTGTCAGCTGTAATTGGTTCCTGTCGAAACATAAGTCCCTCGGAAAGGGAAGAACTCAGAGGTATGGCCTTGTAGGAAAAGGGACCAAACATCTGCAACGAAGCTGGAGTTTTGTTGTAAGAAAAGTCTCAAGAGGGCTAGCAAGGTCTACCAGGCCCATATCGCACATCTAAAGATGCACAGAAAAACTGTTGGAACGTATCTTTTCCCTTTCCTTTTCTTTTGTATACAGGCATTAAAATTAACACTTACAAATGGAATCTGAAATATAATAGCCCAGCTGTCCTCTGGTTTCAGGAGGTGTTAGTGGTAGCAGAGAAGTCAAACTGCAAGACTGGCATTTTATTCTTATATCAGTGACTAAGCATCTGCTCCAAATCCCATTCAGTCTATGGCACTCTCCTCTCTCATCTTTCAGTAGACTCTGAAAGGTTCAAAAGACCAGAAGAAGCATCTCTTTTGTACAGATTAAAGAAACAGGAATTTTAAAACTACATTTCTGCCTGAAAATGTTTTATTTGTCAATGTTAAGAGATAAAATCTCATGTTACTGACTGAAGGCAGCTAAAATAAACCAGAACAACTTGTGTATCTACTTCAAGGACTTTCTAGCACTTTGTATAAAGCTGGGTTCACTGTTCCTTCTGTATTTTTCCACAGAAAGCAATTCTGCAAACACTATTACAGTACCTCATTTTATAGATCAAGAACAAGATTTTTTTTTAATTTTATTTTATTTTTTATGAATGAGGTCAATGCCCAGTAGCAGTCAAAAAAGCAAATTTAATGTTAGGAGTTTCAAGGAAAGAAATAAAGAACAAAAACAACAGCATCTTTATGCCTCTATAAATGCATGACACTCCTGCATTTTCAGTACTGCAAGTCAGTCTTCTAACTTAGAAAGCATGCAGCACATTGGAAGGGATATGAAGAAAAGAAGATTGTTCACAGTGTGTTCTAAAATGAGAAACCGGCAGGTAGAAGCTTTAAAACAAAATAAAGGGATGTTGCTCACATGTTACGATTTGTAGGGCACGGGATGTTGTGGATACTTGAAAGATATATGAGCTCGAGAAATGCCAGTAGTAATTCGTCAAAACCAAGTCATTGAAAAGCACTAAACACAGAGATTCCACCCCTGGTTCAGGAAATCCCTGAACAACGAGTGCTGGAGCCTGGGAGACGTAACTATATCTCTAAGTGCTGCTGCACGCTCGCTGCCTTATTCTTTTCCACTGGCATCCATTATGGGCCCTTGTGAGAACCGAGATACTGGGCTAAATGAGCCTTTGGTCTGAACAGATTTGACTGTTCTTATGAAATGAGGCAGAGAGAAATTAGGAAATTTAGCCAGGAAATCGATGCCAAAGCAAAAAGCTAATGTTCTAGTTCCTGAGCCTTGTCCAGTGCCATAAACAAAAGTATATAGTCTGGCCTCAAATCCCAATAAAGCTAATGGCAGCTTACTTAGCACATGCAAAGCTGAACACAATGTGCAAGGAAAACTGGTAAGGATCACTTGTGATGGGGGAGAGTGCATCAGCCTTTGTGCCCAGTTAGCCTTTAGTCTCCCTGAGATTCCCAAGGAATATCTCCATTGGGTTCCCAAAGCACAGACAAATTGCCAAATTCAAATAGCCATTTGTTTTTTATTCACTTGGGTTTTACAAGAACTAGCAGAAAAAGCAAAAAAATCCTTCTCCCAGACTACCAGTTCTAAAACAACTTAATATTCATTAGCTAAACAATCATATAAAAAAAATAAATTAAAAAGAAATAGGTCATCTAACTTCAAATAAAGATCAGAAAATGCATACCACAAAATTTCATAGAGAAAGATAAGTTTGAGGGTTTTTTTTAAACTGACTTTTATGATTCAAATACAGTTAGTGGAGAATCACATGATAATATTATTCTAAAATGTTCCCATCACATCCAACACTTATTAAAATAATCTAATCTGTTTAAACATATTGGAGGAAAGAAGAGTTGATACGTAATTATCTCTTCCCGAAATTGTTCTTTGATTTGGTTTCAAGGTTCATAGATCCACCCAGTTTTTGTGTTAATAGCCAGCACTGATGTCACTGGGAGAGAGAACGGAAGATAGAGGTGGAGGTTGAATTTGAAGATAAATTGAATAAAAACATTAGAAACCTCTGGATAAGAAAAGCAAACAAACATCCAACAAGTCCACCTCTGGTTTCATAACTCTTCCTTGTTTCTTGATGTATCATAATATCCTTTCTTTCCCTTTTTAATCATGGAGACTTACAGCTGTCTTTTTAAACATTTTTAGACAACTTCAAGTGCCTTACTTGATACCATATGTCACACATTTCCTCTTCTTTTTGTGAAATGGCTTCAGATAGAATAGTTTAACCTGATTTTCCTGCTGTCTGGATTTTGTCTCTGGGTATTCAGAAGCCTCTTTCTATCTTAAATGTCACTAATTTTAAGTCGTTTCATCAAATTTTGGTCACAGGTTTAAAATTCTATACTGTTAATCTTCTTAACTAATATAATAAGTTAAAAACTCATTTATTACAAATCACACCATGATGAGGATGCACGCCTACATAGAGCAGCTAAAGGGCAATAGAAGATTCCTAGTAGAAAATAACTAAGTGTGAGCTACAAACAGAAAATGTGGTGACAATAACAAGATGTAAAATAGATCAAACTTGTTCTGTCTTACAATGTCCAGATGTTTTTTTCTTTCTGCTGCACTCCTACCTTTCTACCACCTCTACCTTACCATCACATTAGTTTTTAGCCATTTACACTTGGATACACAGAAATAATATTCAGCATGGGGATTGATCTACTGACTTAGATGACAATGTCTAAGGAAGAATTCCAAATGCTCCTAACATACATGTGTGTGCTTTTACTTTTCAAGGAGTCTGAATGTTAAAATCTAAGTTTAACAGCAGTATCTAAGCTCATGTATTTGCTCAAGGCTGGTGTGGATTGTTTTTAGCTGAATAATAATTTGCTGCAACTCTTGTACAATTAAATTGTATCTGAAATTTCATACTGCTTCCTGAGTTCCCTTCTTGGATTCAATTTGTATAATTTTATTCTTTCTAGTTCAGAGAAATGTAAATCGATATCCGGGAATGTTTCTGAAATGCATTGCTTCTGAGCGATTGCCTCATTATATTTTATTTTATTATCTTTATTTCATTGTCATGAACATCCCAGATATTATGATAGGTGTGAAAGATGAGCATTGTTTCTGAGAATGCATGATTCTTTCCATTGACAATGGGTAAGTTTGGATAGCTATACCAGCTGACTATGTTTCAGGTGATTTAAATCAGGTAAAATAACTTCTACCCTCTGAAATTAGGCTGTAACCTAAGTCTAGAGGGAGTAAATTATCTAATACCAGGAAAGAGTAAAATACTGAAAGTCTCAGATACTCCAGTACACTTCCTTGTTGCCATCTATTAATCTTTCTTTCTGTCATTTTTCCTCCATTTCATGACCTAAAAGAAACCCTAAAACACTACAAGAAACCCCAAATTTCTCTCCCTTTCCTCTTCAGAGTATCCTGTCTATGGTGCTGTCTATGAATAGTTGAGAAAGAAAACCAGGTTGTCCTTTTGAAGCATCTAAAAGCAGAAAGACTTCATATCCTTTCATATATGAATAATATCCCTGAAAACAATGACATAATGTGCTTAAGTTCCTTCTGAACTTAAATTCCTTCTGAATGGGGTTCTGAGACTGCTTTTCATAAAAGCATCTTAGTGAGCACATAAATGCATAGGTAATTAATGCCCAAATTTGACAGACTGGCACATAAAGCCTAATCCTAGCTCTAAAAAAATTTAAAAAACAGCTGGTGATTACAGTGTATGAGAGATTTAGCTTTAAAAACAACTTTAAAAACAAATATTCAGGTCCCATATTCTTTCCTTTTGTCTCCATTCATTCATTGAAATCTATTGAAGAAATATTGCAATCTCTTTTTAATTAAATAATTTGAAGATTTAGCTATTGAGACTAAATTCAGCATTACGTTTCATTCCTTTATCTATGCAATGATAGCGGTAGTTATTCATGTTTATTTTTACAGCTCTCCTCATCCCACCTCTTATCAGATGGCTACTATCTTTCAAATCTTCCTTACAGCAGGCAATAACCCTCACATCCACCCTTTATTTCAATGCTTAGCATACTGGCTTTTACTACAGCATTGTTCTGCTTTTTAGGAAGTCTTTGGGTGAATTTTGTTGGAGTTTCTCAATATGACTTCAGTCTTGTCAGCCTGGAGGAGTCCAAGTGATTTAGTAGTAGTAGTAGTCTCAAAAGAGAAAAAAGCAGGTAGGGAAGCTTGAACTACTCATCGCAGCTATTTCACTACTGAAAGAAATTCCCTTTTTTATTTCAGGTAGAAGATCAAAAAAGGCCATTTTCCTAGAAAGTGAGAATGAATCAATGAGAAGAAAAACCCACTTATACTATGATGTAGTTAGTAGAAACCAATCTTGTCAGTAATGAATTTGACCTGTAGTACATAAAATTTGGAATTGACCAACATTACAAATTTTGAAATAAGGTATGTTCATTCGAAATAAGCATTTCTTTGAAATTCTTAGAAAGCACTTGAAATGAATGAAGTCCATTATAAACATTTTTATCTTATTATTAAGAACAGTTTCAATGTTTATTCTGAGGCATAATATTAAATTTCTTTTCAATTTTTTTCCATTCAGGGAAAGATTGAGGAGACATGTTTACTTCAAAAGTTTGGGTTTATTGTTTTTATAAATCCTTCCATGTTTATTTTCCTCAAAGAAATGTAGAGAAAATTACTTTTAATGGCATTAGGTCCTTAAGCACCTCATTGAAAATGAGACTGAAGTTACTAAGCCAGATAAGAACCGATTGAAATGATGCCTTTGATGTCTAATTTACATTCAGCAAGTTAGGTATGTAAATATGAAACTTCAAATCCAGGTAGCTAAATTTCAGGAGCAGATTAAAATTGTTTTTCTGGTATTTTAAGTCCAAAACTAAGGCAAGCACCTAAGCCTGTTTTTAAGTATGGTCCTTGTTAAGGCACAATATGTAATCATCTATTCTTATACCCATAAAAGCTATTGTGAATGCAGTATTTTCCTGACTCAAGACCAGTGAAAAATAGGAAGCCATCAACGAAAAAAGATGCAGTCCATTTTTGCTCCAGTTTTGCACTCCACTCGTGCAGTAATTTAAACCCTGTTACCCTCAAAGGATATTGCTTTTATCTGTTTGGGAAGTTTTAGAAGGGTTAAGTCTGGATTTGCATCTGAGCATACCCAGACAGAAAATAAGAAAGGTGTTGCAGGGGTAGCTGAAAAGAAACCCCCAACCCTGTTTTTGTTTTTATTTTTTTCACCAAAGGAATTTTTGAACCAGGATTTCTTTCCTACTCAGATGGCTAATGTGGCTCATGAGGGTAAGTCATTGCTTCACATCACTAAGATGTCAGGCATTCTGTAAGTAACTGAAATCTCCAGCTTTTCTTACTGTCTTCTATTATCTGTTTTAAAGTATTTTTTATTTATTATCTTTAATACCCCATGAAACATACTGATTGTAAAAAAAATGTCTATGTCATTAAGTGATATCTAAACTACTTGCTGCAATGTCAGTTAAAATAAATCACATTTTTAAAGGTATTCTACATCATCCTTCTACAAAAAATAACAGACATTTTCCTTTACTTTCTTTTAGCCCTCTCTTTAAGACTTCTATTTTGAGGTTCTGATATGTGACTGTTTTTATAATGTCAGGAAAGTACCTTGAGTTAAAAAATTTATTGTGCCATAATCTTTGTACGGAGAGATTTAGCATTTCTGTATTAACTAGCCTTTACACTGAAGTCTTACTATCTCCCTTCAAGGTAATCCTTTTTTACAGTGGGTCATGGCTTTTCAATGTCTGCATGAAAACAGATTTGCACAAAGAAATAAAAGCCAAATTCACAAACCTACAAATTACAAGCAGAAAGGGCTTGTATTCCAGCTTGCTTTCCTGCAAAATCCTTTGAAAGGCTAAAGAGCCTTTTCAGTGGAAGCACTAATCTGCAGACTTGTATCACTATGTTTGAATGTAATGAGATTCCAGTAAACACATGCGCTCCATGTCAGCACAGTGAGCTCAGTTTAAGGGCAGCTTATTTTTCGTTACTTTCAGGCAGCTAAAACCAGACCTGAAATACTACTTTAACTGAAATGAGAATGCCAGTGTGGGGATTTGCATCACCTTAGTGAGACATTCTCAAGTTTGCTTATAGACATGGGTTAAGTCATGCAGAGCTCTTCCATGATCAAAACTTCGACTGCCTTGTCCAAACTTTCCTTTTTTGGCTCCCTTTCTTGATTGAGGTTAAACAAAGTCAACTTTCCCCATTACTGTTCTATTTATCACAACCAATCTTTAAGAATGTACATAAATCTTATACTTGTGCCTGAATCATTTATTATTCTGCTATGCCTGTGAAGAAGAATCTTTGTGGCATTGTTCCACGTTAAACGATGCCCAATCTTTCCATGTCCTGAATTCGGTATGAGTTTCACAGCTTTTTAGTTAGGAATCAAATCATGATCTAGACTAAACTCTGCTGACTTCAAGGGATTTGTTCTTCAGTAATATTCCAGGAAAAGACCCTCGGTACAGCAGCAGTAGGCTGATGAAGACTTACTCTTTCATTGCTCCCACACTTGAGTAATGAAACCAGATCCCTGTTTCTTATAACAAAAGATGATGAAATGCATAAACAGAGAGGTTTTTTAAAACAGAATAAAATAAATTGTTATTCAGAAAAAAGTAAATGAAGTTAAGCACCTCAACCAGCTATAATTAAATTGAATGTGCCATCACGACTATTGTTGATATACCACCTTCATGACCACTGATGCTTAGCCAAACAGAAAATGAAACTTGGATCAAGTAAAGGGAAAAACCAACAGCACTATTGCTCTGCAGTCTTCTGCTGTTTGACACATGGTTTGTATTGTAGGAGCACTCATATCCCTTCTGAAACCCTTTGCAAGCTTGTAAATAAAAGTTAGCTACAGAAGGCAATGTTGATTTACACAAATGGCAAAATGCTTTCAGGTTTTGCGTTGGTTCCATACTTCAAACAACCTAGAAGTATATGATGAAATGATTAGAGAGTTACTGCTTTGAAAAAGTAATCAATGCCATTTGTTTTCTGATTACACGTTTACCAGTTCATAATTAAAAAAAATAAATCATACCTCCAGGCAAAATAAGTCATTGGAAGACAGTCATCCTCTCTTAGACTGTTTTCTTTCTAATCCCTCTTCAAAAGCAGTTTCCAGGTCTGGAATCAGGCTGAATCAATCAGTATATATATGCTCTTACTGGGCCCAAGAAGTAAAAATCAGTGTTATCTGAGAAGCTGCAGCACAGAAAAAGGGCCAATTCTTTGACAATCATGACACTAAGACTTTTTGTCTTTTTATCTTACATTTAAATGTTATAACTTTGTGTGTAGAGGGTCTTTGAAGGGCATCTAACGACTATTCAGTGAACAGATAACTCCATCACAGCTATTTAGCTCATCTGGGGAATTTTTTGGTCCAGAGACATGGCATCATTTTCACATGAGAACAACTGAAGCTTCATCTGTCAAGAAGTCTCAATTGCAAAGAGCAAAACCAATTAAGGCCGAATCACTTGGGCTCAGAAGCCTGAGGACTGGAGAAAACCCATAACATTTGTGTTATCCTCAACCAAAATGTGCAGGAATTTAGCATATCACTGATAAGATGGTGCCACTATTGCTAATTATCTCACTAGCATAGAAACATGCATTATAGCATGAAAAACACAGATTGCTATCACGGATTCATCATCTTTCCATTTCTTCTGCCAATACTTTCTGAGCTGTGTTGTGAGCAAAGATCTCTGCAGCATGAGACAGATATTTTTTTCTTTTTTGTCAAAAGACGTGATCAGGCAAAACATTTAAATAAGGGGAAACTTAAGGTATGTGAATAATGTCATTGCCTGGAGCAAGGCCAATGTTTCAGGAGGACAGCAGAGATCTGAACTTTACACCTTCTTGCTAACATATGAAAAGCTCTCATATAAATGATGTATTTATCTAGTGGATTGTTTCTCTTTAAACAAAGGAAAAAAGCAGGATATACTCTGTATTTTTTACTGCCAGTTTGCATAATGTTAGGAAATTATTTTTTAAGTTAAAATGTATGAAATGAGATTGCAATCCAGAATGGAAATTATGGGGAAAAAATAAATTTCTCATATTTCTGTAGTGCTCTGCTCTGTCACTGGTGTTGCCCATGTCATATTCCCACTTGCACGGGTGATGAGAAATGTTTATATCCTGATCAAGCTGCTTGCTCAATTTTCCCGGTGTGGTTTATATTAAATACAGAAGAAGGCAGCAAGCTAGTAATCCCTGAAAGCATCCTGCTGATGAGTCAGTCTGAGCTGTTAGCAAAGCTCTAGTTACTCGTTACTAGGATTTTAACTCCATGTAGCGCAGAGGTGTGAAAAGGATCGAGTGAGTTTTAATACTTCTCTCATTCTGAGAGGTGCTACTTGAGCTTTGCACTCCCACAGCACATGGAACGTGATCATGATAATTTTGGCATTCCATTTATCTTCAGCAATTTTGTCACTGTTCTTTTTAACCCAATAGCATAAGCATTATTTTACATACAAGAACAACCAAGATTGCTATACCTTTAAAAACAAATGGGCATAACTTCAACTCCTCGGCTTTCTGCCACCAATCATATTATACATTTGTATGCTAAATATTCTGCACATAAAATAGATTACTACAAGGCTGATATTTATTTTGCTTAATTGAATTCATTGTGAAGGCATGTTTGAAGCCACATTACTGAAGGATTCCTCCAAGGTAACCATTTAACAGCTAAGTAACCTTTAATTACTGTGCTGCAACGATACATCTAAGACAGATATTGTTATACTGTGACATCTGAGCACTTTAACCTAAAGGTAGTTATTAGCACTCCCATGCAAGATTCATTATGGATCATATTTCATTAATGGAGAGTATTGTGTTCTCATCTGATTATGTACTTGTGAACGTTTATTAACAAGTCTCTGTGAGTGTGACTGTGTTGCAACTCAGAGGAATCCATACATTTTCATAAATCAGGTAGCATTTCTTAACTAAAATATATGCAGTCATACAAGAGAAAAGTTATATGACAGCTCTTCTGGAAATGTTTGATACATACACTACATAGAAAAAGACTTGCTTAGGGATGGACAATGTATATAATTATGATTAGCTATGCAATATTTGAAAAAGAAAGAATTAAAGTGCAAATTAATGCTGCTCTGCAAGAATCACTAGCTGTGATTTATATCACTACAGGTGAGAAGACAGTCCAGACTTGTAGATGACTGCAGATGTACAGAAATTAGAATAGATAAGATGACATAATAAGTCCTTGTCAATTCTAATAGGCATGAATTTATCATGATACGTTTATTCATTCTGCTCAACACCTCTTTCTATTTCTGTTTTCCAGTGGTGACTGTTTTTTCATCCAATGTGTTTCTCACATTCTTTCCTGACTCATTCAGCTAAAGAAAAAAACAAATTCTAAAAAAAAAGTTTCCGTTTGGGAATAAAAATAACCATATGTCAATTGTCTACAACAAATAATACAGAAGCTGAAGAAAAAGAAAAACGTAGGTATCAGCTCGTCTTTTATTGCGTTCCCAAGTAATTGTGGAAAGTTACTCACCCTTTTCCAATGAAATGAGTTGTTTAGGAAATAACTAATTTACTCAAAGTCCACAGAGGCATGAATGAGTTAGAGGCATGTATTTCATCTGAGTCAGGTCATAGTCACTAAATTATTTGTCTTACATAAACGAGGGAGAGGTGAAGGAAGGAACAGAAGGGCACAGTACATTTCTCTCACAAGAATGGTATTTGAGGGAAAATACAGAGATTCTGTATGGTTTATGCTCAGGAGCTCAAAGAAGAGCCAGCACATTTCCAAACAGACTTACTGAGTGCCACAAAGAGAAAGCAAGTTGTTGCAAACTACATAAACTAGAACTAAGAATGAACGGAAGAGTAACTATATTTTTTTCCCCAACTGACTTCAAGCGGTTTTATTCTTAGACTTTTAGGACAGAAAGAGTTGCTGTGATCACTCAGTCTGGTTTCCAGCATCACACAAGCACTAGGGACAAGCACAAATATTTAAAACACTGCCTGATTCAGTATTATTCTTAATCTCTTAAAGTCTTTCAGCAGAAAATTGATTAGCTGCTCATCGCAAAAGATATATGGACTGATGTACAATGAAGATAATTATTTATGCCTATGCACTGCTTTCATGACTGTTATTTTTAGATAATTTTATGCACAATCTCATGTTCCTTCCCTGGGAAAAACACAATTTCTGCCTAAGCCATGACCCATTCCTAAAACTAAATTTTCTTCCTGCTGACAGGTGCTATTGCAGCAATAAAGCATACATTGCTGTGCTGGGCCTCGTATTTACATAGAAGTATTGTTTAAAGAAAGATGTAGGATTTTCTCTTCTGTCAGACTTTTAAGATCTTGAAATACCTGATTGTTAATCTATCTGTGTCATCTTATGCCAGCAAAACATGTGATGTAAAAAGATGAAAGGTTGTATACCGATAAAAAACATTCTCTTCATCTTTTGTAAAAGTATTTATCGAAGTTACAAAGTGACACAGTGATTAAACTGTATCTGTTCTTGTTTTGCAGAGACCTGCCTCTTGCGGACATCTTCTCTGTGTGTATGGCATATATGGGATTAATTCTTATTTGCTTTCTTACATGGTTCAGTTACTTCTCTCCTTAAGAAGTAAAGTACTAATTACTAATAAAAGCATCAATATTTAGCATTATTTTCTTACTGAACTATGGAATAGTGGAATTTTATGATCTGAACCTACTTAGCAACAAATTTGAGACACTCTTTGTATAACAGGGAGCAGAGAAAGAACTCAGTTTCAAAGCCTTGTAAAGTCAAGAAGGCATCTGGAAAGTATTATGAAATCATTTTCACATGAATATAAGTCTGTACATAAAAACGGGGATGGTCAAGATAGCAAGAGAAGAACAATTATTTCCTGTTCCACCAGGCAACTGCTGGAAATACCAATGTACTGCTGTTTACTCACAGAAATAGTAGCTTCACCTGCAGTTGCTCTGCTTTGTATCAAAGGAGAAATAAGATTTAATCATTGTGGAGAAGCCAGTTTTGTCATGCCAAAGGCAGCTGTTGGTGAAAGAGTGAGATGTATAAGAAGCTTGAAAGCACACCAAGGAGGCCTCCCATTACGGAAAGTGGCTTTTTTGTTTCCTGAATCTGTTTGAAAGATTGCTTTTAAATCCATGAGTGTTCTCAGCTTTCCTTTGGGTAAATGTCCCTTTTCCAGGAATTCTGAATAAGTGAGACTCTTACAGCCAGAAGCAATATCAAGAGGAAGTTTTTGAGAGAAGCTCAGGCATGACCCTCTCCATCATTGCTGAGCAGCCTGCACCATGGCTGTACACAGCCTCTCTGGGCCCCTTCCTGGGACGAACCGCAGGCCAGTCACCATGCTGGTGTACCATTAAGCTTACACACTGTGAACCCGCAGAAATTATAAATATTAAGTTGGACTGAAAGCATGGAAACAGGTAATGTTTTATGCTTTTCATGTGATTTCCGTGAGTTAAATATATCCTACAGCCTTCAAAAATCAGGCCTTAAAGTAACTTCAGAACACATCAGCTCTCATAAAACTTTAGACAAAATCCAGTGAAGTTGGTTAACATCAACAGGGTCTTGGTTAGGTCCTCATGTCTGAATATTTAATATAATTCTGGTTAGTTTGCTGTTCTGCATTTCACAGCCCCATGGCCTGTATGCGGAGCATCACCCACAGCTAAAACCTGCTGCGTTGTGACCTTGGTTGTTTAAAGCCTATTTGACAAGATGTTTGTACTGAGCTACAAACACAATACAGTCACTTCCTTCAGCTGCAGAATCATACTTAAAATGTGATTCTTCTTTATGAGGTCAGCCCCTGTCAACTGGAGCTTTGTGACATGTATCCCGCAATGAATAAGGTCACCTTGACACTGATCTATCCAGATCTGAGCTCGATAACTCCTTCTTTCAGTTTTGCTTCCTCCCGCGCCTCTAAATCAAGAAATAATTCTATTTATAAGTCATTTCCTCAATTAAGGCAGTTTATACCATAGGTTGACTTTCCACTGGTTTTATTACATCGGTTTCCCAACAGATGGTGGTTTGTTATTTTATTTTTTTCTCCTCCATGTTTGTTGAGAGATCAAAGGAATCAGCCATACTTGTCTTTTGTTTCGGGAGGTGTGTGGATGAAATTTTGCATATGTTGCATGACTGTGAAGTTGGGTTAATGTTTTCAATTGTTACTCTAACAAGAGGCAAATGCTGAACGTCTGTGCTACTAGAAACATTATGGACTCTGTTGATGAATGAACACAATACTCCCACCCAGAAAATTGGATCAACATCTTAATATGATTGCCATCTCTCTTAAAAGTACAATCGAAGTCTGTAATGAATTAGGAAAACTGTATCATCTCATGGTAAAGTAAGGTAATCATGTGCCAGTGGGAATATTTAGATTGTGGAAACAAATAATTCATCATAACATCCTTCAATTGATAGGAGAAATAATGAACATCCAAATGCAAACAGTGGGCGTATTTTCAGCTCCACTGGTAGCCATTCCTAAAATTAATTTTCTTAAAGCAGTAACAAAACTATGAGTCATCACTCTAACAGTGCTAGAAGTGAATGTTTTTTTTTCTGTGACTATACAAATGAAGAGTGAATCTAAGCCTTAGTTACATCAGTATAAGTCAGAGAGAACTCCACTGAAGACAACTGGTACTAGGAATGATCACCCCACATTTAAAAAATGAAAGGAATTTAGACCCACATCCTAAGAGTGTCTTTGACTCATTTCACTTATTATCTGAGCATATTCAAAGTTACCCATGGCTTAAGGTGTGGACTCACAAAGTAAGACATTGCATGTGGTATAACTGAAAATCCACTCAACAAGTCTGCGTGTGCACATGTGCATGCTCCACTCCATGAATTTTCTTCCATGGAGGTCTCTTTCTATCACACTGTTGGTTTTTTTCCTCCCCTCCAGCAGCCTAAACAAAAGTTTTCCCACAGTTCTGAGACTCATTTCTTTGAACCTAATGAATATGTCGACTGGCTTTAGTTTCTTATTCATGGAAGTCATTCAGCTGTGGCATACTGTATACAGTTCTCCACTGTAAGCAACAGCATTTCTCAGTCACAGAAGGTGAAAGCCATGTATGGTGAGGAAACAATGGTCTTCTCAGTTATCTCAGTGGAAGCATGCTACCACATACATTCCTCTCATTAGGAGGCAGGGGGTTCAAATTTGACACTATTGTTCACACTGGACTCTTTTTGCACTGAGAAAATACAAAAAATTTCTGTGTTAACAGTTATTTTGTATGAGTTGGATTTTCCAACAGTGCAGGAGAATGTGCAGGATCTTGCTGCTACCAAGTTTCATTTTATGTCTTACTATGTCTCTAGTGATCGGGCCAGATCCACGGAAACACTGACACCCTCTACAGACCATATCCTTACCAGTTCTCTCTCATCTCAGGGAAGTTTTCAATTAAAACCAAACTGTAGAGTGCTGGAACATCACCTGCAGAGCGACTTTCATTTACAATTTCTTTAAAACATATATATAAAGTAAAAGTAAACTAATATGGTTCTGGAGTTGATTTTTTTCCCACTTAAGAATAAAATGGGAGGTCTGCCATAGCAATTTGGATATATTTATCAAGTCCTAAACAAAAGTTAGTTGCTGAATAGCTGAACTGATCAGACTTGAATAATAATAAGGGTTTCATTAGTGGTTTCTGCTGTGAAACAAATGGCCCTTGCAGTTGTAAATTCCATGTCTTTGTTCTGCTTCTCATCATATCTTATACCTCTCCTCTGTATGACTTAGTAAAGAACTGTGCTTCCATTTTGCCTAAACCATTTAAGCCTGTAGATTGAGAAATAAAGCTGAAGAAATAAAATAGTCAACCACACTGTTTTGACTTGTGATAGTTTAAAACTTGATTTCATTTCCTGCATGTAAATGTTGAACTTGTAAATCTCAGAGTGAACCTCAGACATAATTACTGACTTTCTGTCACTTTAGACATAAATAGATTCCAAATTGCTTAGGTGTAATTATGAAATATGCGAGGGCAGGACTGAATGCATTAAATGCCAGCTGAAAACCTATGATGTTCACATTTCCTGTCAATGATTAAAGCATGACCCCTTTTCTAAATACTTTTCCCCCAAAAATGATATTTCTACTGCATCTGAATTTTAAGATACTGAGCCAGATCCTTGGCATGCATATGATTTGAAATAGTCCTATTCTTGCAAACATACCAACCTCACATTGGTAAATGGAAAAGCAAATAGATCAGTTAGTTGTCAAATACTCAGCTGTCATAAAGGCACTTCCTTCTTAATTGAATATGTCAGGATAATGAACACTAGTTGCAAATGTAAAGTATTATACTTTTAATTGTGTGGTTTACATCAAGAGTTTAGCATGCATTATCATTTGTATTAGGAAATCAATTCTTATCTTGTTAAAACGAAATACTTGGAAAAACACCTCTTTCAAAAGTTTTCTCTTCAGTATCTCACTTTGCTGAGGACACAATATCCATAGCAGCTGTGTGGACTTTCCCAACAGTGGGGAGTAGGAAAGATGTCAGCCACTGCTGCCATGTGTGCTATTCAGTTGAGAGAAGTTTACCTCATGAATTAAACTATTTCAACAGCTTAAATTATCACATACAGCCTAATAGTCCTACTTGGAAAGATCTATTCTGGAAATAAATTTCTATTGGAATTATATCTTTGTTGGAGATGACAGGATGAATTTCTGAAAAATCTGAGTTTTCCTGGTTTAAATTCTCTTTTAGCAAACAAGCGTTCAAAATACAGCTGTAGTCAAAGGAGATCTGCAGTGTATTCAAAGACAGGCCTTCATAAATAATAGCATTTAACCATGAACCTAATTCATACTTGTTTACAAAGGGGTTTATGGAGTTTTTCCAAAAGTCTTTTAAGTGGGAATCAAGTTACCTTTTTATGGTGACCTTCTACTTCTGTAACTTTATCACAAGATAATACCACATAGCAAGAGGTGCCATTTGGGACCTAGCACTTGGTCTGTAAGAAATACACGTTTCTGCATGACGGTGCTTAACAATGTGCAGAGCTTCCAACAACACATTCTGGTTTCCTTACAGAAATATTTGTCAGACCTTACCAGAACAAACAACTCACTTAGGTTGCGAGAAAAGACTGTCACGTTCTCTGTCCCTTCCCTGTACTCCTTTTGTATATATTGTCTTTGGGTCATTGGAAAGTTCCCATAGCATATCCCTTCCCAACCAATGATGTAGTGAATTATGGCTTGGCAAAAGAATTATATGCTATATGTAGCTACATATAGCTGAATATATAAAACTATATACTTCCAAAACGCTAGGAAAGTTATAGCTATGCCAAGATTTTTATTTATTCTTTTTAACGTGGAGGTAAATTGTACATGTGTGAAAAGTCTGATTTTAGGCAAAGCGTTTTCACATAGTGTAGCCTAAGGGACTGGAAGCTGATGTCATATGGAGTAGCAGAAGTGACGGTTTGCAGACCCAACAGCCTCCAGAGGAATCAAGCTCTTTTATTTAGTGATTTTGGTCACTGACCCTATGAGATGTCTGGACAGCCGCGTGCAGTTGACACTGACTATCCAGTTACCTGTCATCTTCTACAGACAAGAACATCAGTACAACAAAATGGTCCAGTACTGGGATTTCACAATATAGCAGAAATCACTATCTTGCTTTTTTTTTTTTTTTTTTTATGAAACAGGATGAATTATAGCAGCCTTTAAACATCTAAGAGATGGTTTCTTTTTTCCCCATGGCAAAACTACCCAGGAGATTGAAAGAAGTGCTCTAAAAGGTACTTACGCTGTACATAAGCTAGAGATCTCACTCTTCAGTTTTGTTTTCATATACTATTGTAATAGGATATCAAACGGTTTGAAAGGTTAAAGCATCTCTGAACTAAAGTAGGTTGTTACAGCCTGTAAACTAGATCTTCCTTTACTGGCATTTCTCTGTGATGCTTAGATGCTTAGAACTCATATGTTGCAAATAATAGTTCTATCACATAACTGTTATATCACAAATGAGAATAATCCTTTAACAGTGTCCTTTTCCTTCAAATTTTTCTATATATTTGATAAGCATATAAATGCAATATAAAGATACAGTTAATTAGATGGAAAGCAAATTAGCATGAGGTGATTCTTAACTTAAAAAATCATTTGCTCAAATATTTCACTTAAAAACCACAGGTCAGAATCTTAATTGATGTAAACTGACACAGCTCTGCTGTCTTCAATGAAGTTAGGCCAATTTATACCACATCTGCTACTACTGAAGTCAATGTTTCACCCTGAATTTTATATTAGATAATGAAACACAACATGTTTTCTACCAGCAGTAGCACTGGTCCTTCAAGTAATGTGTTCCTTCAAAGTCATTCTCCTCGGAAAAAAAATGCCCTTCCATTACTATATACATATATATAATATATACTGACATGTAGACAGACAGACAAAAAAGACAGATGCATAAAGGTATCAGAACAGGATGTCCATTACTTAGAAAATGCACTCTAGACCTCTTCTAATGTGAAGTACAGAAGGGATAAAAAAAGTGGAAAGTATAATTCAGCAAAATTTTATGAGCTGAACCAAAGATTTTTAAAATGCACAGAGTCCGGAAAAAGCAAATATGTTACAGGTGGTAGCGTTATATAACTTCATATGCAATAACTTAATGTTTTATGTACATCATAAATCTGACCTAAATTTAGAGCTTCTTTATTGATTAAGAATGAGAAATAACCTGCAAGTAAAGTGATCCCAGATCTTTTAAGTTCATCCAGTTAAAATTGAGTTTTAATCTGTTGGACAATGACAAGAAATTTGGAATTAGGAGACAATAAAAGAAGCCGGGTTAGTTCTTCAGAAAGCATCTATTGATTTACTTCTGTTGAAGAAACCCTAATGTATTCCTGCTGAGGATCTGGCAAACAATTTTGTACAGCTCTTGCAATGCCTGTCTAAGCCTTCAAAAAAGGGTTCTATAGGGCATTCTCTATACCTCCACCTGTACGTAAGGGTTAAGTAAATGGAAAATCCTGTTCTTTCCTAAACAGGACTGTTCCCTGCTGGTTCATACAAACTACCCCAAAGGGAGCCCTGGGGAAAGGGAGCAAGGCTCCTTCCCCCTGCTCAGGCATGCACAGGCAGGTGCATTCTGCATCCTGTTGTGATTTTCTAGTGGGTTTAATGCACCTCTGTGTCTCCCTGCAGTTGGATTTGTTCCTTTCAAGCACAGATTTGACTTGTGCAATTTTGCAACTGTTAAGTACAACATTCCTATTCAGCCAATCCTGTTTCCTCAGAAGTCAGTGGGAGCAGAACATAGCTTTACTAATTACTTTCTTATTTTATCTGGTAATTGGTTTCTTGCATTATATTGCGTTATGTGGAGAGAATGCCACGTGTAGCTTATCCCTGGATCCCTGAAGTTGGCGTAGGTGTCTGTGTTAGGTCATCTCACCTAAACTTAGGCACGTACAATATAGACATATTGTACATAGACATATAGGCATATGAGCCAGTTTGTCCCATTCAGTGAGAAACACAAATATAGCCTCTCCAATAGATGATTCTCTCTAAATATGTTCTTTCCTGCTTACTCATGGCTTACGTGCTTAAAGTCTATTCAAACATTAACTTTATTCTTCTTTCTTAAATACTGTGGTTATTCACTTACACATCTGGAATGGATTTAAGCAAAGATTAGTCTGCTTTACTCCTTAGACTGCGGTGTAATTCACAACATATTATGTTGTATACATTTGTGCAGATCATTTTTAATCAGATGCACAGCATGCTGTTCATATCCTTTTACCTTTTTATTATTATTTCTGATACTGTACTTCATCAAACCCAATTAGACCTGCCTAGTTTCATCACTAGAAATGGTTTTCTTCAAGTATGGAATGGGACTGTGATACACTGCTTCATATCGAAGAGATATTCAACAGATATAACAATTCATATTCCCATTTCTTTATGACTGCAATTTATTTTCTCTACCCAATCATAAAAATTGTACCATATTCCAGCCTCCTGCAGCCTGCTCCAACTGCTTCCAGTGTCTCCTCTATCACTTGCCACTCTTTTATTTAAATTTCACTTTTCCATTCTCTTTGATTTGGCACACATGAATTTTCTCTCCTCCATTGGACTTAGGCAGGTGGGTTATATTCAGAGCTCACATAAACAAGCAATCTTATTAGAGAGCAGGTACATTCCCTGACTATTCCCCTAATCAGTTCACATTTACCTCTCTAAGTGCCTGAAAAATAAATAAGCAGATGGTGAAGCCAGTTAATTTTCCAGAAGTGTCGTGGCAGAAAATGAATCTTCAGGAAATGTTTTCAATGGCAATTTTTTAGCTCAAAATCAACCACTCATCTTCATTTATACTTTTTCCCTTTTTTAGTATGCTAGAGAGGTATAAACTATACAGGATACAGAAGCAATGGCCCTTTGACACGTCCAGTGCTGCTGTCTGACATGACAATGTAAACCATCTGGCTCCCCCAGACGCAGTGTGCAGGGGTGCAGAGGTTAATATTGTATCTCAACCCCCCCTTCCTTGGTGTCTCTAATAGCTGCTGCCAATCAAGCACCCTCCTCTTCCCCAGCTCCAGGAGATGCACATTTGAAATTCCTGGCTAGGTGGTAGGGGAAAGGAAGGAGCAGGCTCCATCTGAGAGACAGACCAAATAATTTTTCATTGCACATCTAATAAATTCATTTATTCGTTTGGTTTTCAACTTTGCAAGGGACAGGAGCCAGGCTGACTGTCAGATTTGTCAAAATCTGGTGGGTGCTGTTGCCTTCTGCCTGCCCCAATTTCTGTGCACAGGCAGACCTGGGCTGAGAAGGCAGGGACCCCTCCTGTATGAAGAGGAAATCCAAAGCTAACAGTGGCTGAGGTAGTTCAGATAAACATACTCCTGACTTCCCTGCTTTGAGACGATGAAACCAAGGGTCAAGAGAATGATTCAGGCACACGTGGGCTAACAAACTCACTGCATAAATGACCAAAAATACAACAATTTAGATTTTGTTGATAGTTAAGGACTGCGAAAAAGAAGATAAAACAAACATCCTCTTTCAGCTCCAGGGCCAAACACATCATTGACTCAAGTGTCTCAAAATCCAGAATGTTAAACCAAGGTTGGATCTGTCCTCTCATCTCCGATCATCCTTTCTATAAATCCTTGATAAAGTGTGTGTTAGTTTTATGATACAATCATAAAACAGCCAAATGTAGAAGTAAATGACCTCATACCAGCTATCTCTCTGCAGATAGATTCACTTGGCAGATAGCCAAGAATTGATTGACACACATCTTACGGAACTAGAGTTAATTAATATGTCTACCAATTCCCAAATGGATCTCAGGAAGCAGAGAATCTGTTTAATGCAGTAAGCAATGACATACTGTGTGTGGTCAAGAGACAATCACTAATTGCCAAGAATGCATTCTGGAATAAAGCATTAAAGAATAAGAAAAAAAAAAATCCTTCTACTTTGCAGCTCCTTTATCCCTTCAAAACCTTATGCTTAAAATATTTTAAAGACTCATGTTTCAAATATCAAAAGACATTTTTATAGGCAAAAATGATTCCCAGACTATAAAGTCAATGCTTAAAAGGTCTGTTAATTTTTCTACAAGAAGAAATTCTGATTTTTAAATACCTGAGTCCTCATTCATTTAACAATGATGTCTTTATTTTCAGGGAAGTCTGCAAACCTGAATTGCAAAACCATAAGGTAACTTGAAAGAGCTGTTCTTCAGAAATCACAGAAGCTACGAGTAATACAACTACGGATTCACCAGTAAAACATAACCATAAATTAAGTGACTGCTGAAAATACATCAAGAGCCTGGTTGCTAAACTGAAACAGTCCACGGAGCAATACTCAGGTAAGCCAGACTGGAAACAAGGTAAAGTGGACTAACTTATATTACATACTAACCTTAAGAGGAAAATAAAAGATTGGCTTTTCTAGAGAGAAAAAGGATTGAAATGGAGCACAGAGACATTGTAGTAAAATCTTCAGCCAGGAAAACCAGCACAGTTCCATTGCTTTCTGTGAGTGATACTGGTTTCCCCCGTGGAAGACCATGCTTATCTGTTTAGTTACAATGATGACTGACAAAACAGTACAAGAGCTACTGCAAGATTTCTGCAACATTAAGCAAAAATCAGCAACCTGACTTAAAAAAAAAAAATAGAGGGGAAAGAGAGAGGAAAAGTGATTTATTTTTCTCTAAAAAGTAAGGAACCAAACCCTAGGTCACATATGAAAAACTGTCAGAGGACAAATCTGAGAAGTGGGATTTATGAATGTGTGACATGATTTTAATTCCCAGCTGGGAGAAAGCTGCCATGGTGTCAGACTATACTGACTGGTAGGAGACCAAAGGATGGTTGGCCCCCCAAAAAACACACAGGCTAAACTACCCCTCTTATGGCTGGTATCTGTCCTGACCAAAAAAAGTAAGTGCTTAACTTCATGAACCAGGCAGAATGGATTGCTTCATATTTATTTAAGCCCTTGAGGGAAAAGATGCTCTGTAGGGGAGAAAAGTACAGATTCTGCTGTGATTTATCAATCAGCACGTCAGCACCTGATTCAGAAGCAGGTCCTACCAGATCCACTCACCCAGCCACAGAAACTAGTGAGAGCGCGTTTTGGCAGGAAGACATCGTGGCGAAACACCAATAAAGATTAAAAAGAGGCAAAAAGAAAAATATTGTTTTAAGATAGTTTACCTCAGGATGGCTTCCAACTTCAATATAGGTGCAGACTGGATGAAAAGCCCCTGTTCCGCAAGCGTACAAGTGGGTTTGGTTGTAAGCCTTAAGCACCTTGATGAAATTAGCACATTCTCTCTGCAAAGAAAAGAGGGGAAAAACATGTATCCACAAAGTTAATTCAGTGATTAAGATTAGTGGGAGCTCTTCTCAGTTAGGGATGCGTGGCTGAATGAGCAGATTTTAAAAGTGTGACCATTTCATGCTGTTTATAGGCTTGTTTATTGCTAAGCATTTAATAACTAGCCTGATTTAGGCTCTTATTTAAATATCTTTGGTTGTCATTTTATAAAGCATCCACGCCTGAAGAAAAGATTACACAAAAAAATTTCCTAATTTTTGTTTCAGACATGCTTCATCTTTGTAATTTATGCTATTCCAATGTTTGTAAGACAAAACCCATTTATAGAAATGTGTCAGAATGAAATAATGAAGAAAAATGAACCAACTGTTTGCTTTTATTCAATTAAGTAACAATTAGAAGAAAGATGGGCCAGATGGAAGGAGTTGATGAAAAACAAATCGTTGATACAACATTTCTAACACTAATGTGAATTCTGTCTCACCCCCATTGTCCATGTTAGGGGCCAGTTTTACAAAGATGAATATGCATGCTAAACTTTAAAGCAATTATTCACAGCCCCTAGAATATAAGCTTTGCAAGATTGGGACTTTACGTTTTCTACCTAAGTAAATTATCCACCATAAGTAATTCTAGTTCTCAGCAATTAAAAACCTAATACCAACACTAACAGTCCCTAGTACAAACATTGTCTGTTATTTGTTAACAAAAATGTCATTATTAATGCCTAACATTATTAAAATGGAAATGTCTAACCTGACAGTCAAGATGTTGCTTTATTTTTTTCTCTGTTTATTTAGTATTGTTATTTCCGTCAAGTCTAACAACGACAAGAAATATGTCAATGCCTGTGAATCAGTCTACTGACACAATTGCAAACAATGGATTTCAAATAGGAGAAAAATAAGAACATTGAAATAAAATAACTATTTCCAGCAAAGGTTGTGTTTAAAATGAAGGCAACTTTTTTATGCATATTTGATGATTTTTTTGGTACAGCACTCATCTGTACCTCTCCAAGTGGACCAGGGCCCACAGAAAAACCACTTGAGTTACCACCCCCACAGAAATCTCATTGACTGGCATCATCTGTCTCTGTAACCTGCTTGCTAATTAAACCAGGTACTCTCAAAGACAAAATAATGGCTCTGCCAGGAAAATGCATGTGCAATTTGAGGCATGCCTTAGGCCACCACAGGAAAAAATAATGATTTTACACAGATAAAACACCGATTCCCTGCCTTACACAGAGGACTGTACTGAAATGGCATTGCTCTTCCAATGTTGTTTATTTCCACAACAGATAATGGCAATGTATTAAAAGGAGCACCCAGAGAAAAGCATACAGAATCTCACTACATCCTTGGCTTACTGCTGTTAAGTTATCTTTCCAACTGAGATGGAAGAGAAAACATAGAGATAGTTAAGGTAATCCAACAGGAAATTGTAAAGAAATAGAGATGGATGTTACCAGGGGTCCCTTTTCATTCTTTCCATTCTGATCTTTCTTAATGAAAACACACACAATTTCTGGTGCATACGTATTCTTCCTCCCACACTTGCATAAACACGAATATACATTTATTATAGGTATATGTATTCACAGACTGCTTTCCAGTGTCAGAGTGGTAGAGTACTAAGAAAATACCTGTTATAAATCACTAAAATTACAATGTATGTTTTGATAGTGTTTTTAATGATGTTGTCCTTTTTTCTTTTTAATAAAAGAAATATTGAAAAAACATGAAAGTATGTAAATAATTCAATGCCCGCAAGAATAAAAATGGGCAATACTGCAAATTCACATAACAATAAAATGAACAAAATTGAAATAAATCCTTTCTTAAACTCTCATGTGTTTCAGATGGAGCATCAGATTTTGACTATACATATTTTAAAACTGACCAATGATTTGTGCATTATTAAATTCAGAATTATCTCAGTTAGAGATGTATCTGTCCAAATTAAATCACAGCACTGTTTCAGTAGGACTGTGCTTTGCTTTGTCTGGTTTGATGTACCATGATTTTCAAAACCTTTGTGGTCTACTAGTATGGTTTCTTAAAGTTTTTAAAAATTGCCTGCCCGAAGAACATGAAATGCTAGAGACCAGTGGACACATACCTTTGCAAAAGGCTGTGAGTACATGGGCTGGACCCACAGTCAGTGTGAATCAAAACAGATTGTGCTGATTTCCGAGGAGCTATTCTAATTTACAGCAACACGCCACCTGTGACTATAGGCACTTATTAAATACTGTTCAACTGCTTATCTATAATATACAGCAAGAAGGTATTAGATAGCTAATACTTTAAAGGTTGCATGGAAAACCCTACTTAGTTTAGGGGCAGAGTCCTCTTTGATTTCTATGGACGGAAATTAAGAAAAACTCTATCATCTGCTTCACTGAATTATTCCAGATTAGCCTGGGGCCAGGGGGAGGAATTAACTCTATCATAGCCATATTTGAGCTTCTAGTTCAGGATTGATAGTAGTCTAACTACATTAATATCAGTAAAGTTACTCTGGATTTATAATATATATTTCCAAAAAGCAGAATGGCTTATTCATCCCATCTTTTAAGCTCTCCTTAATTCCTTGTACAATGTGTTTTTTTACCATAGAAGTCTAAGAAATACACAAACTAGTTAAACAATGGGGAAGGCAAATACCTACAGCAATAAAACTTTGACTATGACAAATAAATTTATGTAACATTTAAAGTTCCCAGTCCAGTTCAGACTGCTCTTATAGCTTCCCTGTGTTTTATAGCTGCATAAAGGAACCATTAAGGTCTATTCAGTAAATTCTCATACACCTCCCTAACAGATTAGGTTTCTTTATATATTTTACATGACTGTAAAAAAATAAATAAAGAGGTGTATTAAACCACAATAAATGACATCAAAGTAAAGTTACAGTTCTGATTTAAGCCCTTGTCAACTCAGGAAGTTCAAAGTGAAGTTCCTGCCCTGCCTGGAGGACGGTGCTATTCTCCCTGGAACAATAGCAACAGGCGCATTGATTTCAATTGCAGGGTAATCAGACTCCTTCTTTTGTCTCATTGTGCTTACATACAGCTGCACAAGTAGAGCAGAAATGTTGTGTGGAAATGCAGTGTGGAAACATTGTACCTTTGCATTTGGTATTTCGAACTTAGCAAGAGTCTGCTTTGTGATGGTGAATATTAGGTTTTCTTAGTTTATGTGGCTCTGAGAATAAAAAGCTTCCCATAAACCTGTAACAAGTTTAACAGCTTCGGCTGATTTGCTCAGACTCCAAATCTCAGCACACGTGTGCCGAATAAGATACTCTGATCAGGAAAAGCGTGTGTGCATCAAGGTGACTTGGGTCCACCACGACATGAGACTTGGGTGATGGACACCCATTTTCAATCTCTGCTTCCTCATTCCTGCCCTCACTGCAAGGCTCCTACAATGGTACCTCCAGTTGTGAAACCTGGCAGACGGCTCTGCCAGTCCCCACACTGGTGGCTACGTAAATTTGACTACAAAGCATCTCCCCAGCCCCCTTGGCTGGAGTCCTGGAATGACTTGAGTGTCTCCAACTGGGCTTGTCCCACTTGGCAGCAGCATCTCCCCTTCACAGAGCCCCGGGGCCACAGCTATATTGTTAGTGCGAAGGTCTGTGCCAGCAGAACCAAGCATTTCACTACATGATCTTGGAGTGTAAGGCACTGGAAAGGAGACAAAGACAACAAAAGAAATGTAGTATCTCAGTAAAATACAGCAGACAGGAAAAATATCCACTGGAGGATGAGGAGGTAACCCAGAACCAGAAGCTGTAAGGAATAAATTGTCATGGAATTTAAACACTGTGTCTGCATGTAAGTTCAGCCTCCCAGTACCTTTGTATGCATTTTCAGTTTCCCCAGAAAAGGGATGTTGTTTAAAGGAAACATATTCTGGACATATCCATACCCTTTGAATATTCTTCTTTGTCAAGTAGAACAGCTGAAGGAAGAAAATTAGACTTTAAAAAATTATTTTCCAGGAGGAAATTAGGTTGGCTTTTTTTTTTTTTTCATATGTGAAAACAGAGTGATGTGGGTGTTTAAAATACTTTTAACCTAATAATGTGAATGAAAATGAATGCAAGGTTTGCAAAGTTCTCTGTAGGCAGGAAAGTATTACTTGGATGAGCTATGAAAATAAATCTTAAAGAGAAGAACTGGAATCACCATAGTGAATCATTATAAATTATTCCACTTAATAATCCTGTTTATTATCATGGGCAGCTTAATATTGGGAAACTTTTCTTGCCTATACAAAGCTAAACACTGGTTTATTCCCTAAAGCTTGAGTTTATATATACAAACATACAGCAGAAAGCATAAATGATTGCATGTGGTACAGAATGACTGAGGTAGATATTAAAAGAGAAAATTAGGTATGTCAAGTGGGAGTTACTTCAGTCCTCAAAACTCCCATTCATTTATCTTGCCTACCCCTGGAGAGGATCAATCTTCATTTATATTTCAATAAATGGTATAAGGTTTCCCCAAGAGCTGCAGGTTCTCGCTTTAGCCTTGTAAAGCCATACCTCAATCTTAAAATCCAAGCAACTAAGCCCCTACATCTTGTCTGAGATCTTTTAGCAGAACCTGCAAGGTCATCTTCTCTCTGTCCTGAGAGAGGGAACTTTAGATGGCTACTTTTTGATGTTTTTACAGAGTAACTGCCGGATATGCTTCCGCAAACGGTCTTGTGATGGCATGATTGTCAATATCCTCCAAAGAATGGCCAAAGAAATGGCTCATGCCTTGTCTGTCTCTGCCATGTACAGTGGCTGAATCATGCACCCCAAACATGGAGCACAATCCAGTTTGTTTCTCTGCTTGAAGGAATATGGACTATATCGGTCCGCAAAGCCCAAGCAGGCACGACAGGCTTTCCTGGGGCTAGTATTGTACATAACGGCACAAGCACATCCAACTGAAGCCATTCTGCCTTGTGTGCAGGAGTTAAAGCTTCATTTGACCACCTGGAAGTAACACCCAGAAGTTTACTGGGCATTGCTGAGTGGGAAAAGGGTTTTAACTTCAGGTACATTACAGCTGTTTACACTTCCTCTGGACTTGACTGAAGAGGTTATGGGGTTCAGATCCTCAGGTCCACGTTGTTTACTGAAATGAACACAGCTAAAACCATTTGCATCATCCTGTGGTACCGCAGCCAAAGCACCAACCCCACTGCAAATTCTGCCATACTAAACTCCTACTTGTAGAACAATTTTAGAAATTATTAGACTGTCACTTATATTCAGAGTGTGAATTAAAGTCAGATAGGTCCAGCATGTCTGGACCGAGATCTCAACTCCAAATTTCAATTCCAAATATTATATACTATGTATAAGAGCAGAGGGCCTGTTTTGAAGAGAAGCTAAAGCATTAATTAAGTTTTCCAGAAGGGCACCCACTATATGAAGATCAATATGTCTAATTTACTAACCAAACATACACATTTATTTTTTAAGAGTTTTCTAATATTTATATATCAAATTGACAGAAAGGCTAATGCAGAGGGAGATTAGACTGAAAAAATAAATTACAAAGAAAATGTCTGCAACCAAAAGCATAGGAGCCAAATGCAGAAAGATTGAAAAACAAACATTACAGATATGTAACACTGATTAGGCTGTGTTATGCAGACTTTTCCCGGACAGTTACAAAAATAAAGTCCATCCATCTGTCAAAACATCTGCTCCGCGTATGAAAATTAAAACAGAATTTAGGTGGTTTTTATGAATTTCCAGTAATTATCTCTCTTCCAGAAGCCTGGAACTTACATCTTTCGACCTGGATTACTGATGCAGCAAAGAGTTTTTAATGACATCTTTTTAAGTGGAAGTTAAAGGGTAAATCCCTGTGACCAAGTAATATCCAGATTTTTCTCCTTATTTTAAGAAAGCTGTTTCATTCTTTTTGACTAGCATTGATGTCCATACTACTTCTCAGATATTACAGCAAATGCAAATGGCCAGATTATGCAGGGCAATAAGTAGAAATCCAAATAATCCATTACAGTATCATTAGCTTCAACAGTTTTCTGCCTATTTAATCCAGACAAGGATCAAACCCTGTAATACATTCTCCCTTTATTTCAGCCTTCCCACATAGCCAAGTGATTAAAATATCAGAAGGTTTTGTCTAAACTGGATGGACAAGGGGATTTAAAGCTATCATCTAACAGCTGGACAAACAAAATAAATACCTATTTTGTCTTTCAAATCAAAATGAATGGACAGTTGCCATATAAAGTCCCATGCATGAGTTTAATTAACATGTTTACTTTTTTTTCTTCTTCTTCTATCCAATTAGTTGAATTCTCAAGTGGCAAGGTCAGGGATATCCATGGAGAATAAGTAATCCCCGATAGTACTGCTGTCATTCAAATTTATCCCACTGCTGAAAGACGTTCCCGACTTATCAGGGAGCATTTTAACTTCTTTCTTTTGCTCGTGGGCTGCTGCCAGCTGCCACCAGTTCCATCTGTATTGGCTAGGGACCTTCTTCAGCATGCAGCAGCATTGTATCAAGGAAAGTATTTCTGGATTGCTAGTGCAATAAATATATGTATGATTGCCATGAACACAGATGATCAATTCTCAGCTAGATCCTGCAAACATTTTAGACTGTCAGTAAGCACATGCAAGGAAGTCCTCTTCTGGGTGAGCTCCACATGGCATATGCTCTCACAGTTCTTGTTGCTTGTGTGCAAGTTTTTGTAAAATGCAGTAAGATTATTTTAAAACTGTTACAGTTTCCTTTTTTCTATTACAGTAGTGCTTAGAAAAATACTGGTCAAAGAGCACGGTCTGCTTAAGCAGTCCCAGAATAGGCAGAAAGCAAAGAAAATTATTCCGGTCTTGTTAAAATACAATGATATTTTAAGATTTTCTTTTGTTGGAGTAAGCTAGTTGGTAACACTACTGCAAAGCTATTTTGCTAAGTGCTGTACTGGCAGTAACAGGAAAGTTCTCAAGTACTGGGAGCTTTGTAGAGGCCCTAATGAGTGGGGAAATCATGGGCAACACCTGTACTCAATGAGATAACCTTCCAGCTGAACCTGTACAGGCAGGTGTATGCCTTTAGAGCAGGGGAGGCCAGCTGGCATGAAAACATTTGCAGGCTATGATTTATCACTGTGTACCCCTTGCAGTTTGGATCAATAACGTCATTTCCACTGCTGTTTTGTCATTACTGTGCCTTGCAATTAGCAGGATCAATGTTTTATAGAGTCAGTTTGCAACGCTGAGTGAAGTTAGTTGAGCAGCTAAAGTATCAAGGTCTGTGTTACAGAGAGGGATTTCTACTAACTTAGTTCTTGGGAATTACATCCCCATTAGTCAAAGCTGTATAAGCAGTGTGCATCGTATCACACCCACATAACCCACACAAATTCAATATAAACCTTGAATATGTGTAGGTAAACAAGATACCTGGTCTCTTTCTTAAGTCTGTTATTTTGTGGACTGAATTCTAATTGTACTTGTTCTCCCACCTCAGAGCTTTGGAAAAGCTGATGCAACTCTAGATCCAGTGGCCTTTATATTAGATTGTGATCTGGAGGACTTGACCCCTCTGGAGATGTCAGGAATGACACTACTCTTAGGCATGGTGACCACTGCCAACATTGCAGAGGAACCATTGATTAATTCCATATCTAGATTTTCCTCTGCTGTCAAGATGTGCCCTGAGAAATTTCAGACTGAAAGTGCTGATGAGGGTTGATAAGACATTTTTAGTTGCCTAGTACAGCTTACTGTACTTCCAGTTATCTTTCCAATTAAGTTATGCCTGTTATCTGTCTGATTTTTTGATATGACAAGAGTTCATGAGAATATTTAAAATGTATAATTTACTCAAGTTGCAGGATGTCTGCATGAATTTAAACCATTAAAGCATGAAGACAAGGAAAAAGAAGCCAACTAACAAAGCATATGATAAAAAAAGCCACTGAAGAAAAGCAGATATATCCTGATTCCTTCAAGCCACAAAAATGCATGCCATACTAGTGAACAGTTGTATTGTCAGCACACTTGCACAGCAGATGGAAAGCTCCTCTGGTTTTCCCCTTGTGTTAGTGAGGGTGAAACACAGTATGTCTCCCTGCCTGTCTACCTACCTACTTGCAAATCTGGTAGTCACTACTGTTGCTCGGTCATTTGGCCCAGAGTTTACCACTAAGGCTGAGCATGAAGGTAGCTAAGCCAGGTGGGATACTCCTTCAGGACTGTCCTGAAAACAATCTTAAGCCAGAAAGCCATTAGAAGAAGTCATTAGAAGCCATGCTTTAAAGATGCCTCCCTTGACTGCACAGACTAAACACATCAGTCCATCTGACCTAGAGATCTTAGCAAGTAAAATTTCTCCATTTTTTTCTGCATTCAGTATATTCAAATTACAAGACATGTTTCCAACCCTTAAACCTTCACTCAGTAGATGCAGATAATAATTGTTCTGGACCTGTGAACAGCTAGAGGGATACCAAGAAAAGGCTGCAGCTCTAAATATCTGATTTAATGACCATCTCATATTTTTGTACATTTGCTTAATGCATAGTTAACAAGACAAAACAAAGACTTTTGTGGATGCAGCCCAGCAAACAAGTGGGTTTTCAGAATTTTGCAGTCACTGCGTGATTGTTGTACATTAAACTTTTACATGAGTGTTAGCAAATTTCCTTTATTGTGAATTGTTATGTTTTTCAGTTGTATGCACTTCCTACAGCACAGAATAAATTTATTTAAGGAACAGAAGAGTATTCCAGGAATAACTCAAAACATTGGGAAGCCTTGAGGTCAAGCAGAGGCCAGTCCTTTTCTGACCATAACTCTAAACCAAAATTGGTTTTGCTCTGCAGAGTAAACCTGTCCCACATTTTGGGCACAGCTTTATTAGCAAAGAAATGAACAATACTGCTTGGTTTCAGCACAAGCAGTCTCACCAAGCCCAGCAGCAATTTAAGTTGCGACCACAGTCTAGATCTAAAGAGTCTCTCTCCTCTATCTCTTCTATCTGGGTGGGGTAATCACCTGTCTCCTGGAGAAATCAGATTACACCCCTCCTTTCCGAATAGGATCAACACCTGCTAATTGGGTGGAGTATTTCAGACAAACAGGTTGTCAAGCCTGTTGTACACACATAAAGCGCTTAGACTCTGTATCAGTCAACTTGCCTTTATTTAGCATATTACAGGCATAACAAGTAATGACTTCAACTCACAGCAGCCTAAGGAAAATATACTCAAAATCAAAACTTCTGTGCTGAAAGTGAATGTAAAACTATGAAGTGCTGAAAGAAAGTAAAAGACTGTTGCATCTGTAAGGGACAGTTGCTTAGCAATATGTATGCCTGTAAATAAACATACTCTGTAAACTGGATTATGAAGTTACATGTGCCTTGCTGTGGGAATCTGGAAATTTTTGTGTGGCTATTAAACTACTTTGAAGCCACAGAGAGATGTTGAACAGCAGAAACCTTAAGTGACAGAAGCCTAAAATTCCCACTCAGTAAAAATTTGGCACCAAAGTGAAATTGTTGAAAGCTTGCTAAGCAGTTTTGGTGGGGTTTTTTTGTTAGGTTGTTTTGGTGGGGTTTTTTTTGTTTATTTATTCTTGTTTGTTTGTAGGGTGGGTTTATATATCTATATATTTATGCATGATAAGTGTATAGTAACCTAAAGTTTTGGAAGATGTTGATCAGAAAGGCACTAACAAGGGAAATGGAGATCAGTAGATGATTTGATCCAACACAGATCACATCACTCAGTCAGAAAAAGAAAAATAACAAGTAAAAAGCCTAAAAGCAAAAGAGAAAAAATAGATTCTCCCTTTATTTACTGTTCTTACTTTTCTTGTTCTATCATCTTCAGAATATAAAACTTTCTCTACACTGAAAAGTTTTTTTTAAAGATCTTCTGTTGACATGAAGATGTGGAAACTGAACAAAACATTAGCTTTGACATAGGAAATAATTACATATTATTTCCTAGGTTATTTTAAGAACTTTCCTTTTAACTGGTGTTTAGTTCTCTTATTTATTACAAAAGAAAAAGAGACAATATTTTAGACTTCTGTGCAGCAGGGAGGAATTTAGCAGACCTATTTTTGGTGCATGTAAGCAATAAGACTACAGAAAGAAAATTAGTTGTAGCCTAATTTAATAGTGACATAGTGACCACATCTTGAGTATAGAGGAACTATGATATGTGATCTTTCAGAGTAGACCTATCTTTAATTTTAAACTAGCCTTCCTTTTATTGACGCAATAGGAAAAAAAACTCCAAAAACTAAATCAGACCAAAAAAAAAAAACCCAAACAAAAAACACCCAGTCTGTTTGCTAAAACAGAAAGAATGTGAAACAAAGTCATTCGAAAAAAAAAAAAGAAAAGAAATAAAAGATGTGGCTAGGACCAAAAGAAATGCTTTTCTCTGACTTCAAGAGCTTGAGATAGAAGCCCTGAAATGAAAGAGGGGCTAAATATATCGATCATTTTTACTAGTTATCGAGTTAATGTGTTTCTCTGGAAAGAAATGTACAGAGAATAAATTTACTCTGTCCATCTTGGGATGCAATAAATCATAACAAGAAATTACCCAACATCATTTTGAAATAGCAATAGCTGCTAACTCGGCCATAAATAAAAGTAATTCTCAGACTTTGCCAAGGCCAAACTAAGGCTCACAAGGAACACTTATTGATAAAAAAAGAAACCCGGTATTTTTGGGAACAATTTTTCTTTCATTTCTCCTTTACTTCCCCTTTGCTAACTTTGTGACTTTTCATTTCAAAAACAACAGAGAAAACATTTCTGCAAGCCTGCATTAAATCTGATGAATATCAAGTTTCTTTCAGAGGCAAATTGCTATAGTCACACCTATAAACAGAAAAATAACCCCAAATCTGGAAAATTAGCTTTCCCCTTGATCTGTATCAATTTGTTCCCCATACTCAAAGACTTAAATGACTTCCCATGATACATAAGTGGGTAAAATATGAAAATCTGAACAACTGCCAGCTTAATTCTTCCTCTGTATAAGTACACAAGTTATTACTTTACAGTAACTGATTTGCCTTGGTCAGTTCATATAAAGAAATATATGCAAATGCCTAAATGAACACAAGCTGTAGGATCAACATCTGAACTAAGAACCATAAACGAGGCTTTATGCTGGTGAGTGTGTTGTGGGGGTCCATCCAAGAACTGGAGCTGGCGCAACCAGAATTTCCCGGGGGGGAACATTCTGTTAGAGAGCTCCACAGGACTTTGAAAGACTCCAGTGTATTATACTTCCTTTTTACCAAGCTCAGTTCATCTCTAAGTGAAGGAGTTGTAGGTTTATTTTTTTCCTCCTTATTTGTCTTTCTCTTTTGTTTGTAGTTTATGTAAAGCCATTTTACACAGCAGCAACACTACTTACAAAATGTCTCACTCCCTTGTCTCCCAAATGGTAAGAAATGTTTCGGAAGGATATCATGCCCACATTAAAGATCATGGACCAGATTAAGGAGTGAGCAGCTCTCAAGCTAATAAACCCCGCATACTAACTGGGAAAGTGGAAAGGAATATGCAGTGGCACTATTTGTCTTACAAATGGCTCAAAAGTCACATTTCTCCTCATAGTAGTTAATAGAGTAAATTCTGTGCCTAACCTGGAGCCCCATTGCTTTGGATTTTTGGTCACTTTATCCCTTTTTACTCCCAGGGGATTTGCACCTTTTCCTTTTTCCCAGGCTAGAAGGGAACCATGAGTCTCTGTTAAAGGATTTCAGTGCTATGCTGGAACCAGGAAGCCAGAAAGGAAACGGGAACGGCAGTGAGGGTTGGTGATAGAAAAGCTGGAAATCTGGCTGTAGATGTCCTCCAAAGGAAGAACCCTGAGAGAAGAGGGTAAACTTCTCTTTGGCTCACCCAAAAGGCCAGAGGAAATTTGACCAGAAGACCTGCGCCTGTCAGATTAATTTAGAAACAGGCTTTCTAGATCTAGCCAGCATTGTACATTTAATTTTCGGATTTGGTCTTCAGATCTTTGTTTACAATAACAGATGAAAAGAATTACTTTCACTTTCTGCCTCCATGTTCTTCTATTTTCCCTAAGGCAACAACAGTAATAAAATGAGTTAAAGGGAATAGTGCTCACTTATTGCCAACTTTGTTTTTCCAAAGTATCACCAGATATGGCTGAGGAACACTTGCAAAGTTGCATAACACATTTTTTTTTCTTTTTTTTTTTTATTCTTCTTTCTTTCTAAATTAAATCATTGCACACTGATGGATCTATAAGCCTATGGAACTGCTAATCTTTCTGTGATTTATGGAGGGGCTGGAAAAATTTGAAGGAAGCGTAAACTAAGATGCCATATGAACATATTGGCTTAAATTAAGTATCATCATAACAAATGAGATGGTGAATTAAATTACAGCCATGTCATTCTACCTGCATGAACCATAAACTCAATAATTAAGTGCCAGCAACACTTAAATGCAAAGAAGCATGCACAGAGTGTAGCTATGCCATGTGTAGTGTAAAGACTCTTGCTGCTTCTTAACTGGGAATTCTGAGCTACAATGATTCTAAATTACCACCAAGAGAACTATCAGGTATAAAAAAGTGAATCACAGTTGAATTCAGGTAAGAGTTAATTTCACTGAATTTCACTGAATTTTTAGAGTTGGAAGGGACCATAGAGATCATCTAGTCCAACTCCCCTGCTGAGCAGGATTGCCTAGAGCTAGAGCATGTTACTCAGGACTGCATCCAGGCGGGTCTTGAAAATCTCCAAAGAAGGGG
>JAOXNO010000001.1:9830254-9867380 GCA_028565335.1 Limnodromus scolopaceus | reverse complement strand
AAGAGCACACTGCTTGCTCATTGTCATTTTGCTGTCTACCAGGACCCCCAGATCTTTCTCTTCAGAACTTGTCTCCAACAGGTCCATGCCTAACCTGTATTGGTGGCTGACATTCTTCTTCCCCAGGTGCAGGACCCTACACTTTTCCCTGTTGAACCTCATGAGGTTCTTCCTCACCCAGGCCTCTCCAGCTGCTAATAACTAGGTAAAAACTAAGGGTAAAAACTAAGGGCAATTAAATAGCCCATGTAGATGTCTATCTCCTATAAATTATAACATAGTCAGTGCTAATACACACACAATTGTGCTGATACACTTCAGCTGTTAAGGGAAACGACACAAAAGCGTAATTCCCTATACATTTGTTTGAACCTGTTTGTTCATGTGACAGAGCGTATGTAGAAGCTTACTGATACCAAGTAAAAGTACTTGCTACTCTTTTTATCTGTTTGTATGCCAACATTTAATTCTCACCAGAAGCATTTAGGGAATAGCTGATTTCATATAGCAGGCAAAGTGTGTATAAGTATCTGTCATCATGTAACTTGTCCCATGTGACTTTGTTAAAGTATCCATTGAAATTTTAAAGATTTATACATGTCAAGGCCAGAAGGGACCATTTCAACAATTTAATTTGAGCCGGGATCTTTAAAAGTGGCTAAATAAATTAGATAGTCAAATCACACTTGAAAATAAGATCCTAAGGTGCCCTTCAGAAACACATCTTTAAAGCTTTCAAGTCATAGAAATCTATCATACCCTTTAATAGGGATTTCTCTGATTAATTTTGTAGCATGCGAACCACTGCTATGGTGCCTTAGCCAAATCTAGTCCAGAGATGTATTGACTAAACAGCAGTCAAAATTTTAAAAACAATACTAAATTAATAGTTTAATGACTAGATGAGCTTTCTAGTCAAGAAGCTATCCCTACCCTATCCCTACCTGAAAAACTAACTAGTGTTTCTGGTAAGTTTTGTAAATCGCCCAAGCTTTGCTTTGCTGGTTTATGACATCCCAGGAATGTAGCCACATTTCTCTTTTTTTTCAGTTACTTATTATTTAACCCATATGTAATGCTGAGGTTGCCATGTGTTTCTGCTGGGTCCCAGGTGCCTGTGAGATCTTAAAATGAAAATATTGAGGCTTGCTAGTGAGGGGTATGACTAGCAACATGTCTATAATGTAAGTTCAGTATAAAACCTGAGAACCATTCTGTAGAGACTTTGTCTTCTTTGATCATTACCAAGGTCTGTTCAGGAATCATGAGAAATATTCACGGGACTTACAGCAACCAGAATAGATCAAATGAGAGGAATAAGTCCAGAATATCAAGAAATCCTCACAGAATTGCTCATTTAGTTGAATTACGTAAACAAATATCTTATTTGTTATTTATAGTCTTTAATTTTTCATGAATAATGTTACTTTGGTGCTTGTGATACCTTATACTGAGGAAATGGAAATATATTGTAATACTAAGTACTTGCATGGGACAGTAATTATTATTTTATTGGGAAAAAAAATCTGTATTTTGTGGGAAAGCATACCAGTTAATTTCTATCAGAGAAGTACTGCTGTAAGTAAGTATCGCATAGCTGGGGGGAGTCTTTCCACCTCTCTTCTCAGATTACACATATGAAAAAAAATGCTCCAAAGCATACTTTTAAAGGTTTATCTATCTATACAGTGAGCAAAGCTTAACTAATTAACATATACTAAGCCCTTTAAGAAACAGAAATTAAAATGACTGCTTAAGGAACAAAGGGAAATCAGGAGAGCGGGAATAGCCCGAGTCGGCTGCCCTCCTCAAATCCCGCGTGGATTGTCCTGAGTGACAAACGTGCTGCGCCAGGATTGGCATGACTGACAGTGTCAGTCCAAGGAATCCCTCTGAAGGAGTGAAAACGACAGTAAATTACCTCTTACAATTACGAGAGGAAGTCTCGGAGGTCATAGCTGAGGTTAGGAGTGGGGCAGAGCTGGGGTTGCACTTGCGCTGCAGCTGCTGCAGTGCACCTGGCCTATTAGTGGGGACCTGCATTTTCAGCACTGACTTCCCCTGGAGATCAATAATTAAAAAAAAAGTTTTTTTAAGAAAGACCTCAACGTAGAGGTATAGACTGTCATGTAGAAAGTTTTGAACCATCACAAGTGAAGAATATCTAATATCTTAGCAGTGGTATGTGCTGAAAGCGATATTAAATCAAGCATGGTTTATATGCCACTTTATTTGTCCTCCACTTCTCTTGTTCCTTCTAATGAGAGTCTGATGAGTTATTTTTATGGGCTTTATATTTCACACTCCCAAGGTACTGACAATGGCTTTAAGGAATAAATGAAGGAGGAATACTAAGTTTCTTAAATGATCTGTAATCTATATCTGTAATTACAGTTAAAGCAGTTACATTTGTTTGTAATGCACTGTTTTATGGCAAGAATAGGTAGCTGTAAATATCTAAAGATGATGACCTGAACATGCCAAGATATATATTCCATCTTTCTAGCTGCCTCAGAAAACTGAACCCACTATATATGCAACCTATGCATTTATTTATTTATTTTTTATTTCTCACCTACACCTGTAGAGGTCTACAAATTAAAAAAAGAAAGCAAAACCACCCCCCAACACCTATATATGTGAAAAATATTTATTAAAACAAATTATATGATTTTAGCAACATCGTGCTGTACTTTTGTTACCCTCAATTTGGGCTGCACTGTCCCCTGAACTCTGTCCTCTTGCTCTGCCTTATTCTTTTCCACCAGCTCATGGGAGCACTCCTAATGCACAGGATCATTGCAGGTCCCTAATGTGCCAGGGTCACACACTACACTGGTGCGTGGTACTGGCTTCACCTTTTCCTCATGATGAGCAGATGTAGCTGCCCTAACGTCATAGGAAGAAAAAAAATCAAGGCAAATAAAAAAGTTACAGTGTAAATAGCCGTTTTAGGCTTAGAGTAGTCAGAGAATGGGGACCTGAACTTCCCAGCTTGCTCCGGAATAACATTTACAGTGAATGGTTTGGAATTGACCTGGCACAATATATAAAACATACTCTCTCCTACTATTGTGAATTTCTAAAAATAATTATTAAAAAATAAAAGAGTATACTGTCATTCTAGAAGCTGAATGTCCCATTAATTTTCTAGGTTTCAACCCCAGCTATAAAAAAATCTACTTAACGTAATATAATACTTAGTATACGATCAAGCTGCAAGGTTAGTTAATTTGCTCAGACATTTAACACTAGACTTATTTTTTTTTAACCTTGAAGATTAGATATTCTAGTCCTCACCTTGCAAAGTACTCCTGAAAGTTATTTGTGAACATGAAGATGAATTAATTTAAATGCATTTTTTCTATGTAATGAGGTAGCCCGAGTATCTGGCACTTTAACTGTCCTTTCACATATATAGCTTAGCCCATATTTCTTAGTTTTTACCTAATGAACCTCTACTGTTCCCAAATGGATTTTTACAAAGACAACTGTCCTCTATGGCCTAGGTAAAGACTGATGAAACTATTTTTGTTACGACCTAGGAAATTATTCAAATGGAGCTCTCTAGAGGCATATGGTTGGCATTATGAATATTTTACAGAATCATCTCTGAAAATCAGGCCAATAGCATATACACACGGGGCCAAGTTCCACTCTCAGTTATACCTTGGCAACCACAATGATTTCCCATTTGGCTATGCTATACAAGTATTTGTTTGGCTTATTACATGCATGTATTTTTTATATTTTTTTCCCTTCTTCAGCCCTCTCTTTCCACTTCCCATATTTTTCTTATAAAGAAGACAGTTATTATCAGCATGGAATGATTATTATTTGGGGGCTACTGGCTACGTCTCTCCTACCACATAAATACAGGCACTAAGATGTACACAGGAATGAGGGAAAATGTACAGAAAATTATGCCTAGTGTAACAGTGTCTTTCCTGAGGCACCAAAACTGATGCAGAATGTTAAAGTGTCTTTGACCTCAGTCTTGCTATGAACTTCATGCAGGAAAGAGCTCAGGGAAACCCACTGACTCCAGTGAGATGCCACAAAGAGAAAGTACTTCTTGGAACTCACTGTAGGGCTGGGAGCTGGAGAAGGGCAAAAATAGGTCAAAATATTATGTATCCTGAGATCAGGAGACAAGTATACAGGGGTTAATATTATTCATTCTGATGTTTCTCTTCCTTTCTCTTTCTTGTTGATTTTTTTTTCTTAGACAAATTCTATTTCATTTGATGATTTCCATTTATAAATTTAACCCTTTCATCATAAAGACAAAATTTCATTATTTTGAATAAGAAGGCTGAGATAACTAAAGACTGAAGTTATGATCAGATGTGATTCCTCCTTACAGAGGAGGAAAAATACTTTAAGAATTAGCACAATAAGACATAATAAAATATTTACAATTTTTTATAAAAGAAAAAAAAATGCTAAAAAGATTTGTACTTACCAGGATATCTTTTCCAGCCCACTTGCACTCATCCCTTCGGGAATGAGATACAGGCCAAACAATCTAAAGACACAGAAGAAAAATCACGTTGTGTTATTTCATGCTTCAACAATCACAAATTGCAGACCAAATTCTATAGAGTGTCTTTCTCTTTTTCCCATTCTTTTCCTTGTTTCCTTTTCTTCCATAAAATTTGACAACAAAGAAATGAAATGATAGGAACAAAACACAGATAATAGGAATCAGAATAAAAACAATCTTAAAACATAGTCTGTATTGTGAATCTCGGCAATGAATCTTGAAAGCTAATAATAAGAAGGTTGACTCTCCATTAAGCGAGTGTTCTTTCACTGTTTTAAATCTGATGTAATGGAATGGAGACTGAAAGCAAAAAAATGCAGGTACTTACTAACGATAAATTGGATCTATGTGAAATGCAATCTCATGTTAGAGTTACAGCATCAGAAACAGTTTGCCTCTTCACTGTATCCACCAGTTCAGTCTTTTACTAAGTTTAGTTAGTTAAATAATAGAGAGGAAGCCATGGTATTTGAAAAGCAGCACACCATCGAAATAGAAACGTTTGTGCTGTTCCTATAGAGCTACTTTAACACAAGTAAGCCTAAATCTAGGTTTACTGTAGTGTTTGCCTTAGCAGAAAATGGATCTCACCTCATACAGAGAAAATCCAGAGACCCTCACAGTCAATTATTCATGTTTTTTTGAAAAGCTTTTAGGAATTACATATAGAATAAAACATGATCTTCCCATAAAATGCCAGGCTATTCATTTGGGAGCCTCAGATAATGCAATATGAATGGCCATAAGTCTGGATTACAGCCCTGGTGTTCAATACAGTTTGTTGGAAGAAAGTAAAAGGCAAAGTATTCAAAATAAAAGGGGAAAGAATTTATATGGATGACAGAATAGGTCAAAGGAAATGTTATACATGACATTTGAAAATTCAGTTTGCAGCAACGGTTTTAAATTCAAAATTTTCTTAAAAATTTATGAAATCCAAACAGAAATCAAACATCTTAAGTCTATAAAATAAGGCTGAAAATTTTATGAGCACATTCTCTCAAAGGATTCCTGCTACTTCCTGTTTCTATTCTCAGCTTAAAATGTGCGGAGACATGTGAAAATTAAAATTTACTAGGTTGAAAAACATTAACCAAACTTCTCAGATCTCCCAAAAGGACCAGTTCAAGCTCAGTTCAATTTTTGGGCAAGGTTTTCTATATTATTCAAACCAATTCCAATCCAAACCTGAATGGCTAGATGTTCTTCTTTCCTTACTCACAGCACAATTCTCCTCTAATTTTGTTTAGAATTCAGCTAAATTGTACTAGTTTTAATAGACCAGAAAGTTTGGCTTTTTGAGTTGTGCTTCTTTGTTGCTATCAGCATTTAGACAGAAACCTTAGTTCTTTTTTACATGGTGGAAACAATAACTGATGAAATTTGAACTCAAGTACAACACTGGCTGCACTGTAATTTTGATTGAAGTTTCTTCTGTGATCCTCCTGTCTTTAATAAGCATATCCCCAAGTTCTTTGAGACTTTTGTCTATTCTTAAATCTAAATTCTTAGTTGTAGGTCTGTTCTTCAAGTCTGTTGCCAACATTCAGTTCCATATTACCAACAGCAATTCTTAATATTTAACATAGTAATATTTGTATATATTTTCAATTAGTGTTCTAAAGCTATCTGAATACTTCAGTGTGCAAGACACAGTTCCTCCCATTCTGCAGAGCTGTTTTCTGCAATGAAAACACCTTCTTTTCTTTAATTATTCCAGATGTTTTGCACATTAAGCTATCAATCCCTCAGAGAATTCAAATAAATAGCTAGTTTCCTTTATAGCTGCTCTAAAGAGAATAGAAAAGAAAATACCTAGTTTTCCTTTTATCCTTTTTCCTTCGAGAATACAAATGAATAGCCTGTCTTCCCTCTGAACAGAAAACACAAGGTATTTATTGCTATCATCTTAGGAAGCTAATAGTCAAACGGGCAAAAGGTCAAGAACACCAAGAAAAAAAATCCCTGGGTATTGAAGCAATATATCTCTCATAAAAGGGTACTCTCTGGATTTTAAAATGTTCCATCAAAATACTTAAATATAACAAATCAAACCTCCATCCCCTTGTTTGCCTTCTTAGCATTTTGTCTTATTAAACTAAATGAAAAATGAAATTATTTATTTAGACTCCAACAAAAGAACATCACCAAACCGTTTGTCAGCTTTTTATTCATCACCAACTTTTACTGGAAAATTACACTCTCCATCATGAATGGCAAGCTTTTATGGGCCTATTCTTCTTTTATTAATACTGAATCTATTTTGGTTTGAAAACAGCAGAAGCAGACTGCCTTCAAGTGCTGGGTTAAAGGACCCCCAAACAACTTCTTTTTATGTGCAAAATAATGCAGAGTAATAAGGTCATTTTGTAAAAACTGTCATAATAGCTGTTTGGGGTTTTTTAGCAGTACACATGAAAGTATGTCTTGTTTTGAAAATAACTGGGTTATTCACTTATCATTTACCTTTTCATAGTCTGAAAAAAGCATTGTAGATTATACAGTCACAGGTTATAGGTTCATTATAAATTTTTCTTCACAGAACCAGCAAATGTTTTTGTTGTAGTAATATTCCTGACATACAAATACTTACTACATAATCCATACAGTGCCCAGTATAGTCTGAGTAATAACAATTCTGCAGCATTACAAGTATATATTTACATTGTACAAAACATAAGCGAAAATACCTTTTGATATTCCTTGATGTTAACCAGGTTGAAAGAAAATATGTGATCCTTTGCTCCAACGTACAACCGACTCCGTTCTTCATCCAAGAGGAAAGTATGGTAACTGGAGCTATTAGCTAGTCCATTGAAATTGATTATATTGTTGGATTCCAACATTTCTGAAAGATAAAGGTAATACTTTCCTTGTTCATATGGTCAAATAAAATACAGACTTATATTTTGATTTGCACAGATTTCATTTCAGGAATTTTTACTTATGGAGTAGAAACCAGTGAAAGCACCAGGTACCTGGGGCCATGAAAGCTTTTATTTCAGGTACCCAACCCAAACTGCTTGTGAGATTCAGCTCTACACAAACAAGGTCAAAACACTAGTGAAATCAATTAAAATCCTGTACGAGGCTTTAGGAGGTAAAATTCTATCCATACAACTCATCAACTGTTGGACAAAGTTCAATTTTTTTCAATCAATGAGATTTACAAGGATAAACCTGAGCATGACCAGCCGATGGAAACCGTATCTTAACACAAAATCCCCTACTTCCAACATACAAAACTATTTCATACAGATCTGTATGTTATGAGAAAGGGGATAAGAATGATCGAGGTAAAATAAGAAAGTTGATGAGATAAAATAACATGTACATTCTATTCTTGCTTGTGCTATTATCTTCTATCTTCAGTCTACTAACACAGGTAACATGTTGCTCTCTGGCTTGGAACTGTGTATTTATCTATCACAAGAATAAAACTAGAGAAGGTAATTTTACTTCTGTTTAAACTCTGTTTAAACCTGCCAAGGATAAGATTTTAAGTACAAGGATCCACAAAATCCTCTTAACTATTCACAAACATTAACAAAGACCTACGCATTTCCCTGAAAATGCTTAAAAATATTTTTTCCATAAGATAATACAGACCATATTAGTATAAACTTCCATGAAAACACTCTTTCTCTTCTCCTGTCTACCTACATTCATATCGGGACCAAAGCCAAACCATCTCTATCATATGAAGGCAAGTCTGCACTAGTAAGTCATCGATAAGAAACTTTCCCTGTGATGACAACTCCTACGCAGTTCAAGCCCCGACCTTGTGATGTATGGAGGCAAACATGCAGTTATAGGAGCAGGAGCAGTTCTGATGATGCCAGTGCTGCTCCTCACACAGCACTCATGAAGACAGATGAGAAAGGGAGTGAATACATCAGCCTCCAAGGGCTGATGGTTAGAGGGCATAGCCAGACCTCAGGGCACCTTACGTTTGTGTTAGAGACTCTGCCATATGTGCAATCCAAGGAAGTGTGTCGCTCTTCTCAAAACAGCTGCCAAGTGCCTAGATGTCTAGGCCTATTAGTGCAGCTACCTGCTCTGACTTTCTGGTTTTCAATAAGATCTCTCCCATTTTCCACCATTACTCCAATTGATGAGTGAGTGTAAGATAACATCCCCTTTGTTGCTAAAAATCAAGGTGAAGCTGTATTTAAAAAGAAGCTTCTGCTTCATCTTCTTTTTAAACTCATTTTCCTTCTACTTCCCACTCCCTCCCCCCACCCTACCCCTGTCTTTTATTTTAATCAGAACAAGGAAGATGTTAGGTGGGGCTTTTTTGGCCCTATGTAAGAGTGGTATTTAGGTTTTTACAGAATATCAGGACCTGCAGTTTAGTAGTCCCACAGATGTTAAACCTATTTTTTACATTCATTTATACCAGGTGAATTTTGAAGCAAGCTGATACTCTGTAACGGCAAGAATTAGTAGGTAACATATTCAAAGTAGATAAAGATAACACTAAGAGTTGTATACCATTCAAGATAACTTTGCCCCCGTATTCTATGCACTTGTCTGGAAAAACTCTCACTAGAACCAAAAAGAGTTAATTTGCATAGAAGAGTAGCAAAGTGTCAGAGCATGCCCTATATTTTGTTCCTTATTCTACATCTTTTCTGGCTAAATATACCTGTACATGTATATTACAGAATAATTTTTAAAACTTGTACTGCTCAAGACTTAAGTTCTCAATTTTTTTAATTTTTTTTTTTTAATGTAACAAGAAGAAATCAAATCACCCCAAGCAGTCTTGTCAAAATAATTCTTCTGGCTTCCTGCCAAGTTCTAGAATTTGACTGTATTGTCCTCCAGTTCACTTATTTGCATTTTGTTAGAGACTTTACTAATTCTCTTTACATTGTAATGACTGATTCAGATGTTGAATGTCGACTTGCTGAATAGTGAGTGATGCAGATGATTGATTGCTTAACTTGTCTTAGAACTCTCTCAGCTAGAAATGCTTTGCCTTCATCTGTATCTGATCATTTTTCTTATAATATAGCTGTCAAAAACCTTTGTAATTTTTTTCATCTTTCTTGGTTTGAACTCGCATAGGTATGATTCTGCCCTTTGTGACTGTGGCATAAAGACAAATGTCTGCTGAAATCAGCGTTACACAAATATAAAACTGATGTAAATGGAAATATGATCAGTTAGGCACACAGCCACTTGGTTTAAAACAAGCCTGATATGATTTTCCTAATGCAGAGTTCTACATATTCACCTCTACAGATGGTGATCAATGTTTTCTTTTCTTTCTAATATTAATGAAAAATGCCAGATCATAATATTGGAGTCTAAGGTTTATTACGGCCAAGAGTAAATTACATCATCATCGTCACTGTTCATATGTCTCCACAGTATAAGTTAAAAGGGCCAGGTGTAGCTGTGCAGGGAAATATATATTTTTTTTCCTTTTCCCTTTCTGTGACTTTTTAAGAGCATGCAACAGCATTAAAGGTAACACTGGTGAGTTTTTTGTGAACTTGCAATTTAAAACCAAACTGAAAGCTAAATCCCTGTTGTCTTCTATGTCTATGATTCCATGATTCTCTAAGATTAGGACATTTCTCCTGGGTTTTAATCCAGTATCTGTCATGTTGTCCCATTATTGACTTTTGCAGGAGGTGACCAGATTTCCAGGGTCTATTGCTCAAAAGATTAGGCCTAAGCATATTCCAAGCAGTATATTTCAAATCATGTGAAATTCAGTTTCTCCTAGTCAGAAATCAGGTTGAGAACACAGGTTGAGGAGAAAAATGTCATTTGGGTACTGATGGTTCTCATTCACTATGAGTTCTCATTCACTAATTCAGTTAGGATTGAGTTACATCACACCTAGGAGGTGAAAACCTAAATAATCCCTGCAGTTCCTCTGCTTTTTATTCTACCTCACATGTATTTCTGCAGTGATGACCATGGCTTCATATGACATCCTGGAAAGGGCTGTTGAAGAGCAAAACAATGGCATTTGCACAATCAATACAAATTAAGTATTCCACTTCCTCAAATTAATTAGTTTCAAAGTGTTTACCATCCAGTGTCTTTTCAGTATCCAGCCAGTGACTATCGCTGAGAGAATGACAGAAAGGGCAGTGACAGGGCATACTCCCAGAAGGGCACTGATATTCATCAGTTCTCTTAAGTGTCGATCAGTCATGTTGGCAAGGTACATGGCTGATCAGTGCTAAAATAAACCAAGATTTACAACAAAGATTGCATTGCAATGCCAAGGGGGAAATGATGAATGCCTTGAATACGTCAGTGAAATTAATACTGTCTACTATGCATACCCTAATTCTTTTCCATTTTTTGTTGCTGTTGTTCTTATTAAAGGTTGGCATATCCACGACCTAGGCAGAAAAATAATGGTTACCGGTACTTAAAGTAATTTTTTTTTTTACTTCCTTTATGCTTTGCCAAATTATTTTTATTGCAAAGATGGCAACATTACTCCATCAAATGTTGCAGCCAAGTATCATTTCTTCAGTAATTGCTCAGAGAGCTTTTTCTTATTTCCTTTTGACACATCCTCAGCTGTAGCCATGCCTGTTTTGAACAGGAATGAATGAAGCCTATAAAGCTAACCACTGCACATTATGACTGTAGTATTGTCTATAAAATGCTGAATGAGGTAGATTTAGAGTGGGTGGTGGTATTTTGAAGGTAATAAAGGCTTCATTGCTTTCGTTATTGGTGCCTACTTCCCACATATATTGAGAGTGTTGATAGTGACCAAAAATAACGTTTTGAAATGCACTGTATCTTAAAAACCATCATATTATAATGAATTTGCACTTGTGATGATCATTGAAACCAGATGGAGTAAAGTTTCTCGAGGTTTGTGGGCCAGATTCTCCTACTAACCATCTTACTGCCTTTCCTCTGCCAGTGTCCAAGCTAGAGGTATTTCACTGTTTTCAATATGCCTTTCTTTAGACTCTGCATGGCCTTTCTTCTATTAACTGATGTTTCTGTTGATGCAGTCTGACTTGTGTCAGAACATTCACTTTGCCAGATCAAGCTCGCAAATTTACAGAAGAAAACCAGTCCCTAACTCTTGCCTTCCTTATAATGCATGGTTATTTAATTTGCTAACGGAATCACAACTTAATAGTATGTATACACACAGAGAGCCAAATTCCTGGATAGAAATCCATGGAGATATGCATGCATAAGGAATGTAGATTTGGTTTATTTTTATGACACTTTTTTCATTAAAGAATAAGCCAGAAAACCACAGCTATAGCTGAGATGAATACAGTCAGGCAGATCCTGAGGTTTGCTTTATCCATGGTTGTTATTCCACTGTAAACCTTGTTTTATGTCTGTGTTCCTTCAGTGGAGTTTGTCAAGAGGAGAACATAACAAAAGAGAACCACCTTTATTTTTCACTTATCTACTACCAGGCTGCCTACTCCTAGTGAGAGGGAGTTTGTCTGTGTAACATGTTAGAAAATTTGTGAGCTTTGGCCTGTGTTCCTATTACAGACTTCACAATAACATGCCAGCCAAGATTATTTTGGTTGATAAGGATCAAAGGGCCATATCAATTTCGAGAAAAATGAGAGGAAAGGTCTCCCAGTTTCCTTGGTAGGATTCAGATCTGGCGCTGTCCCATTACTGGTGACTCTGCAGGGTGACTGGATGAAACAGGCAGCTCTGCTTGTCATAACACGCTTGTGAACCGAATGAGTGGGTTGCTGGTTGCACAAAATTCTCGACCTTCATTCCTTTGCCAGCAACGATAAGATCTCACTCTGTATCTCCTAGCAGAAGATAAAAGATGACTCAATGTGTATTATGCCATCAAGCAGGGATTTTGCTGAATTGTGAGCAATGCCTCCCACAACGTCATGCTAGAACATTTCCTTCTTCTCCTGCCAGGCTTTTACTTTGGCTACAGAGTATCAGGTGGCTGCATGTTTGCACATGCATTTGTTGCTTACACAGATGCATATTGTGCCTGTTCTGTATATCAGCATGTATATCTGTCTAAATAATCCCAGGTATAAATTAGACATTACTCTTTAAGTGATTATTTGCTGAATTCTAAGATACTAATTCTATTGTGCAAGGAAAGAAGTGGATATTTTAAATTCCAGGCTCTCCTGTATCTTCTCCATTTTATTCCTCTGAGTGTTAGATGGTGAAGTATGCCCCTGTCAAGGAAAAGGCATGGGCTGGCAGGAAATCAAGACAGCCTCCTGCAAGGCATTAGCCAGCAGCACTTTGACAAAACCAGGGATATAAGCAGGGAAAAGGCATCAGATATGTTGTGAGTCCATTTCCCATCCGAAAGAGACAATGACTGCCACGCACCGAGAGGGATGTTTCACTGGGGTATTTCCACATAGTATAAAAGTTGACAGGAACTAATTCAGATGGGTGCTTGTCAGGTGTCTGAAATCAGATGAGCCATCCCAAGTCTAATGCTTAGTAACATGGCCAATGGTGTGAAGGACAACTTCTTCACCTCCCCACCCAACCCCATCCCTAGGATTTGACTACTTTTTACTTCGATTACTTTCTTTCATCTACACCTCAGACATCACTGGGACATTAGGGTCTAGCACTTAGTGAGAAGAATGGTTCAGCCACCCACTCTAAAAAAACAATAAGAATCTTGCTAGCAGACTATGGTATAATTCAAACCTATATAAACTAATTAATTAAAATAAAGGACAGATAATTCATCCATTGTTTGATAATTTATCTGAGAAAAAAGAAAAAAATTAAAACAAATAATTGCAGAAACCTTTGGTTTGCTACTTCTTTAGTCAGGCTGTCAGTCTTTTAGTAACATCCAAACTGTTCCAACGTTTCAAAATGATTTTTAGCAATTAGCATTTGGTTTCATATTAGGAGCAGAAGAAAAAAGACACAGAAAATGATCAAAAACCATCTTCAAAAGCTTATGCTCTCACATAATTTTAGAATTACATTGCTTGGGAATATCAGAAAATGATCAGTTTTATCTGAAATGGAACAAAAACCAGATTTATAAAGAGTATGAGATCACATAGTGCTATAATTGGTTCCTCCATTTTTAGAAATGTAACAATAAAAGTTTTGTAATCAGCACCTTTGGTTTTTTGCTATATTATAAGCCAGATAAACTTGAAACTACACAGCATTTGTTGTTGATGGCAATTCAGTGTTATTGTAATTTGAATGAGATAAATCACAGGGAGAAAAGGGAGGGTTATCTTATCAGTAATCAAAATACAATTGGAACAGAGCCTCTCACAGCTGTTCAATCAGTCCCAGCTTTCATCCTCTTCGTCTACCTTATCATAACAGTTGCCAATCACCTGGTTCCACTGAACCCAACTAGAAGGAAAAAACAGAAACTTTTTTTTTTTTTGCTGTAAAACTTTTGTTTCTGAAAGAAAACGTAGTTCCCTGAACTGTTTTCATTTCAATTTATCAATTAGAAGTAGCTAGGACAAGATATACAGGTTTTGGTGCACTCATGATGTAAACCAAACATTTTAAATGAAACACTCCTGCCTACCTTCCACTGCAGCAAAGAAAACTTTAGGGCCATGAGTATAGTTTGATTAAAACCAGATACTTGGAAGGAGGAATGTTGCACCAATGTTTTGTTTCAGTTGCACCGGCACAAGCATGGACTCCTTTGACTTCAAAATACTGATGCATATGTTTTTTATACTGTAAAACCGAGAGAAGATTTTAGCTCATTAATGTCAGCGCTATTTAGCTACATGACAGCCCTTAAAGTGTTCTTGATTTGAATAATTGAAGGAGTCACATGATATTTCAAAGACATAAAACATTTAGATTTCTAAAGCCAACCTGTTTTCCCTTTATTATTTGCATTATTTGTCCTTTTTGTCTCTGAAAGTGAATCCAGATTGTCCTTATTGCTCAGCTATTTTCTTAAACATGAGAAATATTAACCTCTGAGCTTTACAAAGACTTGTAAAGCTTCATTTCATATCTATGTAAAATTATTATAACATTCCATATTATTAATTCGGCTTTGTGAGAAAGGTTATGGCACCTATTTAACTGTGAACTTCACAGGTTTTTAAGCACAACGCTGTTACAAAATCACAGACAATAAATATTACCTACAGTATTTTTGTGTGTGTGATGAAACAGGCAGAAACATATGATGGTGAAAAGAGACCAGGATCTGGTTTTATTGAGTAGTTATCTGTCTAAGGGAAAATTTATCTGGCTTAAGACTTGGGTAGGTGACATCTTTGCTATCTCCCATTCCTACTGGTATAAGGAACACACAGGAGAAATAATGGAAGAGACGCATTATACCAATGAATATACCCCAGCTATTAAGGGTAACCTCTGTAACTCCCAAGGTTTTCTAAAATGTAGCAAAATAATATGGCAAAATGCTGATCTAGTGAGAATTGTTTCTAAACATGCTAATTCAAACAGTAGAAGCACTGTAGACATATTAACTCAGCCCTCTACCTCAAGTAATATATCCTCAGTGAGCTTGGTTAGCTCAATGTGGCACAGCATAACTCTAAATCGCACCATCTTCTGAGCTAGCACAGGTAAACAGCCAGCTAAATCCCATTCATTAAATAGCTCAGTTATCAGATCTAGTTAATAGTTCATCAATTCTCAACTGTTTGTATGATACTGCTGGGAAGTTAGTCTTCACTGAGCAGAACCAGTACTGGCTATCAAGAAAGTGAAATTGTGGGTAGTTGTCACTTCAAGGATTACCTTATCTATAAACAGTACCATCCCTGCCTTATTAAATATCATATCAGAGAGGCATGAACACCTTCTTGATGATTAACAGCACAGATAGCTATTTTCCCAGGGCACAAATGTATTCCATTTGGCCAAGCGGGGACAAGATGGGAAGACTGTCACATCCTATCCTCTGCATGCCCTAGGATGCCCTAGGTCCAAGGGTAGCATGGAGCAGTTTTTACTCATTGTTCCCCAGAGAAGCAAGATACAAAATCTCCAGTTCATGAATTTTTCCTCCCAGAACAAAAACAAAGCAGGAAAGGAACTGCTGCTCTACAGGCACATCTACTTGCTCAAAATATCGACCATGCCGCAGTATGGACACACCTGAGCTAGCTTGAAACTCACTCAAGTACCTGTAGCATCGAAAACCACTGGCTAAGAGGCCAGCAAAGATTAATTGATTTTGTTCTTCATATAATTGTTTCTTAACAAAGCTGCATGTTGAATGACTAGTGTACTACATCAGGCTAAGCAGGCAAGGTACTTTGAAGTTAGCTCAGGGGATATGACCATACTTTGTCATAATCATAACAATGAATTAAAGTCAGATATACTCGATGCAAAGACAAAATGTCTACATGCTAGGTTTTGGTACAATTGGAGAAGTTTTGCTTTATTTATTTGTTTTTAAAGTCAGTTCCTCTTCTAAAGAACCATTATTTCTGGGAAAAAAAAAAAAAACAAAACCAAAAAAACTTCTCAGGTGAAAATAAAACTGTCTGGGTAATGTCAAAGCCTGTCAAGATGTTTGGGGAGTATTAAGCAACAAAGCACTTAAAATATCATGATGTTTTAGAAAATGCCTTTCTGAAAAGCTGGCCTAGTGACAAAGTCACTTCATTTTTTTCTCATTCATTTCTTAACAACATTGATCTTTATTCTAAATTCCTAACAATTGAACCTGAAATTCCAAAATCCAGTCTTATGGTTCACATACCATGGACAACAATTAGGAGTCAAAAGTATCAGCATTGTCAGTAAGTATTTTGGAGTTGCAGTTGTGATAAAAAGAATCTTTCCTCCTGCAAGTGTATACCTTTTTCAGGGCAAAAAGTATTAAATTTTTTTCTAAGTCTTAAAGAAATCTTGGTTTCAGATACCAAGTCAACGTACTTCAAAAACAAGTAAGCTATTTAAAAGAATTAATAAATATGAGGTGCTAAGGTTGTTAGGAATATCAGGGGAAATTTTCAAAAAGCTCAGTGGTTCTGTTTGCAAGACTGACTTTGGTATTTGACCATCAAGTTACTATTGACTCTTGATAAGACTTATGGGGTAGGTCCGTGAAGGATGTAGATTCCAAATTCAAGACAGTGTGAGACTGAGAGCGACTTGCAGTGAGTCAGTCATCAGTGAGTGAGGGTATGAACTCTTTCACTGGCATAGAGGCTACAAGAGAGAGTGTCTTTCTACAGCTTAAAATACTGTGATGTAGGGGAAAATCCAGCAGAAACAGAGTTGGCCTGAAATTAAACAAGTCCTTCTTTAACATATATATGTATATTTATTATTATTACTGAGCTGACAATATAAAACTGCATAAATTATTTACTAAGGTGAATTAGTTAGTATGCACAGTAGGGTTAGGAAGCTTCCCTGGAAATTTAGCTACGTATGCAAAATTGCAGAATAGAATAGGTAGTACTTGATTTTTCAGAATTTCAGGGACAAATTTATGATGAGAAATCCATTTGACCTGCTTCGAAAAAAGGTCTTTTTATGCTTGAAAATCACATTTGAAACTCTTGTGTTTATCTAACAACTCTTCAAAGTCCTAAGATGCAAAGTCCTAATAAGATAGAAATAGTCTTTGGGGTAGTTCTGCTTGTAGGTAAATCATTATATTTTATGTAACAGCTGGCTTAGATGGACCGTGTCCAGCTTTTCTTATATGGGTACAAATCAGTGACCTCATATTTCCAATTTCAGACATAGCTATCAACACTCCTTCTGTTAAAATTTGTTTTTGCAGAGTGGGATCCACCCTTCACTTTGATCACATATCCAGCACTTTGAGAAACTGTCTTTTCACGTTAATAGAATAGATAAGTAAAATTCATGCTTGGATTTACATCCTTCTCTCTACTGATATACCTCTCGTTTCTTCTAATCCACAGGGGAGGGTTTGGATGAATTTCAGCAAGGGGCTGAAGGCAGTGACAGCAGTTAAACTGTCTGTGTAGCTCATATACAGATACAGACAGCTTGGCTAATGCACTTTAATTGCAGGAAAATAAAGGAGTGACATCTTCTAACCACTGACCCTCCTGGCGCAGAATTCAGTGCCAAAATAGAGTAAGCGGTGATGCCAAACTTTGCTCTTAATTTACTCTAATGAAAATCAATGGACTTACACCACGGGTAAAAGAAGATGATTGCTGTGGTTCTGCAATATGTGGAATATATTTAGTGCCCATCACATTAAATATTACTTCAAATTAACTAATTAACTAACCATTACTTATCAAATGTTTCCAGCAGTACCTACAATCTGTTAGGTTCAGTTCTGTACATTAAAAAGGAATTTCCAGTTTTCCCCTTCCATCCAAATGTCATAAACATAACTAATAATCAAACAGCAGCAAAGCCCCCAATGCCATTTTTCAACTCAAAATGATTTTTCTCATGCTTAATGCTGCTCTATCAGTTTTAAATTTCTTTCAGGTTACACAAACCACAGTAATTCTACTTTCAATGGTTTTGTAGTTATTACACACTCAAATGGGGAACAAGAAATTTCTAATTAGCTGCTAGAATAAAAATGGAAAATAAACCTTACATACAATTTTTGAATTAATTTTTTTGGATTCCGGGCATACTCCAAAGGGGCTGGGAGAAGTGTGCTTCTACCTAAAATTTCATTACATGCAAGTAAACTTCGAATTGTAATTCAGATAAAAACAGGAAATGATCATGTAAAGTGCTCTAACTAGTTTTAAAATATCCCCCAAAATTTCTTAATCCACTTCACCCAAGACAGAGTTAAGCTGCGGAAATTCTTGACATGGCCTGTTCTAGATGGTAAAATTATTTATAGTTTCAAGGGTCAAAGTGATAAGATCTAGAAAAAGAAATCCCTAAAAGGCTATTAAAGTTAGAGACACAGCCTCTAGCTCACCAAGTTCCTGAAATTCATATTGTAGGAGACTTAAAGAGTGTTCTGTGGAACTATCACTATCTGATTGACCTAACCCTATTATATTCTGCTATGGAGAATCCCTATTATGGAAACCTTATACCATGTGTTTGCTTTGGCTGTTGTTGGAAACAATGTATTTCCATCTGAGTCATGTGTGAATAAAAGTGCAGCCATGACTTGAGTCTTGAGAAGAAAAGCCAAGCTGCAAGACAATGAAATGTAATTGATCAAAATAATTGCTGCCTCTCCGTCCTCACCTGGACCATGTTCAGTGGCTGCCAATGGGACCTCCCCAACCCGTCCTCCTCCTCACTGTCTCTTCTTTTCTTTTTCCTCTGGGGCCTCCCTGGGTGAGTGCAAGTGTTTGCAAACAACGTCACTTCACACTGAGTGAATCCACCTTCTGTAACAGTATTTTAACCTCTAATACCTTCTATATACCTTTTGTTTTGAAATAACTTGTCCAGATTTTAAGTGAACTTGTTCATCTTTTAAGAGAACACCAGGAAGAGCCATCAGCAATTTCCAGTAGAGATGGAAGAGGGAAAGTGAGTGGATTATCAGCACTCAGGTAGCACCTGCTGTCTGGCTGGGCTTAATGCATGACAAGATTTGGATACAACTTTGTGGTGCTTGACCTCAGAGCACAAGTTCATTTGCTTAAGGACACGTCAATGTAAATATAGTTGGATTTGTTTGAACACCAAATCACCTGGTGCATCAGGCTCTATTTAAAGCAGCCTCAGAAGGGGATTCAGAGATAATTGAAAGCAACTTTAGGATGTTTTGACTCCCAGCGCACTCGGCCAGTCCCCTCTGAACCAGCTTGTGGTGGGTTCCTGGTGGATATTATCAGCTGAAATGGCCTAACTGCAGCACGTCCAGCCACCTCTCCTCCCACCTTCTGCAGCAAATGTCAGTAAGAGAGGTGACATACATACAAATTACAATTGAAAAAGTGACGTTACTGTTGTAAAAGCAATAAAAACAAGCAATATTTTGTTCAATGACATTAACTGGGAGGGGAGGAGGGGAAAGCTGCTGTGACTGCCTACCATGCTTCAAACTAATCTGTTCCCAGTTAATTTTTTTAAATTCATTTCCTCTCTCTTTGTACTAGCACAAAGGACATCTAGCCCACACCACTGATGCTAGGTGTCTTGTCAATCTAAATAAATGATAGTTTATTCATTGCATCAACACAATAGCATCATTATCCTCAGTGTTAGCATCAGGAAGAAAGTTCAGTGGAATTTTGCATCAGGGAAGAGAAATAATGAAAGTTTTATGTTCCTGAGCCTCCAGTGGAATATCAATGAGATTCAGTATATCATTTTTTGCTCAAGCCACAAAACCTGCACTTTTCTAACCAAGACAGAGATCAGAGATCACATTCATATCATTTACTTTGGGTTCCTGTCAGAACAGAAGCCTTTAGAGAATAACCAGTAGACTGAAGGTATTAATGAAATGGCCCAGGCACACTGAAATGGAAAGCAGGGTTTGTTTCCTTTATTATGCAAAATAAGAATTACAAAAAGTAACATTTTCTGCAAAATGTACTGCAAATTTTAATTTAGTTCATTGCTTCACACTCTGCATTTCTTTGCACTTTGAGTGATTTAAAACAGGACCATTTTTTCACCTGAATTCAGGAAACATTCTCCATTGGCACCAAATTGCCACGCCTGCACAATGAGTTTAATGAATTGCTTACACAGGTTGTGTAGCTTGAGTGTAAGTTTGGTTTATGTAAAGGACACATTAAAAATTGGAATGTTTTGAGGGAAAAGGCAGGGCACTTTCCACTTACCCTTCCAGAGCCAATGATATTATTCATTCTCAGCAGCTCCACTGGTTACTCTGCTAATTTCCCCCCAGAAGAATGCTCCTTTGGGTGCAATATTCAAGTGTATATGTATGTCAACTGCCGTGCAGGCTTCCAAATGCCCACATTGATCCAAGATACCATGAGTCACTGTTGACAGATGAGGAACATTCACACAAAACCCCCACTGAAAGTTGAAGGAGAACTCACATTTTTCCTTGATGGTCACATGCTAACACATTGTGGTTAGTGGTATACTTCAGAGATTTGCCCCAAAAAAATTTAAAAATAATATTTTAAAGTTGCAATTGACCTAAAATTGAACAGGACACTGATTCAGTGTTTTGAAAGTAAAGCAACACTGGGTGGTTCCAAATAGGTTCTAAAGAGCCAGATTTCATCTGATAGAAATTGGTATAACTGTATTGCTCTATTGCTTTTAGTAAACTCAAATTAATTTACAGCAGATGTGGATAAAACTTAAATTAATGTGCACAAAGTAGGTCTCTTAACCTCCATATAATCTAGCAGGATTTTGATTAAATCTGGAAAAAAAGTAACATCACAATAAAGTGCCTACATGTTTATAAAGATTGAAGACTATGTAATACCCAAGAAAGACATTAAAAAGCAGCATCATGACATCATGTTGCAGATTACATTCATACTTCTAAAATAGCTGGGAAATTAATTTTCCTGATGATTAAGAGGCTTCCTGTTGACACATACTTCAGGCATGGATATCTCAGTCCTGAAATCAGTGAATCCTGAGCCTCCATGGACCACTACCAATCAGCGTACAACCAATACGCTGCTTTTTCCAAAGTTAAACTTTTCCGAAGTTTTCAAAAGTTATTGTAACCATTTCTGTGCTGTCAAATAAATATTCACAAGATAAAGTATTTTGGTTCGGTTTATTTTATCCTTCAACAAATGTAATTCCAGCAGCAGCTGATATGGCTTCTAATATAATGGCAAACATTTGGGTTTATTTCTAGCTAGTCTAATTGTGAAAGGCATCAGAGTAGATGTGTTTTCTTTCTGTAGCCATTAATACTAATTTGACCTACTGGGGAAACAATTTCAAAATGTCAACATTTGCATGCCTGAACCCTGCTATGAACTAAAAAGATCCATGTGCAGAGGTCCTGCCTCCAGCTGTGACACACTACTTACCTCCTCAGAGGGAGTTAACACATTAATTTGAACAAATGAAATGAGAACAGCCAACTCTCCACAGTGGTCTGAGGAGAAGTACCCTGACCATAGTGGCTGACTGCAGTTTAAGAGGCATATCGCTTAATTAAACTGTAGTACAACAGCTGAATAAGGAGTGCATAAACACCCCACAAAAGAGAAGGTCTTCCAGCTTGGAGGTATATATGAAGGTAGTACCCAGTTCCTTAAAAGGAAAGTTACTGTTGCCCTTTTTAGAAGTATAAGCTTTGAGATTTAAGACAATAATTTACACATTTGCTGTGTATGTTGGTTTCTGCAGATGTATATTCCAGAAAGCACTCCTGAGATTCAGATGCTAACAAGTTTGAACAAAAAATCTGCTAGAAAGGTCTGCAAATTGAGGAAGCCTGCATCTGCTCCACTGCTTAGTTCAACCAGTTCATGACCCTTGAGCTCTAATCCAAAGCCAAGCAAAGGCAGTGGGATTTTATTGATTGTGCTGAAAACCGAATCAAGCCAACGGATTAAGGGTATGGTTCCTACAGGACTTGTGTTTTCAGGAACTTCCTCCAAAACATTTACCCTTGTAACCTCAGAAACATTTTTTAAAAAGTATGCACTTTAAGCTAAAACACAGGGTCCCAATGGATGTCACTGGGTAACGCTCTTATGTTCAGTGCTCCAAATACATTTCTTATCTTGCAATTAAATGTTCAGTCTGACATGCTTTGCAATGATTTGCATAGGGAAAGCAGGAATTTTCTATTTTGCCTTAGTCTAACTCATGTGAGTTGAGAGTGAGTTTTGGGAAGAGGGATTTGGTGTTGGTTCGTGCATGTTGTATGCATGTCATAAAGTCCCACCTGCTATTTGAGAACTGCTTCAGAATAATATTAAAATAATGGATGGTATGCACTATAACTAGCCTGGATACCTGATCTGGGCCCAAGTTTTAGTTATATCATGAAGCAGTTTGACTAAATTAAGAGTTTGACCTAATATGTAGGTCAGTGGAAGTCACGAGGTACCCCTGAAGATCTCCACAAAGAGATCAAGTCTACCCAAAGTTAAGAACCTAAATTAAATGAATCAAATATCATTTCATTCTGCAAAAGATATGAACATTAAACTGGATTGCAGTGCTTTAATTGTAGGTGTTCATTAATTGTTATGACTTGGATTAATATATATATTTTTTTTTGTATGTTAGCCGTACTTTGTTTAGTGTGCAGAATGGATGGAACATCACATTTATCTTTCTTTTTGAGCTTTTTCAGTATTTACCCTAATGACTACATAGCCTTCAAATGCTGGTCTGGAAGAGAGAATTATTAAATTGCTTTTCATCCTTCCTATGGCAAAAATCAGTATATTTCAGTCAGAGACATGATTCAATGGAAGAGAAGCCATTATGATTCCAAATTTATGTAGACACAGGAAGAAAGAAAAAAAGTACCCTAAAACACTAAGCATTCAATTTGGCTCAAGAAATCCTGATCTTTGAGAATACTTAACGTGTTGAGATACATGATTTCAAACCACTATCCCACACTCTGCCAAGTGCAGGAAAATGCCCATGGAGGGAAGGCAGATAGACGGCCAGAATAATTATGAACTCTCAGTCAGGGACCATCTAGCACACAGCACACAAGAATAATAGAGCAGGAAGATAATAGTTGAGATATCCAGGAGAGGAATCAACTACCTTAACCTTTTTTGTCCCCTGCCTCGCTCATCACACAGATACTAGATTCTGCAATAAATGACACACAACCTGCACCTCTGATCTCACCTTGCTGCTTTACCGAGCCCCATCCTGTGCATCAAGGGCAGCAGAAGTCCCTTAGAAATTGCAGAAACATGTAATCAAAGGTTGTGTGGGAGTGCTGCAATTCCAATATGAATTGGGATACTGGAGCCAGGCTTCCTCTCTGGAATTCAGACCCAGTGGTAGAGGTACTCTAGGCTTTATGCCACAGATTTGCACCCAGAAGTGATGTTCTTGGCCAAAAAATTCCAAATATAATGAAGCAGGACGCTCGGTGCGTAAACTTTTAGTCCAAACTATTACAGGTTATAAGAAACTAAACCCACTGATTTATCACAGGAAGTACCAGGCACATTTAATTAGTGTTCAAATAATAAGGCATTTACTATGAAGAAGTGCATTACTTTTCCTAGTCTTAAAACTTAGTACACACTCTTTTCCTACTGAAGTCAACAGCATTTAACTTCTGATTTAGATTACATACACTAAAATGTTTCTGGAAATGAGGAATATAGACTGTTTTACAATTAGGTGAAGATACTCCACATTTTACTGTGGAGTAAAAGCAAGTGAAATGGACAACCTATAGTTTCCTCACATTGGTAACCTCCATATCTGCATGCACATCCTAATTCCTGTATAATCCTGAGTGGTTTACCTCTTAAAATAAACAGACTCTACCTTATGTCCTTACTGGATTACTGTGAGTAGGATGTTTACATAAAGGATATAGCTAAGTATTCACTGAACATAACAAGAGTGCAATTCATTCCCATGCATTAGAGCCCATTATAATTTGGTGGCTATATTTAAATAAACCAACATTTAACTATGCCAGCAATTACTATCTAATGTTAATACTCTAATTGTATCCAATCCTTCCCCTCCAAAATTTGATTCATTGAAATGTTTATCTGCACTACCACTACCCATGGAGTGTAAATATGAAGATGAGCATTTGGTGTGAGAGAAAGTAAGCATCATTTATTGTCCAGGTGTATTAAACCAGTTTAGTAAACATTATTATTTTCACAGCTAATAATACTAATTACACTGTGCTTTACCCTTCATGCAAAGATCTAGCCACACTGTAATAAACAATAGGACCTGAGTCTCATTCTCAGCCATTTATTTGGGCAGTGCAGAAGAAATAAATGCTTTAAAGCTTCTTTGTATGATCCTAATTGTGGAATATCTCCATGACGTGAAACAAAAAATCCTGAAGTTGTGCTGACCTGAACTGTGGGGAACCGCAATGCCGAGTGCCATATTAGGCTGACACAGCATCACAAGACTGGAACTTGCTGTGCCTGAGCAAGTAATGTCTGTGGAAAAAAGAGATGGCTAAGGGGTGACCTAATTATTGTCTTCAATTACCTGCTGGGGGATTACAAAGAAGGGAGAAGCAGACTCTTACCACAGGTGCACAGTGAAAGGACAAGAGGTAACATGCAGAAGTTGCAACCAGGAAATACTGAATGGGATACACAGAAAAAAATCTTAATTGGAACAATAACCAGAGAGGTTGTGGAGTCTCCATTCTTGGAAATCTTCAAAACTTGACTGAATCATACACAAAAACCCCTGACTTAATTCTGAATATAATCTTGATTTGAGCAAGAGGTTGAATTGATGTCTTCTAGTCATATTTTTTTCCTTATTAGCTTTGATAAATTAGGACCTAGCAAAAAATAATAGGGCATTGCAGGCATGTTCCTCCTGTTATTAAAAACAAAAAAGAACAAACCCAAAACTCATTAATCTCTCTTAAAGAGATTTTGCCTGAGGTATTCCTGCAGGTAATAATTTCCTTACTGTTAGCAACAGCAGAAAGCAACCAAATGGGCAACTGGAGACATGGCACATACTGATCCTTGTAGAGAAGTTGAGGGCTACAGTGGAGTGTAAACACTGCTGCTTCCACATTACTGAGCAAATGAGGAACCATAGCTTTCATTGAAAGAGAGAGGACCGAAATCTCAAATGTTGTATTGCAGCGTATGCATGTCAGATACATCAAAATCAGGAATTCAGATGTCATTTCGGCCAGATTCTCAAATAGCGTAAATATAATGCAATAAAGCTATGTAGATGTTCATCTACTAATCATGTTTTCATTTGTCATCCTCTCACATATTCTCAACACAATCTCCTTTTAAGTAACAACATCTACAAATCATGCAAACATGAACAGGCAATAGTTGCTCTGGATTGATATTTTCTGCAAAATAGTCCTCCTCTTTCATCTAAATTTAGTCTTTGGGTAGAAAGAACACATCACATTGCTAATCCTGCTGTTTGCCTTTGTTACATTACCACATTAAAGGTCCCTGTGAAATATTTTCATGAGACAATCTGGTAAATATCAGATAAAGGGGGCATAGGTAAACACCACCTTAATGGTGTTTAAGTAACAATTTCAGCACATTTAACAAATTTTGGTCCTTTTGACTTCAGCATTCCTCAAATCTCACTCTAGCTGCTGGACAGTATGTGCATCACAGCCACAAAGAGCACAGTGAGACTTAATAAACACAACTAGTGGTTTCATCATCTATTTTGCAGAAGAATAGTCTGGAAGAAACAGTGAAGGTACTTACTGAGTTCAGAATGAAAAAAAATACTGTGCTAACATTGTAATACGTTATGGCTATTTAAGAAAAAAGGGAATGTTGATACAGAAAGACAAAAGAACCGCAGCGTTAGGAGTAACTCATTTGCCTTTTATGGCCTGTTACTGCGTGGCTGAACATTGCCACTAACTTCGTATTTTCAGAACGTACTGAATTTAAGAAGGCTCTTTTGTTCCACTTGCAGCCCACATGCTGACACAGCATCTCATCTCCCATTGTTCTAACTTAACTATTATCTGATACATTTGATGTGCTGAAAGATAAAAAGCATAAAGATTCCAGTTACCTTAGAGATAGCAAAAGAAGAATTACTTAGCAAAAGAACAGCTGAGAAGGGGCTGTTTCTGGCAGTTTCACCCTGGTGTGTGTGTTAGACCCACAAATGTGAGTTCAGACCCTGTAAGGCAGGAGTCTTTGTTGGGGCTCTGCAGTGCACTGAATGATCTCACCCTCTCCTGACTCCCACACACAGAGGTATACAGGGAAGAGCAGGCTCAACCAGTCTTAAATTCCTTTGACAGTTCAGGCTCCAGATAGACTCTGTAGCAGTGAGGAAGAAGCACAGCTCATAGCAACAGTTAGAGAGAGATGTTTTGAAGAAACAGATTTATTCAAGAGTAGTAAATGCCTCTACCATCATTTTCCATGGATGCTAGTTCTGGTGCAAGCAAACAACCTTGCAAACAAACGGGCTGCTAAGAGTCTTCTTAAAAGCCTGCAGCATCTGATAAGGTACAGTGCTAGGTGAAAAAGAGGATTGGTTCCCATATAGTTGCCCTGAATATTTTTGAGGTACAGCTGCTTCTGAAAGTCTGAGTCCCTATAGCCCCAGCCTCGTAACAGCCATTTTATCTAGGATAGACTTAACCAGGCTGTATTTCATCACTATTGCATTGACCTGACTTGCACTGTTCTATCAAACTAAAAAAAATTAATAATTGTGCTGTTTGGTTTCCCCATGTAATGATGGGGAGTATGTTCCATGGGTGTGCCAAAAACTGGGAAGTAGATGACCTGATCAAAATCTGTGACTTTTTTTGTGGAAAACAGAATAGGACATGGGCTAACTTCATCATGAGGATCACAGTAGAAACTAGGAATCTTCATAGCTCTTCAAATGATTGTTTTACATACTGAAAAGGAAATTTCAATGAATACATGGTATAAAAAGCAAATTGCTAGAAAGTAAAAGTTCTTTTACCAAAACAAAATTGTACTGTGGTTCCAGGAAAGATGAAGATTCTTAGCTGGTTCATGAACAAAGAGTATCAAATGAAGGCAAAAGGAAATAAAGCCTGACTCTACATGATGTGTGCCAATTGTGGCCTCATAAAGCCAAGAAATCTTGGAATGCTTTGAGTATGTAATATTTTTAGAGCTCTAATAAGGCACACCTGAGCTCCTCTTTACCACATTTAAAGATATGTGCCACAGAAGCTAGATTTTGGTATGCATTTTTGCATATTCCAGTAACCTGTAATTAATAAGCACTCATGTGGAGGAAAGCAGAACACTCAGTTGCCTGTTCAGATTCCTCTGAATTACTCCCACATACTTTTCTAAAGTGCACAACATATAGTAATGTTCTTGAATTATTCTTAAGTCATTTGGCTAAGAAGAGAAGATGACACTGCTATGTCTGCCTTGCTGAAGTCAAATATTCTTCTTTCTCCTACAGATGTTCTTCCTCAATTTCTTCACTTACTGGAGTGTCTGTCTACACCAGCTGTCTTCCTTCAGCATCTCCACAATTCTGAGCCACAGTAAGAAGCAAACCTGTCTCTACCATCAGTGAGATTTATTTTCATTTTACCTAACTAAGCAGTGCCATAAAAGAAAAAACTGTAAGAATTCAGCTCCTCCGTACAAAATATACTAGCTAGAATAACCTTACTGTCCACCCTGCTATTCACGTCTTGGTATCAAAATTCATATTGCATGTAGAGAAGTCAAAATGAGCTATGAAGGAACTAAGGGAATGTTGGTTTCACTCCATCCAATTCGAGTGCAGGAAGATGTGATGTTACCCAGAAGCCAGATGCAGTCCCAGCAGCTGCCGGAATAATCAGATTTCATATATACAGTGCATATGAACCAGAGGTGGAATATATGTAGCCAATCATTAGAAACAATCATGCCCAAAATATTTGTAGTAGCACAACAGTAGAAAAAAACATGGAATCAAAACACATGCTGGGTGGTATCAAAACACAGGAGGGCTAGAAAAAGGTTCAAATACCTCAAGCTTTACAAGGAATCCAGTTACATTTTGATTAAAAATAATAATCATCTAAAATGATATTAAAATCAAATGCTGTCTGCTTTTAAGTCAAGGAATTTAGTTTGTATGTCAGCCAGGAATCAGTATACCAGTATAGAACATACATAATTATTCTATCCCAGCAAAAAATCGGGCTGGCACTTTCTGTACTGGCTGATCTCCTAGAATCTTTACAATTATTTTCTACTATAGTGTGCTGCAGTACTGACCCCTAAATACTCATGCTGGTTGCCTATTAAGGCAATATCTTACCACTGACTTCAACTACCTAATGGGAGGTGATAGAAAAGGCTGATGCAGACTCTTGCTAAAGAACCTAGTGACAGGACAAGAGGCAACACAGCAAATTTTGGTCAGAAATCATGACAAATTTCTTCAGCATGAAGATGGTCAAACACTGGCACAGAGACCAGACAGGCTGGACAATTACCAACTTGAGGATACTCAAAAGATGCCTGGACAGAGCCCTGAGCAACCTGATTTAGTCAGGCCTGCTTGGGGCAGGGATTGGACTAGACTTCAGTCGGAAGTCCTTTCCAATCTAAACTAATTGGTGATAGTATAATAACTGACATACCTTCCCACTGTCACCATCTACCAGGAGAAAGCCGAAGGCTTAGAATCCATCTCCGATATCCAGTTTCCCATACAGTTACTTATATTCTCTTTTAAACAGCTAATGTAGTTTTCACATAGACACTCAAACCTTCTTTTTGGATATATCCCACTACTCCTGCAGCAGTCTACATGGTCAAGATCTTTCCTCAAGCAGGCAGGCACAAGCATGATGATGAATTAGGGTTTTCTGTCATGGCACATGGGTACCTAAAACAGAATCGGTGAGCTAACAAAGCAAGCAAAAATATCCAAGGTAACGGCAGTGTACTGTGTATGTGTTATGCAACAGAGAGTAGACACTCTAAGACTTATCACTCTAAGTCTCACTAGAAGTGAGATTTTGTAGTTCAGGGAAAACTACTGCAACTTGTTAGAATTAGAACCTCAGATGAAACTAAAACAAGATATTTCCTTAGCCTTGTATCAGCAAAAACTCCAGTACTTTTGCTGCTGCTGTTGTTGAAATAAAGAGATCTCGGGAGCACAAGAACACTGTGGGGGTGGATACAGAGAAAGTGGCAACCGTAGACACAACTTCAAGCAAGCAGGTTCAAACTTTAATGACCTGTGTAGGAAGATAAATGAGACTTCAAGAGAAAACAGCACTGTTGGCATGAGGATGTTGTTAGGTGCAGAAGGCAAGCACTCACGGTGCTGATGAATTGGTAGCTGACAAAGAGCTGCATCTTATAATGATAACTGTGTAAAGCTATGTTATATTTTTCCTGCTAGTTTTTTTGTCTTTCATCGCATCCATTTGAGTGAATCCTTAATTAATATCATGCACTGTTTGAAATAGGAGAGGAAAAATAGCAGGCACACAATTTTTCCACATATCAATCTCAATATTTTATCTCTCAATTATCCTTAATTTAATAATTGTATTATTTTCACTAGTGTTTTAACTTTAAGGACTTCTATTGCAAATAGTGTATTTTTGCAGGTGGTTTAGGTTACCAGTAATTTTGGGTAAGAGCTCTTTTCCATCTTTTTTTTTTTTTTTTTTCTGAAAGCTCTTCTCTATACCATTATTTTGTCTAATCATCAGCCTTCCTGGAAATATTAATCATTATGTCTACTAGACTTTCAGAAAAACCTGTGTCAAGTTTCTTCAAATTGCTTCTCTGTTTATTTTAGCCACAGTCTGAATAAAATTATTTGAATAAACAGGTCTGAAGCATATCCTGAATTGTACAGTTGGGATATGAACCTGAAATCCAACATAATTCCTAGTATTATAGTAGTAGTATTTAGTAGAAAGAAAGAATTGTATTAAGTTATAAGTGCTTGTGGAAAGGAATTCTGTACAGCTAACTATATTTTCCATAGAAAAATATGTTTTATTATCCTTTATTTCTTATACAGAATGAATTACTATAATTTGCTAAGAACTACGAGAGTTCTACATAGTTAGAACCATGCTACAGTTCTAACTATAGATGCTACAGTTCTAACTATAGTTCTATAGTTAGAACTACATGCTACAGTGCTTTGTGGAACATCACTCTTCAATGGCTAAATTACCTAAATCAAACATATTCCCATTAAGGCCAGAAGACCGATCATAGTTCTGAAGCTCCAGTGTGAGGTTTCTAAACACTCTTATTTACCATCATTTCTTTGCAATGAGTGGCATGAAGCCTTCTATGTAAGGCTATCACAGATGGACGGACATCATCTTGACAAACAACCTCTTGTGGTCCTTACCATTGCTCTATTTCAGACCCCCTGCCCCCGGAGAGTTTCTCCATTCCCAATTTTAGTTTTCATTTGGTCCTGTATTCAGCAAAGTGCTCTGATCTAAAACTTCGTATTCTGAAGACTCATATATATTTATATCTCCACAGGGACAGAAGGTGTTAATGAGAGCACAGTTCTAGTTCTAGTTCTCACAAAACTTTTACATAATTATTTTGGCCATTCAGGGAACACACAAGGACATTTCAAGATACCACCAGATTAATACGGCTTGGCATGGAAAATGCTTTGACTAGTGGTCTTTGTTTGTGCGAGTGGCTCAGCCTGTTCTGTACAGAGATGAGTTGGACAGAGCTGTGGCAAGGGTACCCACACTTATTATAAGGCTTTAGCTATTGCCTATCATTAAAAACCTACTGGCCTGATAATATGTCTCATTAAGTAACGGCTACAAAAGTGCTGGCACTAACAGCTCACACAGAGTATTTACTGTTTCAAATTTAACAGGTTTAGAAAACAAAAGGTTTGGTTAGCTAAACAAAACCTGTGTAAGAAATAGGCCAATATATTCTGAATAACAACAGCATAAAACCAGTTTAGTTGAATTACAGAATAGCTTCGTTTTTTTCATTGAGCACTATTGATTTTTTGGCATGGAATTAAAAAAAAAAGAACAGATGGTGAAAGAAATAAATTAAGCTGCTAGTGATGGAATACAGTATCACACTGAATTATAAAGAATGATGAACAGAAATCCCTTTAAACAGGCACTTTCAGTATAAGAAGTTCATATTGTTGAAGTTCATAACTGATTATTTTGTTTTATTTTCTAGTTATTAGAGTTTTTACTTTCCATACAAACTCCAATATGAATTCCAAAGAGAAATCCAAGGCAACGTACAAGAGATGCAAAGGTGGCCTTTTCATTTTGTTCAGCCAGAGGTTCTAATAATGTTCTAAAATGTATAGTATTGTAAAACCAATCAAACAAAAGCTTTTTATTTTTATTTCTTAATAGCCCTTATTCCTTGTTGCAGATTTGAAGAAGTGTGTGTTTGGCCAAAGCCCTGACTACATTTTCCAATTTTCCAGTTTTAATAAAAAGATGTTCTCTCTCCTCTCAGCATCTTGCTTTCTTTATATCCTTAGCCACTAAGAGCAATGGACTGTTACTGTTAAAAATCAATGCATCTAAGAAAAAAAGTAAGATGTGTTCATTTAAGTGAGTGGCCAAGAACTCAGGGTAAATCCTGGGTAAACCTAAGGTAAACCTCAGAAGTCCAGGGTAAACCTAAATTCCATCAGTTTTCTTAAGCAAAATTACAAAGTCAAACTTTATCCAGGTAAAGCAACTGCAATTCTTTTCATTTCAGTAGAGAAGCATAGCTTTTCAGGATTTCTCAGTTTGACTCTTCAGTGATAACTCTTCCCTTTTTAATGTGACTTAATCAGCATTTGGGTCATAGGCACATTATCAAATGCAGTGGAGAGGTTTATTTATCACATACTGCAAATTATTTTGCCTCACAATGCTGTCATCTTTCTGTAACTTAATGTTCCCCCAAGTCACAACACTGTGGTAAACAGAAGTCTAATATCAGCGTAATTGCCTCAAGAGAATTGTAACTCTGCCGTAAGTTATTGGAGATAATCCCCTTTAATGTCCATGGTTCATTTTAAATAATATCAATACTTTTCATCCTTCAGGCACCAGACGTGGTTCAAAGAGGATTTGGTAGCATCAGCTCCATTTAGCAGTAGAAGAATTAAGAAGTTTATTTTGGTGTTGAAGGTACAAATCACGGTTTGAGACTAAACTCCTCTTACTGAAACCTGGTCTGAAGCCTTGCACTCCACTTTGTGAGGCTGCTGCTTTAAACTCAATGGAAAAGTCACATTGTCAAGCCCATACACTCCTTTTGCACTTGCTTTTCATAGGCATAGGGAGAAGAAATGGATATCAGTGTCTAGATTCACTTTATTATGGATTTTTAAAGCACAGGGCCATGTCCTCACGGTTTACACTGTCCATTTCTACTTATTTTTAATTTCAGAGAAACTATATTCACATCCACAGGAATATTTTAGGCCTATGTCTCTTATTACAGAGCATCAGTTCCTTATTCTGATTCTTGCTGCATTTTCTCCTGCCTCACAGGGATGGGATGATCAATGTCAGTCAACAGGTACTACTACCCCTGATCGTTAGTCAGGACTTACTTCATCAGACCCCACCAGTTGTCTGTATGCCTGGAATAATTTCCAAAACTCTGGGCCTCGTATGCCTGTTTGCAGACTACATTTTCTCTATAGCTGAGCCCTACAGCAGACAGAGCTCCTTCATCTTGAAAAAATTGTGTGGCAAAAGCATACTGACAACTGCATTAGCCACCTTAGCAAGCTCACAGCTGATCTTTAAGCACACTTTGTAGATGTGTCAAATGGAGCTGGCATAATGCCATACATTTCTTGGGAGTTTTGAGATCACAGAAAATAGTAAGCTTTGCCTTATTGAATGTTGTAACGTACCTGTATATGTTTCCTACAGAGCATGACAGAATAACATTTAAGGTCATTTTCTACCACCCATGCAAGAAAATATGCTGTTCACTGCATATTCAGGATCCCAACAGTGGCTTGAGTGGATCCAATATCAAACTGCTTTCACAGACCACTGTAATAGGCAGGTTTCTTCTGGCAGCCCTGCCTGGAACCCCTGTGATCTTCATACTCTTCTCGTTTGTCCAGCAATCAAGGACATAGCCACAAATCCATAATAGTCATCCATTTGTCCAGCAATCAAGGACATAGCCACAAATCCATAATAGTCATCCATGCTGGGAAGCTCCTCTAAGAAAGGTAGCATGATTAAATAGGTGACATTTGGGTTATAAAGTGCAAACACTCTTAACTGCTGTACATGCCTGGTGCCACTGGACCCCTGTCTCATGATTGACCAAATATGAACTTGAGCCAAACCTACAATGGAAACAGAAATAGCCACCCACATTCTAAGGAAAAAATGTGCCAAATTCATTGGGGTCATCATCATCAAGAGAAAACAAACACCTGCTTTTATGACATATTTACAACTTGAGGAGTAGGTGGCCACTATTATGCCCAGTTAAGAAACCTTTGCACTGAACAAACTTTGCAAAACCTTCAGTCCTTGAGTTCAAAAGCACCCCCTATCTGAGTTCTCTGACAATTAGATATCAAAACCTGTTTGCTCTCATCACTCTTAGACTCTGTCAGGGTACTCTGCACCATCCTTGGAAAATGTTGGACAACATTAGAATCTTGCCATATCTCTGATAAAGACAGTGACATGATCTCATCTGAAAGTCTCTCAGGTAAATAATCAGGATGACAAGACAGAGAATTCTTATGTGAGATGCAAACAGAATCCATGGTGAGAGAGATGAGCAGCCATCTGATCCAGTAGAGTGAAAAATATCAGAAAACTGGCCTGGCCTACTTCTTCAGGACAGTGAAAACCACTATGCTAACTAAAAGAAATTACTACGTAAGAAGAAAGATTGGGTGATATGTTTGCAAGTCTGAAAAGTTTGGCTTGGATTTCTGGCAAAAGGTTCAAGATTTTATTCTATTTTATGATTTGTTTCTCTCTCTAGTATCCAGAAGACTCTATAATATAATGTACTTGCAATATTTTTATCTTACCTTATAATACATATAGAATATACACATGCATTTATGCACTAGAAAGTACACAAACTACCTTGACATCTGATTAAAAGTGATCTATGAACTATGGACATGATTTTAAAAATGTATAGTGTGGGACAGAGATGAGAAGAATACATAACTTTTAAAGGATGAATGAGCAATATTATTTCGAATTGGCTTGTCTCTCTTAAAAGACAGTACTTTCAAAGGTGTTAAACATCCAACACTTCTGCTGACTAGCTACCTTTGAAAAACTGAGGTTCAGAGCTGCTTTAGAAATATCAAAGGATATAGATAAAACTGAATATAATTTGAAATCAGTCAATCAAAGAATCTAAAAATTCATTATCACTTTGTTCTGGTTTGCTTAGAAGAACTTTAAAAAGAGCTGCTGATGTAAAATGGCAGAAAACAAAACCTAGCAATAATTGGAAAGTAGTTGGGCATGTTCAGCTCTAAAGGAACATGGTAACTTCTTCCATAACAATGGGTTGGATCACAATGGTGGTATAAGAAGGGAGGAAAAGCTGGTACAGATGTACTCAGGAACAGAAGTGTGCAGGATTCAGCTCTGTTCCTGTCTGTAATGCCCTTGTAATCTGTTGCTAGGCTTGAAATGATTCAGAGTGAATGTTGTTTTAAACGCCTTCTTTTGCTTAGATCTATAGTCACGTTTGGTTTGGAAAAGCCCAATATGCTGATACTCTCCTATGATTACAGAAGAGAAATTAAAGACATTATTTGCTGAAATAAATAAATACAGAATTTCTCAGTGTTTATTTTCCTTCTTTATATCTCAACTGTTTTTTCTCAGCTGTCAGTCTCAGTAGCATCTGCTAAAGCTCCTTATTTTTACTCCTCAAAAATAAAATCAATTAATACTCTTTTTTTGTTTGTTTGTTTTTTGTTTTTCCCATTCAAAATTTGGGTAATTCAGGACTGATATGGTTGTGTCCTTTTCCCATGTCTCCCAAAGACTACAGTATGACCTTGGCATTACCACTTATCTTACGGTATCTCAGTTCCCTGCCTACCTTGGGGCTGGCTTGTTAAATGGACTATCAGGTTTTCCACACAGAAACACTATTTTGCATTGTACAGTGGCATCCAGTCCTCATGGGGAGATTGAACTTCTCCTGTCATACAAATAACAGTATAAAAGTACAGCAATGAATGGAAAAACGATCAAAGCAAAATTAAAAAAATCTCCAAAAGGTATAACAAACACTCAGAACACTGTCTTTCTTGGAGTCGATAAATTTTCTCCTCATACTAATCTACTTCTGCTTATAGTATTATCTGTTTTGTGCTAGAGAGGTCTCCAAACTATTGCCTTGGCAACCAATAAACATTAATCCATGTGAGGTTTTCCTCTTGAAATACTTTCTATATTGGAAATGTTATGTAGGAGGTAAATTTCACTGGAACTGGAAAAGATGTGCTGATGATTTGATTCACGTTTTTTCTGGATTTCGCAACAAAGCACAGCCCTGGATATTTCTTATGTGAGAACAAATTCACTGTCGTTAATGGAACAGGCTCCGGTGGGGAGGCCTGGACCATACATTTATGTGCCCCAGAAGACTTGTAGCACCCTGAGCAGTCTAACGAAAGACATAGTACAGGCTTCGCTCAAGGCCCAAAGCAGTTTGTGTAACACCAGGTCCTTTGCTGCTTTATGTTACCATTCCTAATTCTCAGTCACCACGCAAATTTAATAGCTTGGTTTCAAGGGACCAAACCAAGGGTTGCGTTTAGCTGGCAAATGTCTGCGTAAAAATTGGCCCTTGCATCATTCCTGTATGTTAAAGCACTTTTTCATCTTGCCTAGCAAGATCTAGCACTGTTTACATACCACTTAAAAGATTTTGTCTGAAATCCCAGGCAATTATATAGTACCTCACCTTGGCCTGTCCCCTCAGGTAAGGCCAGCTGTTGGGGTTGAGTCCAGAAGGAGAATGAGTGTTGTAATATCAGCTCCAACCAAAGGCCGCGGCCTGGTTTGTAGGCCACCGAAATCAACAGGAAGACTCCTATGGAATTTAATAGGCTTCAGTTTGCACCTCCACAGGGTAATACTGAGGACTCAAATGACATCCACAATCTCATCTGGACCAAAGCAGTAGCAAGCAGGCACAACCGGTTTAAAGGACTGATCCAAGTCCACTGATGTCTTTCCAAAAGCTTTGAATGAGTGCCCCAGAAGGCAGAGCAGCAATCCAAGAGGAAGGTGACAGAGGTTTAGGATGACTGTGGTGAGGCCCACATCCTAACGCTGTTGCACAATGCACACTTGAAAGTCGAGTTACATGAAGAATATTTTATTCATAAGTGCAAACACTTTGCAGCATTTGTCAATGTGAAATAACACATTACTTGGGTCTCTGAAGACATGATGTGAACCATAATGTGTGTTATTTCAAAATAACACATAGCTTGTCACTTATTATTACTGTAATAATCTGTATTTGAATGAATCAACAATGGCAATGCGTACTTACATCAAGGAAGGAGCAGCTCTAGCAAAGGAGAAATTCTGGTTTTGTATTCCTTATGGAAAATAAAGGAAACCCTTTGTAAATAAGGACCATTGTTCCAGACTTACCTCCTGAAGAAAGGTTAAACCCCTCAGAATGAGTAGATGGTTTCCTTAACATTCAAACACAACATGGGATTAACTTTTCAGAAATGTTTTCTATGCCTAGTAACACTCATATATTCATCTATGCCAGAGCCTAGGGGACTACACAGCTTGTTTTGGAAAACAGTCATTCTTCTTGTGTGACACCTGGAAGTCCCCTGATAATCTATAGTGTTCCAGTCCACTGATAGTAACAAAATACACCTGAAACCACAGACTAAAATTTAAAAAAAAAAAAAGAAAAAGAAAAAGAAAAAAAAAGAAAAAGAAAAAGAAAAAGAAAAAGAAAAAGAAAAAGAAAAAGAAAAAGAAAAAGAAAAAGAAAAAGA
>JAOXNO010000001.1:9811092-9830154 GCA_028565335.1 Limnodromus scolopaceus | reverse complement strand
AAGAAAAAGAAAAAGAAAAAGAAAAAGAAAAAGAAAAAGAAAAAGAAAAAGAAAAAGAAAAAGAAAAAGAAAAAGAGGAGAATGCACAGAGTTTCAGCACCAGTCAGAATAAAAATGAAACTGCTTCTCCTCAACAGCAATGTGAAACAAACACGTCTTTTCATATTGAAATGAATCTATGTAACAAACTTGAATAATTTTGCAGCCTTTATATCTAGAGAACTGCATAATATGAAGATGACTTGTAAGGAAGAAATTCTGAAAACAAAAATTTTCAGCTTTTGAATTTTATATGTAGTGGAATAACCACTTAAAGAGTCTTTAAGACCAAGAGAAAATTATAAAAGTGATAATTTTCACTAACAATACATTTTTTCCCTCTCTCTAAAAGGAACAGACTTCTAAAAATATTCGCTTCTCAGTTGCAGAAGTAACACAGTCAGAAAGGTATATTTCAAGTGATTAAATTTCTTGAGTTTATGAAATTAGACTGGATATACTGTTAAGGAATTGTTCAAAGGTGTTTTTTTTTCAAATATTTATTTTTAAATTTTTTTTATTGCTTTCTTACCAGAAAGCAAAAGCAAGGCTTTTTTCTTGGTGCTCAGTTGTTTGAGCCTTGAACTAAAGGCTTCTGTTATTTATCAGTTGTACTACTTGTTCTGAAAAGTCCAGATAGAATGCCATTGCGCAAAAACATAGTCCTTGCTTCCAAAACACAGGCAATGTCAATGGAAAATAAAACAAATATGTACAAAAAGTAATTGCAGATTGGAAGCTGAGGCACAGACATATCATCTGACGTCACAAAGAAAGTTTGTGTAAGATCCCAGAATTTAAGTTCATCTATCAATTCAGAGTTTTAGCCACAAGCCCAATCTTCCTGACATTATTAACATCCTTGAAACACGAAGGCAAACACATATCTCAGTTTATTGACGTCTTAAAAGCTTTATTCTTAAAAAATAGAGTAAAAGTTTTGCTACGCAAACTATAACCAATAGCAATACTATTTTTTAAAAAATAATGTATTAAATTATATTAAAGAATCAGACACCAATTTTTAATGCTGCTTTTGCTGCAATAAATGTTGAGGACTATGTTTTGACATTTGCGCATAGCTGTACGTGTCAAGACAGTTTGGAGCTTCCCAACTCACATAGAAGCTTTATGAAGCACTGTTTTTTCTGAGACGACAGAGTTTCATAGCAGGAATAAGCAAAGTTGAGAAAAGCAAGGAATTTTTTTTTTGTCTCAAGGGAAATTATAATATTCCAACATCTGTTTTCAAATTAAGACAAACAGTCAAAATGCTGAACTTTTCACAGAGTGACAACTTAAAAAATGGAATCCAGGGATGTATAACTTTTGCTTTTGATCACTGTATCTGTGTTTGTTCTGGGCTGGGAGTCCAGCTTTGTTAGGCTTTAATGAGGAAAAACAGTGCATATACTCCCCAGCCCAAGACATGGAGAAGTCATAACCCCAAATCGAGATGGCTGGAAATGCTTCTGTACCTGCCATCCTCTGACCGCATCTTATACAGAGGATAAACATGCCTCACCCCTGATTCGGACGTGTTGGCCAGCATTTGAGACTGGGTTGTATGTTTTATGCTGTCCTGCTATCAGAGAAGCCTGATGCTGAGGTTCTCTCAGAGATTTTAATGGGAGTTATGGTCCTGTTCAGGAAAGAATGGGGAAGAACACAGCAAAACCACACGAAGCTGTTATAAACCTTGCTGTTACCCTGAACACACAGAGGTTACTGTCAGAGGAATATAATATTATGTGCCTTAGATCAGCACAACGATCCAAAGTAATGTTTTCATTTGGATAGAACTGGTGGAAAATTTTGATTAAATGGAAACTTCCTTTTTCATTGACAATTCATTTTGATGGAAAACGCCTGCCTAATCCTTGTAATATACTACCAGACGACCCCATAAGGCAAATTCTCTGTTTATGCATGACTTAGAGAGGATGGTCATCAGCCAGGTTGCTTCAGTGCTTTGCCATCGCAGCTCAGTTCTGACTTATTTGCCAGCTCAAACCTGGGGTGCCAATTGTGGCGGTGAAGAGTGTGAACTGGTCAGTCACTCGTTTCACACACACCGTGGATCAAATCTTGTATGATAGTGCTTTTTCATCTACCACATATGCTGAACTGCATTTGACCTGGTGGTGAAAGGTTTCATTTACCATTACAGTCACTTCAGCTGTGCAGTCTCCAGTCTGTACGCTGATTTATGGATGGATGGATTTGCATATGGCAAACATCCACACAGCTTTATAAGTTTGCATTTATGCCAATAAATGTAAAGTCAGGGCTACGATACTAGTGTGAGTAATGTTTTTATTAGAAATAGCTCTGTTTGGGGTTTTTGTTGTTGTTGGGGTTTTTTATGTTTTGTTTCGTTTCACAGTTTTTTTTAAACGCACGTTAGGCTAAAAGAGCATTCCATCACTAGTTTAAGACATGGGGACATTGCTGAAAACCCAGCCCTTTATTTCTTCTTATTATCTTGTCTTCTTTGTTTCTTATTTCTTTCTTATAACTGCTCCTTAGCAGATGTACGTGGGGATCAGTGTGTCCCCAGGGGTAGGACTAGGCATGAATCCTGGCACTGATAGAGAAATCTCCAGGCCAATCTTGGACACAGGAACATAAGAACAGCAATATCCAGCCAGATCAAAGCCAGTCTAATGCAGTGACTACTGGTGACCAGCCATGGATGGTTAAGGAAAGAACATGAGGACAGGAGAAGACACAGTTCCTGACAGCCCTTATGTCAAAGCTGAAGAAAATTGCACTAGGTTTTTTGGGTGGATATTTTTGGTTTGGTTTTTGTTCATTTGGGTTTTTTTTCATTGTTGGATTTTCTTTTTGGTTTTCTTTTAAATAGTATTTGATCTCTTCCATAACTGGCCTAATTAACTGACTACCGCAGAGGGTTCATGTTTGGCTAATTTCAATACCAATACTGCTAACACCCTGTACAAATACTAAAAGCCAATGTCCTGGTTTTCAGAAACTTTTACTGTAAGCAAGCTGTCATTCTCTCCACAACATACACGTGTATCTTCAATTAATGTTAACACTGTCTGATGAAACATCATGACAAATATTCATTCATTCTTTGTTTCCTTGTATGAGTGAAGGAGAAAAGATCCACCTCCCACCCACGTTCTGTAACAGATTTAGGAATGCAAGACCTTTCATGCTTAAATCATCTACTCTGCAACACAAACGTTTATACCTACTGAAACACAAAACACATCATTCATTGTTTTGAAACTTAATTTTGAATTAGACATTTACATTGAGGAGCAGCTAAAAATAACTTGCAGCAGGGTGTGGCATAACTTTGCACTGTTTATGGATCTAGTCCAAGTATGGGTGTGTAAATAGCTTCAGATTTTTATACATTATGTAGGGAAATGTATGCATGCACCTAAGGATACTTTCAGAATTCAGAGAGTTTGGGAAGTCAGCTTAGCATCGCAGAGGCATAGGCTGAGCTTTGTCAGACCCAAAAATCCCTTTGGAAGAGCATTCAGATGGGAGAGAGCTCTTGGTTTCAGCAGGACAAAGAAGAAGAAGGAGTTACCTGTGTTGCATTTATGCTTCATGTTCCCTGCCACTGGCTAGCAACTTTATACAGATGTTTGATGTCTGTGTGTCCTTTAGTTATCATTTGAACAGGCTTAGAGACTTCCTTCCAGTAAGTAGCCTTCTTGATGTATGGATCGTTTGTATGTATGTTAGTACATAATACAATTTCTACCTTTTAACATCATCCTTGGTCAGCGCTAGGGAAGTGTTAGGGTGCCTCTGTCCCAAGACATCATAGACCTATTTACTAATGAGTTACATTGTGGGTTGTTCTCCGATTGTTAACATAGTTTAAGTAACAGCTCTAATTAATTAAATCGATAGTCCTTACAGCCTACTGAAGGACTTCACAACCAACTGCATCAGAGATCAGAAGTGGTGCAAATGTGTTTCCTATTGGATTTTATGCCACAAATGGCTTCTGGTCATATTTTTAATAGAAAACATTCTTTTTGCTTCCTTCTTTAAATGTATACCTATCATAAAATGTGAAAAATTTTATTGCCCCACCACCCTCTACTGCATTTGAGACTTTCTGCATTTTCTTAACGTATGACATAGGCCACAATAAATTTTAGGATAATAGAAGTGTCTGCGCAAGTGGCTACATCTGAGTGGCTGCAATTTGAGATTCCTCTTGCTGTTTTGCAAAGAGCACTGAGAGCCCATTGACAAGATGTCTGGGGCGAGGGAGCACATGGCCCCGTGCTCGCTGTCCCACTTTGTCAGACTGATGTTTGAAAAGGAGCAGGGATTCATTGCTCTCCTGCTAGAGTTAGCAGTTATTTGGAGTGGCAGGAAAGGAGCTCTGGAGTCTCCTGCTGTGGGGGAAGCTTCTGACCCCTCTCCAACGAGCTCATGTGAGAAGCAGGCAATAGGAGCTTTCACTCAAAGTCCTTCGAGTCACAGCTAGAGTAAGTAATACTCCAGTAAGGGATAACAGTTTCTACAATGCTGTGCCCTTTTTTGATAGATATGGGCACAGAACAACTGCATTATGGTAACCCTATTCCAATATTGCAGTATTAATTATCTAAAGATACTGTGCTTGAATCCGCGGAACTTCTTCAAGGCTGATTTAGGTCTAATATGTGCTCTGTGTTAACACTCACACAGATGGACTTCTGCACAGAAGGTTTTAATGGAAAGACCTGTTCGAAGGGAAAATGGGAGAGGGCTTGGATAAGGTACGACATTGCTTTGCTCAAGACCTCAGTTTAAACTTGCTTGGGCATTCAAAAATATCTGATCAAATTTTATATTCATACAGGTACTTAAAAGGACTCAAAGATCCACCAGACCGAGTGAGGGCCTTCATAGTGACTGCAGTTGACGTATCCCACTGGACATGTGGATGCAGTGAACCACAGCAAGACAATGAGTGCTCTTCTTGTGGCAGAGCACAGTGGAGCTGTGGGACAAGCAGGATCAAGAGCGCTTGTTAGCGAATGAAAATTTTCATTTGGGAATAGAACAATATTTTGAACAGGTTTTGCCTCATTTCTTCCCATTAACTGAGCAGAGCTCAGAAATTTCAAGTGAGACTTAAAATTGCTTGGTTTTGTTACTTTATTATTTTATAAATGAAGAAGAACCTGTATAACCTCCCAAAACGGCACTTCACGCCACAAGTGGCATATACATTGAAATCAATGGCACTACTCATGTGAGCAGGAGTTTGTAAGATTGGTTCTTTTCTTTTTGTTGTTTTCAATCTCCTAGTAAATACCGAGACAAATCACATTTCATTACAGGAATATTAGTGTGATCAAGCAAATCCCAGAGTCTTTGAATAATTGCCTTTTATAAATTCAGTGAATGAAATTGCATTTAACTTTGTGAGTTCTTTTCTGCACTGTGTAACCAGATCAAATTAATGCACAGAAGCTTTTTGAGAAAGAAAATGTGTGCTGTAAATGATTACGGGGTGACACAAGCTATTTACTGAATTATGGAGCTTGTATGAAATACATCATGGTATTTTGAGGCAAGTAGATGGAAACTACAAAACAATACAGGGGGAAATGATATTGGTAAAATAAAGCAACAGTCCCATGTTATCTTGTGATTAAGGGGTAGGTATATAATTAACATCACCTTTGGAGGTGAACTTTACTTTGGAAACATTTTCTAGTCCTTGTGCCTGCCTAATCACAGTTTTTGGAGCTGTTTCAGGCATAAATGGCTTAGTAAATCTTTCTCTCTCCATATATACACATGCCAATTCTATCTAAGTAGACATGAGGCACAATAAAACATGTAGAAAACTGTCTGGCTCAGAGCCTATTCAGATTTTTATTTTACTCTGTGTTCCTCATTTTTCTACTCTTTACTTTCACTTTTTCGCCTTTTTTGCATGCATGTAGAACTGTACCTTTTGAAGGATACATTTAGTTTTAAATGAAAACATTCACCCATTCTACCTAGTTGAGCATGTACTGAAGTACAACAGCAGAACAGAAGAGCGAAATGCTGAGCAGTTTGTAAGGAAGATTAAAGTAATGATTATTTTGCGTGCCTTCTGGGTCAGATACTGACACAATACAGAATAATACGTGAATCGTTTAAATTTCTTCCATTTTGTCACACTTGTCTGCCAGATTTTCAATGAAGGTCTACATCTGCTTACTGCTTAGATCTTGTGCTGTTTCTTCTTTTTTTTTTTCCTTTTTTTTTTTTTTTTTCCCTATGGGGGAAGGAGGGTGGCTTTTCTAACTTATCTTTTCTGAAATATTAAAAGAAGTAGAAAATGTATGGTAGAAGGAGACCTGATATTGCTTTTTAAGATTCATTTTCCCCCAAGTGGTCATTATTACAGCCGATCTATTTAAGGCATGGGAGTTTCCATACCTGTGAAAAGGTTAAAGTTTTATGGTGCTGCTTTTCACAGCACTTTGAAATGCAATGATCTTTGCCAGGAGCTAGCTAGAGAATTATTTACATATCTCCCTTCCTACCTCAGCTGACCATTCACATGCAAATAGGAGCTTTGACAGCTTCTCCACACGTTTATGAAACCCAGTGATCTGTCCATTTTTCAGCTCAGAATGAAATATATGACAATGCCTTAGCTTAAAGCCCTGCCAGACTCTAGATTAGTTTCTTACTCTGCAATATTGAACATGAAAAAAGAAAAAAAAAAATCAAAAAACCCCATAACCCAACTTTCTTGGTATGGAAAATTTTGGGAGCACATTTGGTCACAAAATAAGCATGAACTTCTTAGAGACTGGCTGGGGGACAATAATTTTACAAACTATTTGCAAGGCAGAGCTGACTTAAGCTCTTGCTTTTTCCTCTCTTTGTCACCCAGAACCCAACAGAATAGCTCAGCCTTTCAAAAAAACTTGATTTTTAGAGTAGGTTCAAATCATTGCACGGTGGACACACCATGACATGAGGAGGAGAAAATGAGCAGCAGACACTTACACTGGCCCTGTCTGGTAAACCCCATGTTTGAAGAAACTTGACTTGTACTACTGAGCGCGTGCCCGTGGTATGTACTCACTCATAACTGGGTCCCAGAACAGTTCACCTCTGCACAGAACAGGTTCATGGTCTGGCCCTGCACATGCAAGCAATTGCCTCCTAAATCCTGGTGTCTGAAAGACCTCACCGAGTGGTTCAGCTCAGGACAATATTGTGCTTTCATGGTGATTATCAAAAATCATTGCTATTCTACCCGCTCGCCAGTTGTTATTTCAAAGGAAAATTTGTTTTAAGGCTTAAAGTCTCCTTTTCTGGTGTGGTTTCAGTATCTTATAACCAGAAACAACTACACATTTCCAAGTTTAAAAGCTTTATTTCACCTCTCCTCATGTAATTTACATACATTGATCACTTCCATATGTCTGGCATAAGGTAAAATAGTTTGTGTGCATAGTAATAGGGGTGAACCCTATTGCAGTGAAACAAAATTCAGCGTTTATCATATTCCTATGCTGATAAAAAAGTTTTTAAGAGAATGGCATTTATGAGAAATGTCATTTGAAAAGCTGTTTGTGGTCTCAACTATGGAAATTCTGTTCAAAAACTAACAGCTGCATTGCTCGATCTTGTCCTCGGTCCCTTTGGTGCAATGTCAATTAGCACTATCAGTGGTCTAATTCCCTTCTCACATGCATCATTGCAGTCGCAGTCATTTAATGAAGTTACACTTGATTTACACCAGAATAATTGGTGATAGCTTAAAATTTCTAATATAGAATAATAATACTCATGAGACTTGATACTGCTCTCTCTGAAGACAAATGAGAAAGCTTCTTTACTCCAGTAAACAGAACCTTCTACATTGGTCTCTGTTGGTCCGTTTGCCAGACTCAGCAATTGGATTTAGCTCTTCTAGCACCAGAAAAACTGTCAGAAAACTATGTAGCAACTGGTCAAGTATGACACTGTAGTCTAACAAGTCAAACTACAGACTCGTGCCTGAAGTTCAGAGGTACGCCAAAATCACACAAATTCTTGTATTTGCTCTGCATTTCTTAACTAATGGCATGAAAACCACTACTTTACTATGGCAAAAGAATGTTATTCAAAACAACCATTACATCATGTAAGTGGCATGAGGAAGTATAAAAGCAAACAAAAAAAATTCCTTGAGTTAATTCACTGAAGGTAATATTTAAATGCTGTATTTAAGGTATGCGGAATACATGAAGAACCAATTTTATTTTCACACAAGTCAGGCTGATGAGGGCAACAGGTGCTTTCTTACTTATTTTAGGAATGAGGATGTGAATCTTACAGAGATGCAGAATTCCACTTCTGAATTTATTATAGCAGTTAATCCTCATTATTAGGTTTGAACTATGGCTGTCAAGCAACAGTTTTCCAGTGAGTGAGTCACAAATGATAGGCAATTAGGACTGACTGAACTGATTACTGAATATTTCCCCAAGTGGCTGAGAAAGGCTGGCCTCATCCTGGAGAAGGTTGGGAAGCATATTGGGTATGGAAAGTCAGAAAAAGGGCTGTGTGAAGGAAGAAATAAAATTTTTGTGCCCAGAATCCGTTGGGAAGGGAAGCACATACCCTTGTAGGGGCAGAGGGGTATTAAACACCAGTAGCCTGGTAAGGTAAATTCAGGCCAGGTGGAAAGAGGACAAAATGCCCAAAGTGAGGTGTTTAGTTTTGTCTGATAAGTGCAAGAAAAAATTTACATTTTTTAACTCCCTCCTAATTTTAAAATATGATTATCAGAAAAAAGAAGAAAGCCTAGCTTAAACGCAGAGAAATAGGCCAGGATCTTGCAACCACTCACATACCTTTGATAAACAATATTGCAAAGATTAAGCACAAAGGCTCTTCTTCTCCAGAGTCATCTGTAATCACCTTCACAGTGTATTTAGTGTGAAATAGAGGCGGATACTACAAAAAAGATTGTGAAGGCTTCCTGTATAGAACCGCAATATCCAAATTGAATTAAATTAGATATGCTTTCTGGATAATTGGCATGTGTTTCATGTCACAGGCGTACACAGCTGTGAATATAATTATTATAATCACTTTAAAGTACCTGTAAGGCCTTTGTATGTTGATCAAAAATAAGTTCTGACTGAACTTTGAATATACACATTAATGGGATTATTCTGAGAGTAGGATACAGCTCTGAATAAGCATGGCAAGTCTCTGACCTCGAGCAATTCTTCATGAGATTACTTAATACCACTTTACAGGTGAAGAAGCTGACACAGAAGAGCCAAAGAATTAATAGGATTTCACATTTATGGTACTTTCTTTGATTCCCATTACAGTACAGATTTCCTGTGTATCATCAGCTGTGGTGCTGGGTTTCTGTTAACCTCCAACCTCCGTTTGTAGGTGAAGATAACAAAACTTTCCTAATTTGCGTGACAGTTGTCCAGTAAAGAGTGTGAATTCCAGTGGGGGTTAAAAGAATGATGAAAGACACAAAATTGTAAAAGTATGCCACAAAAGAAAGTAGAATACTCAGTAGATTACAGTTCCATCACAGATGGGAAAAAAAATCTGAAAAAGGAGAATTAGAAATTTACACCAATCTTGATCTCAATGTTCCAGGCTGCAGAGAAAAACAAAATTTTTAACATAGAGTATTTATTATTACTTTATTTCATAACACCCCTTTAAGAAGAGCTATGAAGAAATCTTGCTTGCCTAATTGTTGGAGGTCAGTTCTTATGGCTAGAGTACAAATGACAGGATACGTATTTAGAACAGCAATATGGACAGAGGTTTACCATACTGATAACCACACAGCCAACAACCTGCAAATACTGCTTCACTAATGTTTAGGTCATTTCAGAGAAGTCTCAACTAGAAAATGTTTTAAACTCTTTGAAAATGTTATCATACCCTCCCATACATCTGAATATATGCTTGGTCTTGGGGATGGATTCGTCACATCTTGGAAGAGCAGCAATTTAGAAATAAAGCAATTTTCTGACTATGCAATTTGCAGGTAGCTCAAGAATGTATTTATGTTGTTATCTGCAAGGCCATCAGAGCAAGAAGTTTTGATGCAGTCATTCATCTGCTGTAATAGAAGGCAATATGAGATAAAAACACACAATCTGGAAGATAAAGTTTTCTCTCCCAGATCTTCAGACATCGTTTCTGCTGTCCCTTCTACCACTCAACAGGAACTGGCATTTACCACGTAGGCCTTGCAGAATGGAGACCTTGTACAGGACCTAGTGTGATGGAGATGAGACCAAGCTGACCTCCAGATACTACAGAGCAACACTCATCATCACTGATATGACCCTTGTGTTATTAGAAAAAGAGCTTCATCAGGACTCAGAACCATTTCAGATTATACATTCATGCAAAAGTAGTAAAGTTGCACTGGGAAATCCATGAAGGAAGTAAAAGTAATATTAAGACCCTGAAATCTCCTCTTCATCTCAAGAAATCTCACTCTATGCCTTGGCCAGGCTTAGGATCTGTGTCTAGCAAAGGATAGCTATTGCCATTCCAGTGTCAGCTGGTGATGAAAGCTGTACCCTGCACTCTCTGTAGCTCTTTTGGATGCTTGTGAGCCGTATTTATCGTCTGTTGCTTCTAGAAAAGGCCACCAACCCCTCCCCCTTGAAAGGCAGCTCTAAATCCTTTAAATTATCTCACAGAGCTTTTTTTGTGTCCTTTTCTCACACAGGGCTGGAATTTCAAAAGGAGCCAAGAGGGGCCGTCAGAACCAACATGAGCTTTGCTTCATTAGAGTGGAGAGTAAAGGAGAGCTTTCTTTTTCCTCCTTCCACAAGTTAGATGAAAGCAAATAACTACTTCATTCCTCAGATTGTTCCCCGCAAGATCCAACTTTGCACGAAAATATTTATAAGAGATGAGAATTTTATTTGACTGCTCACTTCTAAAGTTTCTGAAACATCCAGCTGGAGAGATAAGCAGGCGGCCCAACAAATGTCAAACAACTTTAAAACATTAAAAGAATGGCAAAAACTTCTGACTTTACTGCGTTTGGCTATCAAACAGCAAAGGATGAAAACTAGATGTGACACAAAGTAGGCTAGTGCTCACACGTTTCAGGGATTGCTGTAGATGTGTCTAGCTCAAGGGGAACCTGTAATCCCCCAAGTGAGAAAAGAATCCCTCAAACTGTAAGTTTATTTAGAATTTTTAGAAATGAACCTAAATTAGGTTTCATCCTGCTCTCTCTATTGAAATAGTCCAGCTGAAAAAGGGGAGAATCAGGGTCGAGGCACTTGTCCTCTCAGTTGCACATATGCATATATATTTTTATTTGCAAACTCTCCTATATGAAACTGGGTCTTGAAAACATTTTTCTTTTAAAGTGTAGAAGCATTCAGAAAGTAACAGAGCTGGTCAGGGGACAGCTTATTGAAAGCTCCAAATGATTAAGCTATTAAATTAGCAAAGCTCTGCAGCCTCAGACAGTCACTTCCAACATGTGTCACTGGGTTTGGGATGAGCTTATTAAGGAGGAAAGACATAGGAAATGCGAGATATAAGTTAGGTGATTGTTTTAAGAATAAGAAGAACGTAGCGGTACTGTGTATTTCTTGCTATGAGTGAGAGTTTGATGCAAATTTAGATAAGAGTCACAGGTGACCTCAAGATCACAGATACTGCAGGCATACATAAGTTTAATCAGTTGGATTTTTACACAATTTTAAATATTCATTTAAGCAGAGACAGTTTCTTAAATTAGGATGCTTTGGATCAAAATACAGCCTAAGTTCTTCCATAGCATTTAATTGGTACCTTCTTTTGATACCTTCCCAGAAAGAAAGAAACTAAATGAATGAACAAGCAGCTTAATTCCTTTTACAGTCACTGAAAAGCGATGAGCACCCTTAAAGTCTCATTCAGCCTGCCTAACCCAAGATTAGCTCTCTGGAGGCACCTCTCCTTCCACTGACAGTGAAAAGAGCCTAATGTGTCTGACTATGTCAGTCAGAGGAAGAGAAAGACACCACAGAGAACCTCCTGTGGTGCAGGAGAAAGGCTACAGCACTCTTTAAGATTTCTGATGCTCTCAACAGCTGCGGCCATCCTTTTCTCTCTTGTACATCGGAGCACTATCCCACTTGAAAAAAAATAGGGAAAGTCAAGTAAATGTACTATCCCCACAGTTATTCTCACCATCCACAGCTGTTACTGGAAGCGAGCAGCTAACCTATATGAAGACTGTATGTGGGAGGACCGTGAACTTGCAGACATTCCTGAAGGGAGCTTTAATCCTGCAAAGGAAGGAATTCGCTGAATCGCCCACCAGCACCAGCACAACACCAGCAGCAACTTTCACATTTAACCTTAATTAACAACAGGACCGGGACAAGCTACAGTACTTCCATTTAAAATTTTGACATAGAGCTGCCAGGGTCCACCCCACACATTTGCTTAAAAATAAGCTTGTGGGAGCCTGAAGACAATTTTACCCCTTTTAGCTTTCAAACAACTGGAAAATGTCACAACCATTGACACCACTTAGAAGGATTTGTTTTCTTCTCAGTCACTTAGGCACTGCCTCAGGTGAAGACCTGATTTTGCTTCAGATTGAATGATGTAGAAAACGTTTGAAATATTGGAGCAACTTTGTCTTGCTTGTACTTCCATTGCAGTGTTGCAGGTATGCACATGAGAGAAAAAGCCTGCAGGCCAGAGGAAGTAAATAAAAAAGATGTCTCTCTAATAGCAGCTGTGGGCAGTAAAGGCCACATGGAGAATCAGTGATTAGGCAAACCAAAACCATATTAAAAGGATCACATCATTGCAATGCATTAAATAAAAACTAAAAAACACTTCCAAGCAAAAAGAAAGAGTTAAAAATACAAATCACTCAGTGATTTCTTCTCAGGTGGAACTTCATGTAAATATACAAACAGGAGAGATTATCATAAATAACCCATTTACATTGTAGCAACCTGCGAAGACTGGGTTTCTTATTTTAAATATTGTTTTGCTAAACCTTATGGAATAAATACACACCTGAATAAACCCTGAGCAAACAGATAGGTACTTCAGTCCTGATCAAAAAACTTCAAGCACAGAAGTAAATTTTAAGGTAGACTTCACATATCAGTAGGTCCGCTGAGCTCAGTGAAACTATGGATGTTTAAATTCCTCGCTAGGTCAGAGCTCTTAAGATGCTGTAACAAACAGCAGGCGTAAGTGCCGCACACCTCGTCCACAGCAAATGAGTAGAGTTTCCATTGCTGTCAATACGGCACCTTCCATGAATAATTCAGTCATTTGCAAACCGTACAGCACAAATAATTATAGAGAACTCCAGCTTCTCAGAAAAGGGAGGCTCTGTAATTCAGAAACCACTTTTTCCACTGGAATTAAATGGGAAAGTTGGAAACACAAAATGAACATGTTGGGCTAGGTTTTCACCCTCCTTGTTCCAATTACACTGCATGTCTCAGGCCCTAATTAGCTAGCTGAAAATTTCCCTATATAGGCAAGATCTGAGCTCAGGCACCTCCTTCATCAGCTTCTCCCTCCTGTCAGGCTCTGGGTCATGTCAGAGGCAGGCAGGGTAGTCCTACCATCTCCCCTGACAGTTGTCAGGTCTTGTGAAGTCCCCACTCAACCAACATCAGAAAGACCAACACATGGATCCTCTCTGAAAGACTCATCATTTTGGGGTGAAAAAAAAAAGGCTGAAGAAGCTGTGGCTGCGTATGCCACCTTCACTGCCTTCCAGCCTCCTGCCCTGACTGAGCTCCTGCCCTGACTGAGTGCCAAAGCCATGCAGAAATGCTGTTGGGAATGGTGGAAGCTGAAGAATCGTGCAAGCCCGTGCCTAGACCACAAATGTCACCAGTTTGCCTTCCTTCACTGTCTCAGCCTTGGCTGCCCTTCTCTCCTTTTCAGGCGTGTTAGAAAAACTTTTCCCTCAGACAGAACTCTTACGACATAGTTTAAGCAAAAGTTTTTTTAAGTAGATACCTTGAAATCTGAGACAAACTCTAATACTGGTCCCAACTCAAGAAAGACAGGCTTCCTTGCCAATATTTCTCTCCTCATTTCCTTCTCCCACTTTGTCCTGCTTTCCCAATATTTGTGGAGGTATTGGATTGTGAGTTATAGAGTTTGATGGAAAGGAAAAACCACAATCAAACCCACCAGCAGGTCATCAACTACAACCAGACTGGGTCAACAAACTACAAACCAGGTATCATATTTATACTAGCGTACATACAGGTAATTCAGTGCGGTGTCATTCCTCCCTTGTCACGGCATGTGGGACTGATTGAAACAGACAGAAGTTTTGCCATTGCTTTCACTACGGCCAGCTTTTCATCTGTATAAAAATCTATCCTATAAAAGTGCAAATCAATCGCACATCAAGGACGGAATAGTTCTCACTATCACTGCAACTCTAAAAAAAACGCTTATTTTTAATATGGCTTGAATTGGAGCCAGGGAGTAATAGAGCTAAATCTGTGTGCAATGCTTTTCCAGTTACTTATTCTCAAGTAATATGTATCCAATTGAGCAACAATAACAAAGAAGAACCACACATGTACTCTTACAAAACATACTTACAGCATTTAGTAATTTTCAATAGACAAATAGGATGCGACAGATGGATTTGAGAAAGTTGGGTTCACAAGAATTACTCATGTGGAGACAAAAATCGGGGTTGCCTTAGGAAAAAAAACAGTAAATCAAGGAATTTTTAATGGAAACTCTCTCTTTCTCTGGGCTTAGATGTTTATATGTAAAGGTTACTGTAGCTGGTTCCATCTCTGTTTGTGACGTTACCTCCCCACACAGGGGACAGCAAAAGAAAATGGGAAACAATAAACGATACAAGAAATCCATCTGGAGTTAAGACTATATTTATTGTTTTAAACTTTGCACACTCAATTTGATCACCATCTTTCTGAGAACTCTGTGCTCAAAAGAAGTTTCCTGAACAGAACCTGTGACCTAGTGACACAATATAGAGACTTACAACTGACACTGAAATTGAAGCCAATGAAATAAATAAAAAAAAAAACCTCAACAAAAAAACAAGCCAATAACAAAGCCCCCTACATTCTTTAAGAAAAGATTCCTTTATTTTTGATATATCAACAATGACATTTCTTGTTACTTTGCAATAAGGACGCAAAGTCTTTGAAGGACACAAAAAGAGGAGCTCAGAGGTTGAAGGGCTCAACTGAGCTTTCAGTTTTATGGCTGGTTTTGCCACATTTAGGCTGCAGTCCAGAACTTACTGACTTCAACAAACTTTAGATCAGGCTTTTAATCATATTAATTCCCTTTGATTGGAATGAGGAGATAAATATCATCTGTGCAAAACCTTTCCAATCCATGCACTAAGACAAAAATGCTTGGAAGCTTTAAAATGTATGGAGCAAAACCCTGATGCTACCGAACAGGAGTTTCACCACAGATTTCAGCTGGACAAGGATTTCCCCAGTGCTCTCCTCAAATTTCCTTCCTTTAATATGCCACCAAAATCAAGGTGATATAAACCAAATAACCAGAACTGTTTTACAATAAACAGAAAGAACCTTTTCAGACCGCAGATGTGGCCTTAATATATGCATTTATACACTTTCTCTTCCTCTTCCTACCCGTAACATGCCCCGTAGGATGCTTCTAATCTTCTGCAAGGCTGAGTGACAAGAAGTTAAGAGGAAGCAAGAATGGGAGTTCACTGAAACTTCTGTCCAGCAACCTGGGAAATGGCAGAGCTAATACTGGACCTTTGAAAACAAGTGACCATAGGAAATCAAGGTTGGCAGGGATTTAACCCTTCATGACTCATTTTGCTAACTTTTAAAGCAAATGCCTGAGCTTTTTAACCATGTTTGACATCTAATTAGTTGAGAAAAACAAGAATTTGAAATACATCCTTGCTTTTCTTTTGAAATAAAGGACTGACAATTAGTTCCAAGGTATTTGTTTAGGCAAAAAAACGAGCGTGCATGTCAAAAGAAAGCACAGTGACAGCCACCAAAAAGAGAAGTCACTTAGGTCATTCTTTTTATCTTGAGTGTTTTTTTTCAATATCATAAGTTTATTTTAGTCAGCCACAACTCTTTGTGGAGAGGCAAAATGAGTAAGTAACTGGGTATCTTCTTTTCGTAATTGCTGGCAGTTTCAATAGAGATGAATCACGTAGTATCACAGAGTCATATAGCAGTGAGGTATACCCTGAGAGATACAGATTGGCATGTAAGGTATTCACTCAGTGCCTAAAAGACATATTTTCAATACCTACAGCTCTTAAGGCTGTTCCTACGCAAGGTGTTAACATTGATCTGTGCACAGAGCACTGTGCTGGAAGCAAAATTTGTCTGGAAAAGCACCAGCTGATAAGGCTTCTAACGATATCTCCTTACTTGGGGATCAATGCAGCGGCGCAGGCAACACGCTCCTCTTGACCTGGCCAAGCATTTACACCAGTACTTAACATTAAGCATGTGAGAAGTCTGATCTGATTTTTAGGGTTACACATGTTTTAAGTCAAATATGTGATTAAGTATACATATGAATCAAAGGCCAGAGTGTGAATTCCTGTAGGTCTTCAGACTTTAACTCGCTTTGAATTAACTACGCATTTACTTTACTTCCTAGATAGGAAATCGGGTTGCTCAGCATTTGAAGTAATTTTCTTTTTACAGTGATCTGCCAATTATGAAAATAGCTTTGGTGTTCCTTTTAGTTTCCTGTTTTGCTCATATAGGATTGACAGTATATTAAAATTTGTTGTATGATGTCCACGAAAAACACAAAAATGAGACCCTTTCTCTCAGCAAGAGCAGAACTGGAAAACAACCAATCAGTAGAGTAGCAAAATGTTGCTAAACTGTATATGGATACAGTACCGGTTAGGTGAAAAAAAAGAAAACAAATAAAATGGAAAAAGAAAATCACTATCAGAAACATTTGGCCATCCTTTGAAACCAGCTTGTGTGAATTTAGTCAGTATGAGCAGGGGTAGCATACTTGAGCCACCAATAAACTTTAAAAGGGTAAAAAATAATAAACAATAATTAATTAGCCATTAAACCCCTTTACACGGTATTTTTACAGCATTTATGCTTCTATATACTAATCTGAGTTTCAGTATGATTGTGAAAGTTTGGAAGCAATTGAGTATCTTAATGAGTTTTTTGACATGACATGTAGTTATGGTAGAAGCTTTCTTCAAATTCCATTATTCAAAATAATCAATTTTCTGTTAAATGTAAATGGCTTCTCTTATGAAAACCAAATGAACAGATTCTGAACCCCTTAAACTCTCCTTTCCATATATATCTTTTCATGTTTAAACACACACAAATATGCATATGTGTTCTTTAATAAAACCCTGCACATGCTTTTATTTCATATAGTGCATCCAAGTTTTGCAGGTGTTTAATTTTTTTCCCCCCTCATCTGGAGTGCGAAAATGACGTCTGCCTTGTATCAGAGAGGACTTTTCCCCCTCTCATTTGCAGCATGAGAAAGATGAAAAAAAAATTGGAAAACATATTTCTACTGGCAAAGAGACTTATTGACACTATACCGTAAACTGAGATTGACATCTATGACCAAGCATGCACACACATGTTCCCTTTTTTCCCCACTGTAGCAGTGTGTTACTTTTCCTCCCTTCTTTCAGAACCGTAGCTGCTGCTCCTTCTCTCACCTTCAATAATCTGAGAATTATGAGGAGGCAGCTCTTCAGAAAGAAATGTATATGCGCATAGATATACAGATCTCCTTTTTAGAAATAATACTCGACAGCTCTTCCATTTTAAACTTCTTTCCTAGTTGCACATTCTCCAGATTTGGTGAATTCTTCTGAAAATGTACTTAGAGAGGAACTATGCTGATAAAGACAGGACTGCCTACTTCAGAGCCCTCCTTTAATACTGGCAGTATTAACCAAAAGTTAATTACTGACAATTGCACTGTGAGTGGCATTACACCATTTCAAACGTAAAACGTAATCTCACAGCTCTCTTTCTTCAGTTACACCTTCCCTGTGATCTCTAATGAAATACATCAGACTGCACTGAAAACAATCTCAGTTCAAATAAATTGCACTGCATTAAACATCCATAGGCAGTATTTTCTAGTGCATAACAGTCCTTTCCTCCTTTTCTGGACTGATCTGTTTCTTCCAGTTTATAGTTTCTTGGCAAACCCACCATCTACTGCTTATGTTAGGCATCTGATTGTCAGATTTGTACAAACTGAATATTCATGACTTGAAAATTAACCACTTCATGCCTAAAAAAGGAAAATATAAATCTTCATCTATTCCATGCTGTTTGAAACAGATCTGGTATTGTGGCTGCACTCCATGCCCAGCCCGGGAGAGATTAGCTGGGTGGCCAAACACGTCTCACCGTTTGAAAGAGTAAAGTCCGACGAAATAGCACAAGACTGAAAATTACTCTTCCACGGATCAGCACGATCCGGAGTCCTTGTCTGCAAATGCAACTAACTCTTCTTTGTCTGTGTTTAAACTGCGTGGTACCAACCGCAGCACGGAGTGGCTTGTTAAGTATTTTTTTATTATTATTTTTTTATTATTTTTGCAGAAATTTCTCCTAATGTCAATTTCTCCTTCGAAAGATAAGGCAAATCAGCGAGGAAGGTGGGGAGGGGAGGGAGCGACGGGGCAAGGAGGAGAGGTTTTGAGGCAAACCGAGAATGAGAGAGAACAACAGACTTACCTTTATAGGATAATTTGAGCCTTGGCACGTTATTCTTCACATGCTGGCAGTTCACTCTTCCTGCTAGTAATACTCCCAAGGAAAGCAAGGCAATCCCCCTGAGCCAGCCCATGCTGCAGCAGCCACTGTAGGGTCCCTGCGAGCCGGAGCCGCGGCGCTCCCCGTCCTGCCGGGCGCCGCCGGGGAACTTCAGGCAACCTGGGGAGCGGAGGTAACAGGTGATGGGGGTGGGCTCCGCGCCCCGCCGCGCCCCGCCGCGCCCCGCCGCCGCCGCCGCCACCACCAGCCGCCC
>JAOXNO010000001.1:9794815-9810907 GCA_028565335.1 Limnodromus scolopaceus | reverse complement strand
GGCTGGGCGAGCGCCCCGCTCCCCGAGCGGCGGGCGGGTCCCGAGCGGCGGGGGCGGGCGCGGAGCGGCGGCAGCTCCGCGCTCCCCGCGCACATGGAAGGGAGGAGGAAGAGAGGGAGGGGGGGGGACGGGACACCGGTTCTCCCCGCGCTCCCGAGAGCGGCTGACAATGGGAGCGCAGGAAAGCTCGACACCCCCCCCCTTTCCCTGCTGTCACAGCACACATGCAAAGAAAAAAAAAAAAGAAAGGAAAAAAAGAAACACATCGCGGCAGAGATTAGAGGAGAGAACAGAAACCTCCACCGAGCTTGAGAAAGGCACGGAGCTGTACACTTCATGTCATTGTCCAGGTTGTTGGGCTTGGATTTTGGTGTTTTGGGTTTTTTTGGTTTTGGTTTTGGTTTGTTTGGTTTTTTTTTTTCCCATAATTTCATTTTACGTTTCTCATGAAAAGATGTACGCCCCCTTTAAAAACAACAACAACAGCACAACACAACCCACAATGTTGTTAACCCACACAAATAACATCTCCTGCCATTAACGTAATCCTCTTCTGGTTGCTCCCAGTTAAAAAAAAAAAAAAACCAACCACCAAGTAACGAAGTCTGCCATCAGCATAACTTTACCACCGAAGCTTTTAAAGCCTTGTTAGGGAAGGTTGCTGTAACCCTCCCGCCCTCCGCACCTCCTGCACTACTCCAATTCAGCGAAAGAAATTCCTAGTAAAGCCCACTTCAACAATCAGTTCAAGACATGTACAGGTCTGGAGGGGCTTATAAATTACCCTGGAGTATTCTCTGAAGTGTTCTTGTAAGTTAAACACGTTCCAAACCTTCCAATTTCTGGGACTGTGTGATTACTACAATCTTCTATTTTTATGCAATGAAACTAGATAATGATTTCTGTTTGTTTGTTTAAACAAAAGGACACACAAAATCCCCAGAGGTGTTCTAAATGTTAAGAAGCTGTAAATACAAACGTATAAGCAAACTTAAGCTCTCCCCTCCCACACATCTGAACAACCCCCTTCTAGTGAGTGACAGTTTGTTAAATTTCCCGTGCTGTGCTGAATATCAATTTAATGTGCATTTTGGAATGTAATATCTTACACAGATATGTACCCTGTATTACATTCCTAATACAATATTGACAGAAACGCTGGCAATCGACCTTCACAAAACATTGGCATCTTCAAAGAAGTGTGATGACCCCTCTTTATTTTTTTCTATACTTTTCTAGAAAAAAGAGTTTGTGAGTGCTTTATGGTGACAGAGTCGACAGTATTTCAGAGAGATCTTTTCCTTCCTTTTACCATTATTTGCTGCAGGTTAAAACCCAGTTATCTAGTCCCACTGGCGATGACAACACACTTTGAATTTTAGAGAGCACAGCATCTCTTTTTTGTGTTCAGACCTAGCTACTAAACCATTATCTAAGAAATAGTCTTAACTTTGAAACTGAAGTTCATGGTTGAAAATGCTGGTGTCAGTGTGGTTCTAATTAAAATCTGAAGACTTGTGCAGAACAAGGCTTGATGCTATGGTAAAGCAAGGGCTACAATTCTGTCATTGCTGCTTTCATTGCTTGATGTTCACACACCAGTGGAAAAGAAGGGGCTTTTCCCCTCTCCTCTTTAACAAATTCTTCTGCTTCCTGAGTTTAATTCATTAATCCCATGGCATTGTATCTGCCAGATTCAGCAATTCTATTGATCAGCAGCATTGTTAAGAAAATAAAATCCAAAAATAATGTTGATTTTGGTCATTCCCACACTTGTTATCCTGAGCATTTTCATGCTCCAGGCAGTGGATTAGAGCTCCAAAATGACAAGAGACGCCTGTCTGTTTTCCATGGATTACTTGCTAGACATTCACTCTGCAAAGGAATTCATGTCACTTTGAGATTATTTGGAGAATTGGCCTAATGAATTATCCTTTTGTATTGACCAAACAATTAGAAACAACACACAAAAGATGCACCATATTCAGGACTTTAGAAAGCAGATCATTTTACAATGATGTTGTTACACTCAATTTACTTCTAGTTGCATAAAGAAGGCACGACTACTTTTTTTTCTTTTTTTTTTTTTTTTCTTATAAGAAAAAGAGAGTACAAAGCTAAAATGCTGTCTTTCTAATACGGAATGAATGTGTAACCGTCCAGACTATTTTCTAGCAACGAAATAAATAAATCATGGCCCCCAGTCAATATATATTTTGCTCAGAAAACATATGGATTAGATACGAGTGCTAACTTTTCCAAGATTGCATTTTAAGAGATAAAATACAGCATCATTTTAGGAGAGATGAGAGAGACTATCTTTTTGCATCCTTCACGTGAGAGACCACTCAGGTTTTGCCTTGCTCTGTGGGACATACCAGTCTAAAGACACAGAGACGGGTAGAAACTGATCCTGTGGGTCGTCCTCCTGCTATTTAGCTCTAAGTAGTGCTAATCAGCTAGTCAGGATAGCATATGCTACATCCCCTTATACGGAGAGGGGCAATGGCAGCACTTCAGTGGTGCCTGAAGAGGCTTTGTATCTCAAAGACACCCATTGCCATATGTTGCTTCTGCCAAGGCAAAACTGGGCTCTGCTTGGAAGCAATGATTTGGCCAATGCTCCTACAGCAAGTGCCAGAAAAGTCAACTCTGGGAATTTAGGGTGAGCAACAACTCGCTTTGAAATGACAATCTATTCACCTTTTTTTTTTTTTTCCCTTTGGTCTTTCGATAGAGATCTAGCTGCTGCGTTTAGAGAGAAGGGAAAAGTAAAATCTAAACACCCCTCACTTCTTCAAATAAAATCCTTCTCCTGAAGAAAAGAAGACTGCAGTTATTAGCTCAATTAATTATTCCATTATTGCTCAACAAGTTCAAAAGGAACAACAGTTCTTCTGCATCGTTTCCCATATTTGTTGCAGATTTTATTTTTATTTTCTGTAACAGCATTTATATGACATTCTATATAGTGTTTTACATCTTAAAACCCAGACAAGCACTTGTGGGCTCTGTTTAACATTTCTGGTCTCATGCTGTGTGGCATTATGATTTGGAGTTTTTTATACCACCTTTCAATGTGTGCAGCAACTTCACATTGATAGATCATACAAAAAGTTATACTTGGATGTGTGTGGACTTTCACTGTTGACCATCCATGCAGAGTTACTCTTCCAGTCACTTACACGTTGGCATCATTTGGTGTTTCCCATTACTCAGAAATAGTATTACTTAACTTATGATTACTTCAAATCTTCTTGCTGCTGCTGTGATTTTTATACTTAGCAGCTCTTGAAAGCTTAACTGCTCTAAGAAAGTCTTTAGTGTGCTTTAAAAATGTACTTATGTACAGAATCGTTTCCTGTGTTTTAGATGAGTCATTACTTGTTTATATTGATGTGATCAGGTCCTTCTCAGAACTACACAGGAATTACCAGAATCTGTTTTTGATATGCAGTACTAATCCAGCAATTTTTGAGGGCAAGATTTCTTTGGTTGAGTGAGCAATTTCTGGTTAAAATCAGAGAATAAAAACCCTCTCAGACTGTATCTGATTGCTAAAAACCTCCCTAGAGAACACACTCCTGTAGGAAATGTGAAATCTTAGCTCAGATACTCTCCCTGCTATTTTCTTCTGTAGCAGGTGAGTTGCTTGATAAGCAGAATATTTACAATTCTGCAAAGGGTCCTTTTGAAATTGCTCCAGTTGTATACATAATGATACGTGTAATGTGCATTAGAATAACTGAATCATTATTACCCAAAAAGGAGAATCATTCCAGAGCCCAATTATAAGTGCATTTGTCATGTGGCGTGTGAGAAACCCAGGATGCAGTTTCACAACACACTGACTTCAGAAGGAAAATCCCATTTAAGAAGATCCAGACATCAGCTATTGCATTTTGCTTTTATGTCACAGACTGCCACTCTCTTACTTGGGGTGCTACAAACTTTTTGTGGGGTCATACTAGAAACATGATGAAAAAGAATGTTTAAAAATAGTCCTTGTGGGGATATGAAAAGAGTTGTTTTTCATGCAGATGCAGTGCATGCACCAGCTAATGGAGCAGAGAGAATTGTGAACTGGCATTGGGGGAAAGCAGCAATGCAGAGGAACTTGGGATGTTGGCCTCATTTCTGAAGGCAACATGTTATGAAGGTCTGTCTCTAGGTTCCAAGAATCTAAACCTAGAATCTGTTTCACCCAGTTGTTCTTCTCTCTTTTTTTATGGAAGAAAAAAAAAAAAAGAAACCTATAAAAAAAAAAAAAGGCCTATACGGTAAAGGAAAATGTTTCTGATTTCCAGACCTGCTGAACTGTATATCGGCTATTATTTTTACAGTGTTGATGATTATCACATTAGCTCAAGAGGTTATAAATAGCTGCTTCCACCTGGATTTTAAAGGATTTAAAATTTTGTGGAGTGGCACTTCTTAAGTTCTAACGCAATCACGGTACAAAGTTACTTAAAAATGTATCAACAAAAAGGGAGCTGAAGGTGTAGAGTTTAACATTTTATCAAGCTGGATTTGGCAAAATCACAGGCTTGCATCTAAATCTGGAAATATTCTTGCTGTTGGAAGTCTAGACATGTCTTTCCCCAGCGCTCCCTTGGGCTATGTTGCATTTGGTAGCCTTATTTGAATCTTCCGAATCTATACAAATCCATAACATTTCTTATGATTGCATGTGATCGGGTTGCTAACCACACCAGTTAGTATCTGCGTTCTCTCAATAACACTGCATCTTACCATCTTGTCACAATCAGCTTTTCCTTCATTTCTCGGGATTAATGAGACTGTACTATATTTGATGCTTGTACTTTTGGCAGCATAATGGGATCTGTATCAGTATGATGTGTTTTTTTCACAATGCTTTCAGGTCTATTAAACACCTCATCAAATTCTTCAAAAATATTCTTTGCATCCTGTTCTGTAGACAGGTTATAAGCCTGTCTGCACAGCAGCATTTTCAGATAGCTCTTCAAACGTAAACAAACCTTTTCTATTTTCTTGGCCTCTGTTGCCTAACGTTCACCTCATACACAAATGTATGGCAACTGTGACACCCAGACCCCTGGTAAGAAAGAAACCCACCTTAATAGCTCAGTGCCAGGCATGCGATAGTAATAAAAATTATGAAAAGCTTATTTTCCCCAACTCCTAGTATGGGTCAGTAGCTTCTGTTTCCAATGGATTAACTCTGGGGTAGTCATCCAAACTGAACAAAACTTCCAAGTCTATTAACTTTCAAATATAGAAACTTCCGTCCCTCTGATTGCTTATGTTTATTGGCTGTTGGGCCTTCATTGAGGAAATACTGGCAAGGACATATGTTTTTTTACAGGAGATGAGGGAAATGCAAAGAAATATTTGATGTTCTAATTCTTCAGAGAAAAGCCAATTTAAGAAAAATCATTATAAAAGGGAAAACAAAGCAACAGCAGCCATGAAACTTTTGGCTCCTTAAATTCTATTCCAGGCCTGGCACATATAACTTTGTTGAGGGAGATCTAATCAAGACGGAAGGTATCCTCCCAAATGACCAGCTGCAGAATGACTTACTCCTCTAGCTTGAGAGTTTTAATGGTTGATGGATCTCTGAAAAGGTAGATAGTAAACCAGTCCTGTCCTTTTCCCCACTGCTGGCTGAAGAACAGCTTGCCAGGTGCATTACATACAAATGCATTACAGATTCAGTTATTTCAGCATTCAAATCCAATTTCGGCTTTTATCACCCATACTTTTTTTTCAAATTGGAACAACTGACAATATGTAAAATATTTTCTTGCAGAAATCCCAAGGAAATGCTACAACTCAGAAAAATAAGACATAGATCAATACCAAAATATGGTTTTCAGGATTTCCTAGTTGTCTTTGAAAGTCTCCTTATGGTCTGTTTTGCATCTCTAGACCCCTGTATACCTTTTGAGGTCTGATCTCAAGAGGCTTAGGGCCACACACTAAGACATTAACACGACATGAAATTGATCCTGAGTTTTTGACGTACTATGCCAACAGTCCCATCTCTACCTCTTCATTTGTCATAGTATGCAAGTCATTCTTGTCAGCCCTAAAAGTCCCTCCTTATCACTCCGTATACAGAAAATTCCCACTTCTATTGTATCTGGGATCCATCATGGCCAACCTTTTGGCCCTATATAATTTTGCTTAGTAACCTTTACTGCCAACTGTCAAAGACTTGAAAGACCCAGCACTATCTTGTGTGCCACCAATTCATCACAGGCTTTTAAATAGTCCAGGTGAACTGCAGCAAACCACAAACCAAAAGCGTATGCAACATCTGCTACAATCATTGTTCTTTTCTGGACCTTTCTTCTCTCTCTGTTGTGGGTTTTTGGTTCTGGTTTTTTTTTTTTTCCTTCTTGGGCTGAATGGTTCATTAGTATAAGACAAAAATATAAGACCCACAGAACCTTAACCATCTTCATACATCTGCCCTATTTGACTTTCTAGACTGAAAAAACTTTTTAATGAGGATGTTTCTTTCATAGAAAAATTATAAGTCTGATTCTGTTGAACAGAGTCTGTGGGTGCAATTTGTCTTTGGAAGAGCAAACAATATCATGCAAAATGTAGGGGCTAAAGAGTCAGTTTATGGCTTCTGATGCCAAAATTGATAGCTATTTAATCACTACTTGGTCTGTGGAAACCAGGAATTGTAGGTAAACTGTGATAGCTTAAGAAAACTTGGATGAACTTTCAATAATTTGACCTTTGTGAATGCTTTTAGAGTCAGGAATATGTAGAAGTGTGTGCTAGAAGAGGAGAGGGGGGAATTCAAAGAAAAATAAGCTTTTAGGAAGCATTAACTAACTCTCTCTTTCCCTCTCTGAATCCCCAGTGAACAGGGATTTCAGCAGGGGAGGGGAACTTTATCCCTGTGCTGTACTGAATTTGTAACTATTTCAGAAAACCTTCCCACTACATTATTTTCCTATTTGTTTCTCTGACATCAGAGTTCATGATATTTTAGGCAGGTAAATATAGGCACAGGAAATAAAGATTCCTTCTGTCTCCCGAAGTGTTGAAATCCAAAACAAAGTTAGGATGGAGCTGAACCAGTCACATAAATCTTGTCTGGAAATTCAAATGTAGGTTGAACACATGCGCACACATATACCATTAGAGCAATTCTCTAGGAAAATAACTGAAACCCCAGCTCACTTTCTGTTTCTCAAGCATTCTAGAAATACTTTGGATACTTAGCTGCTTTGACATTTGTATGTGCATACAGACAGCATAACTGCAAAGAGCATCAGGTAATAAAACACACATCCCTGAGTCTGTAATGAGTTTTTTCCACCAGCACCTGGGCTTGGTGAAAGTGCAGTCAAACCTAAGCCTGAGGGGTTGCAGCCCATTGTCCCTCTTTTCTGTTCTCTCCAAGCAGGGCATGAAGCTGCAGTTTCAGCGCTCAGAGCTCCCTGGAGCAGCTCAGCCAGGGACAGAGGACTAAGAGCAGTGGTAAAGGTGGTGAAAGTAGGTAAAGGAAACATATGGCCAGATGTGGGGAAGAGCACTGCACCACGGCAGCCTGACACCTTGTTGGAGATCATAGGGATCTGCTGACGCTGTATAACATCTTTCTGCTCTCTCAGAGCCTGCCCCAATCCCTGCTCTGGAGGAGAAGGAAAGACAAAGACGCTGGTACTGCCAATAAATATTTCCCATGACAATAGAAATTGTCAATTCTGGACCAGAATTAGCTACTTAGCAACAAACACCTTAGTGACTTGTGATCAGACTAGGAAGGAAAAAAAAATTATATACTAATAAGCCATGTATTCTGTACATGCAAAATAATTTAATTAAAGCATATTTTATGTTATACCAAAATAGTTATGGAAAAAGGCTGGACTCATACATGCACACTATGAATATACACAGAGACGATACATGTTGTATATGAAAAGTATAACATAAAATTAGCATAATTAGCCACTTTCATTTTCTCTGGCATTTCACAATATCTCACAGATGGATCCCTCAGGTTTTCTTTTTTGTTGTTTTTTATTTCTGTTTAAAACTTACATGCATCATGTACTGGTTTCATGAATCTCTCAGCCAAATTCCAGAGTATTTTTTAAAGCTTTACATAACAGTCTTTATAAATATATGTCTATGAAGGTTGCTGTTGTCCTTTCATTTTTTTAAAAGTTTCTTTCATGTTTATCTCTACCTTTAAGTGAAACAGAACAAGAATATGTTCATAAAGACAAAAATTCCATTGTTTATACTGATCGACACAGACTAGGCAACGAGTGGGAAAAAACAATGCATCTGTTGAATACAAATGAAGACAGGAGGTTGGTGTGTGAGTACTTAGGTTCTGAAGCTACTTGTCATTTGCTTTTAGTGGCTGAAAACTCCCTCTCCTCCCCCCTCCTCCCCGGCCAGGGGACAAAGTTATGGAAAACATGGTGACTTCAGGAAGGTGACTTTATGTGAAACTGCAAAAGGTGATGCACACAAAGCCCAGTCTTGACCCGTTTGAAGCACCTCAGACCTAAGTTTACCAACAATTTTGTTTTAAACAGTCCCTTTTAGCTGCTGTTAAAGAGCCTGGAAACTCCTCGCGTGATGTTGCTAACGACAGGGAACAGTGTGCCAAAGCCTAGAATTAGTGTCCTTAAAGGGTTTATTATGATGGCAAAACCAACTGTTAGGAGAGCTCCCCTGTGCCCAAAAGGTCTATATTGTGCTTCAGCAAAGCGGGGGGTTTCACAATAAATTGTGAAAATTGGAAGGAGAAGAAGAGGGAAAAACCCAGCACCCCAGACTTCAAACAAATCTTGCTCTCCATTTTTCTTCCAAAGTGTTGAACGATACATGACGTCATGTGATGTGTGGTAATTCCCCCTTCTCTATTTTGAAGAGAATAAATGGGATCTATTTCTGAGAAAATGTGTTAAAGCCAGATTTTACTCTCAGTTACCCTGATGTCAATCCAAAGCAACAACAATTCAAACGCAATTCCTCTGGATTCACACTGATGTAACGGAGAACAGAATGTGGTGCTTGAAAAAGCAGCTGTCACCTTATGGAAAACTTTATGAAATATCTTATTTGGAAACAAATGTTCTTCTGTGCAGTGTATTTCCCTGTACTTCTTTTCTCTCATTCCTTCTTTCTGAAGACAGTTCTTTAAAACAGAATCACTGTTGTTTCTTAAGAATTTATCTGCTTCTGCACTTATTCCCCACCTGACATCATAATCCTCTGTTTGTGACATAATAATAATTTTTACAATGACCAATTGTGACACTACAAGCTGGGCTTAAAATCTGATCCGAAAAATGCTTTTTACTCTGATACCTTACATAACGTCATATTAACTTTCAGCTCAAGAGATAATAATTTCAACCAAGTGGCATCAATTAAGTTTTCATACAAGGGAGTGGTACACTTGATATAACTCCCTAGAGATAATTCCGTCTGGAGTTTACAGCTTTATGATTTGACCTTTAAAAATATTTCCACTCTCTATCCAATGCTTGGTTATGCAAGTCTAATGATTTTGCTGAAATAGAAAAACATTACGTATACAATTCAGTCCAGTCTCCCACAGGAGTTAAAAGTCACAACAAGCCGAAGCTTAAGAAAAGGAAAAGCAAATGCAAATATATTTCTCATTAATTGTTCAATGAATTTCAGATACCATAATGATTTATGAGAATAACCTGAAAAGCAACATCCTTCTTGACAAGTGCTGAGTGAGTAGCCTTCTAAAGTTTGCATTCTTACGTTTGAGGATACAGTTTCATCCTGAATTTTTGCTCTGAAATTCAGTGGTTTCTCTGTTCATCCTACCATCTCTGGCAGCTTTAACCGGAGTTATTCATAGGTTTCAAATTATGCACATGCTTTGCTGGATTTGCGCCCATGTGTGTTGAAATTTTGTTGTTGGTAAGACAGCCAGCACAATCCAGAGTCAGGGAGAGCCAATTTTTGTTTCTTAGTGCACTTCGGACTTGAAAGAAGGACTTCCAGGAAAAATAGGAATCTTAGGGGAACAGGTTATCAGATGCTGGGTAGCCTGAACCTTCTCTTCCTGACAGCTGAAAACACTTGAAAAATGGCAGACTGTGCCTAAACTCAAGCCTGACGACTTACTCTGTCAGATGTAGGACCAAGATTTCTAGACTGTCCAAGTTTCATACTGGATTGAAATATGTTTCTTTCTCTAATAGATCTTTCTAAGGAAATCACTTCCACAAATATTTTGCTGTTTATAAGACGCTAAACATACAAACCAACAGGTGGAAGAAATAAACTAATATTTTGTGAATATTCTCTACTGCAATTGTTATCATAAAGTCATTATTTCTCATTAAAGAGTTCAGAAGTTCCCACCCTTCCATGAGTTTTATCTTCTTAAGTCAAGAAAAATCTATCTGGTGATGGAGTTATTTTCCTCTTGGTAAAATATCCAGCTATGGTAAAATGTTCCATCTGGAATGCCCAGCTATAGAACTGTAAAAGTAAATTTCACTGTGCTATCATCTCCTTGAAAGCCATGTGCACACAAGATGAGTCTCTTACACTGTAAGATGGATCTCTGATGACATGAATTAGTATATAGCATGTGTTGCTTTGGAAAACTTTGTTTAATATTGAACATTGGTTGATGATACTCTCCAGTGATATCACATTACAAAACTGATTATAAAATTACCGCAACCACATTATGGATAAAGTTATCCATTCTGCTTGCCACACCAATGCCTTACCATGGAAATCCATCCTAGATTTATTGACCGCAAATTATTGTATACGTGAAATAAATTAGTTGGAGAAAGAAGCATATCTTTATGGCTTTCAGCACATCTCCTGTGGAAACAGCATGAAAAATGCAAAACCTATTTCACTAATCTCTTCCAACATTTTGTATATGCAACAGCCACTGCCTCAAAAGCCATAGTTCTTCACTGATCACATTTTCAAGACTCCTAAAAAAAAACTTTCAAACTACAATTTGATAGGGACTGTTAACTTCTTTGCTTGTTTGTATGTTTCTTTTTTTAACATATTATATAGTTCAATTACTGGAAAGGATAAGTTTGAGATGGTTACTGTTGTTATTGCATGAAATTGATCTGGTCTCCAGCCAAATACAAGTCTCATTCTCATTAAGATGGAGACATTCAGAGGAAAATTAAGACCCTTATAATGAAATACACTGGAGGATTAAGTTACAAGTGGCAGGACACATTACCTTATTTATCTAGTTGTGCTTGCATGACTTGCTAGGCCAGCAGTTATGACAAACGTTCTTTGCCCAATGTATTTTGAAGACTATTTCCATTAAAAGTAACATGATTGAGTACACTGCTTTACTCATAGTTGAGATATGCTTCAATGTTTATATCAAACCAATTAAACTGTGTTGTTTTAAAGCAATAAAAATGGTTCTGTAATTGCCACATGTTCTTCTTTGCCACCTTCAAGTCTGGAGACTAGGAAATAGTGTGCAAGCTTTCTGTGCACGCTATTTCATCCTCACGCATTTGACCTTTTAATTTTTTCTTGCGCTGATTTGTATGATAAAACATTCTAGATCTTTTTTGTGTGTGTGACTGCAGTTTTTACTTATCTTTTACTAACATTGAGAATAAAGATAGCTATACAGAAATTATTATTGTTGCTGTTATCGTTGTTTTAAGCATTTTTCTTGCTTACACATTATCATTGTTGTACCTACCCTGTTACAGGCAAAATCACTGAGCAACCAGGTTAAAGCACTGTAGTTGCACACAATCATGTCATTAACATACGCTTGCTGGCACTTGAAAAATGTGCTCTCTGACACATCTGCTCTTGTGCAATATGTACCATCGTCTTCATAAGCATGTATTGATTTTGAGTGCTTCCATCTGAAGCAAATTAAAGAGCCTGAAGTTCAAATAATGGGTGTCCTGAAAAATGTCTTTCATAGAATAGTATATTTGGAGGCAAGTAGAGTTAGCTACCACTTCTGAAAAACTCTTGGAAAGTGACACTGGTGGGTTTAAAGTTGGGGAATCAAACTATTCAAAATTCTCTGCTATTGAGTCTCTGTATGCAAATAAACAAATAAGAAAGGCTCAACATGAGCTGTCAATGTGCGTTCGCAGCCCAGAAAGCCAACCTCATCCTTGGCAACATCAAAAGAAACGTGGCCAGCAGATTGAGGGATGGGATTCTGCCCCTCTGCTACACTCTGGTGGGACCCCACCTGGAGTATTGTGTCCAGCTCTGGGGGCCTCCAACATAAGGACGTTGGCCTGTTGGATTGAGTCCAGAGGAAGCCACAAAGATGATCAGAGAGCTAGAGCACCTCTCCTATGAAGACAGGCTGAGAGAGTTGGGATTGCTCAGCCTGGAGAAGAGAAGGCTCCAGGGAGACTGTACAGTGACCTTCCAGTACTTCAAGAGGGCTTACAGGAAAGATGGAGAGGGACTCTTGATCAAGGAGTGGAGTGGTAGGATGAGGAGTAACAGTTTTAAACTAAAAGAGGGTAGATTTAGATCAGATATCAGGAAAAAATTCTTTGCTGTCCAGGTGGTGAGGCACTGGAACAGATTGCCAAGGGAAGTTGTGGATGCCCCATCCCTAGAAGTGTTCAAGGACAGGTTGGATGGGGCTTTGAGTAACCTGGTCTAGAGGAAGGTGCTACTGCCTATGGCAGGGGGGTTTGAACAAGATGATCTTTAAGGTCCCTTCCAACCTAAACCATTCTGTGATTCTTTTCAGTACCTGAAATTACAGCTCTGTGGACTTCTGGTATTTTCTGTGAAACATTTTCCTTTGCATTCATGTAAGCTAGAGCACCAAAGGCTGGTAAGAGGCAGAAACAAGACATGGAAGGATTTAGGGCATGGAGTTACCTGCAAGGCCATCAGCAGTATTTGGTCACAATAAGTGGGATGTAGCAAGCTCCTTTAAGCATTAGGCGTTAATGGCGCTAATATTACCTGTGTAGAAACAGCTCTGGATGTATGGAAACAGACAGGGGAGCAAAGCAGGTAGCGTAGCTCTTGGATAATTAGATACAAATTTTTTCTGAAATATGAAACATCTTAAGACTACTCAGCAGGCTGTGTGTTTTGAGGCTCAGGACAAATTCTGCGACATAGGGCTGTGTAACTGTGAGTTGTTACACAGCATTTGACTGTGTGAACACTCAGTCTATCAGTGAATGACAAAAATGTGTGAACTCATACCTCTGTCACCAATGCAAAAAAGCACCCATGGGGTAGCTTCTTGTCCTCCACTGCACAGTAACTCCGTTCACTGCTGAAGCCTTGTTCATCTCAACATAGCACATCACAGAAACAATTCACCTAGCACTGAGAATTCTACTTGGAAATCTCAGCAGAGGCAGGACGGAAAAGAATAGAGAAAGGAATCAAGGAAAGTCCCCAAAACCTAGTGAAGTTCTCTGAGTTCAGAGGCTGTTTATGTGCAGTGAAAGAAACCGTAGCTATTCCCAGAGAATTTTATGATTAGTAACCGTATTAATGTTGGAGCTCATATTTGCACTATACTATACTATACTATACTATATTTGTACATTGTCTAAGAGAAAAAAAAATCCAAACTAGTCAAATGATGAGAGAAACAGAGATACAGGCACTTTCCCATGAAATACTATTAATTCAATCCAATGTGAGTATTAAATATATTCGATCGTCTTGTGTCTCTGAGAGATCTCAAGTTAACAGAGGAAAGCACAATGTCAGGATACATACCTGTAAAGGAGAAGACTGATGCTAATACTGTGCTTTAGATATACTTAGAGAGAGAGTGAGAGAAAAAAAGAGAAAGAGGGCATATGTTTTTATTAGCTGCCATATATTATTTTACAAACAACCTATATTCATGGACCGTACTGAACTGCAAACTCCACTTCTCTCTCTGTCAAGTGCCCAGTTTTATCCAGCAAAGACCTGATAGCAGATATCTACAATCATATAACAGTAAATGGAGGGCTTTGAACTCATTTACTTGCATGAGATAGATAACTTCAAGAGACATGGTTAATGGCATACTTATCTTGTGCACAAGTGGAAGAGTTGGCTGTGATCCACTTCCGATTTCAAATTTTTACTACCATAGCTAGTATCAGATAAAAGCTGTTTTCAGGAACCAAGAAAATTGTGTTAGAGAGAACAGCAGGATTCTGCCTCCTTCACAGCAGTTGGGAGTTAGTGGAAACGCTGTAATCTCATTTCAGCAATTTATGTTAGGACACCTCTCAGTCAGAAGAAACTCTTTGTTATGCACGTGTAAATCAGAATATCAGCAGCATCCGGAACAGGACAGGTTAATGTTATAACACTGATAAATAAGTAACACAGACTTCAAGTCACAACAGCCAATAATGTGGGTTACATATCTGTCGGTCAGCTAAGGAATCTGGCCAAGGCAGATGCTGTTTACCATATAAAGGATTTTCTAGTACTTTTTCCGGGACAACAGTTCACACGACAAAAATTTCTGTCATAACACTGATTGTCAAAAGAGAAACAAAAACTGCACAAGCATAGGGACTGTCTTATGCTGTATTACCAGAAGGGGATGCATCCACAACACAGGTTGGTGAATGGGACAAGATTTACTGTATACACTGCTATATGTATGCTGCTTCTTTCTATGTATTTAAAAGGCTGTCATTCTTCAGTGCATAATAAACTCCTTTCAAAAAACTAGCTTAGCTTCACCATTTTTTTTTTTTAATGAAGACCATTTCACAAGCACCCCATTTCAAGTAATTTCAAATGTGAAGATATTTCTCCAATGTCTCTGGAACATGAGGAGTCTCATCACTTCAGGGGAAAAGAAAACAATATATAGATTGTCCATTTCTACTGTGTTTCTACTGTTCTGTATTTCTGCTCTGTATTTCTACTGACCACAGGTGAACAGCCTCCAGGGCTGGGGAGGCAGATGGTCAAAAAAATTAACAATGAAGAAATATCTCTGTCTTCTACCTACATCCTTTGGAACCTGAGCTGAGTTTCACTACAAAGAAAGTTCTTTAAGGAACAATAGACATTTAATCACTTTTTTTGTTAGAGAAGGGCTACAGAGTTTTTGATAAATTTCAGCCTCTAGTTATCTGTGTTTAAAATGTATGCTATATATTCTCCCTGTGACATCTTTTTAGATGCAGACCAAAGGCTATGTCAACCATTTGCAGATTCTATGGGGATGTGGCAAGATGGAATATTACTGTATGGGGGTGTTTCAATGTATCACCTTAATGCAAGAAATAACAGTAATTAGTAATATATATCATGGAAAACTGATTTCTTGAGTAAAAGCTGTCTTACAGTTTTACTTTGGAAAAAAAAAAAGGTATTATGTCCATTTGCTTGTGGAAATGGCTCTGAGATAGGGACATGAAAAACAGCAGGGTTAGACGGTTGATCCTGCTTACACTCAGGAGAAATAACGCACCTGCCATATGCAAGAGCAATGGCCTTAACAAGGAACTGAGATTCCTGAAAAGAAGCCTGAACACATCAGCAAAATGATCAAAGTGGTGACAAATAGTGCCATCGATACATGAAAAAACCCTGTCGTATCACTTCTAATTTTTGAGTAGAGGCTTCCTCCCACACACCATGGAGCTTTTGTGGCTGCCATGAACAGCCTGTATATTGCAGTTACATATACCGAAAATCCCATGGGCATAAAGGAACCACATGCAGTACTGGAACCAAAAAAATATAGAATAACTGTGAGCCAGTACAGTTACAGTTGAAGAAAGCAGCTGAAGGAGGAGTTCTTAACTTGGCTTCACATAAAATGTTCCCACCCTACACACTGAGACTCACAAGTCATTTGAACACCTGAGCAAGAGCACAAAACTTTTAAAAGTGGGGGAGGATTTTTCAATATGAACATAAAAGAAACCCAACTTTTTTAACTTTGGCATAATAATCACTAGTGATATCTGAGTCCATGTATTTTGATTGCCTAAGTCTTGCCTAAATTTTTCCTCCAATCATTGTCTTGGGGTAGTAAAAATCAGCTTTGGAGTGGAAAGAGAGTGACTCCCCTAGCACAATTCTAAGAATAAT
>JAOXNO010000001.1:9778677-9794638 GCA_028565335.1 Limnodromus scolopaceus | reverse complement strand
TGAAGGAGGAGTTCTTAACTTGGCTTCACATAAAATGTTCCCACCCTACACACTGAGACTCACAAGTCATTTGAACATCTGAGCAAGAGCACAAAACTTTTAAAAGTGGGGGAGGATTTTTCAATATGAACATAAGAGAAACCCAACTTTTTTAACTTTGGCGTAATAATCACTAGTGATATCTGAGTCCATGTATTTTGATTGCCTAAGTCATGCCTAAATTTTTCCTCCCATCATTGTCTTGGGGTAGTAAAAATCAGCTTTGGAGTGGAAAGAGAGTGACTCCCCTAGCACAATTCTAAGAATAATACCAAGCGAAGTGCATTTCAGGAAGGTGGCATTCATGGTGCCCTCTGCTTGCTTCTCCTAATGTCTTCTTGGCTACATCTGAATATATGTTCCTGCCACCATTGAGCTGGTGTAGCACCAGCAGCTAAAAGATGGGCAATGAGAGGCGTCAGCGCACTACAATCATTCTCCAGATATACTGTACACTCATCCCAGTAATATTAGATTTATTACGCAAGTGCAGAACCGAAGTGCAGAGCACTCTCATTAAAACTGTCCTTCCTGAGAAAAATGGATTTTCAGAACACTTCTAAAAAAATAGTTACATTCATTATACACACATTAAATAACATGACAGAGAGAATGACCTAAGAGACTCTTGAGGAAAGCAGAGGCATAGACCAGTGCATCACCTGGGAAATCCTTCTAGCTTACAAACTTTTTCCAGTTTATCCGGGAAAAGAGAAAACATACACAGAGGCCAGGGACAAAATGATATATTTCTTTAGGCTGTACATAGCTGGTTTATATAACACAAGTTGTACATCTATGCTACAGACAACACTGAGACCTGCCCAAGTAATATTTTGCTTTAGAAAAACAAAATAAAATATTAGACAGCTATGTCCAACAGCTCTGAGGTGCTGGAATTTTGAAAAGAAACAGATTGTGGCCCAAATCTGAATAACCATAATGCAATTTCTATATAATAGACGTAACATATCCGGTGGAGACCTTAACACGACTAGGTATATGTGCAGATTATAATAAAGCTGAAGTCATCACTAAAATGCCTGATGCAACAAAAAAGTTTCCCAAGTTCCCCTCAATGTTAAATCATACAGGGACATATTGTGATAAATCTTGCTGCCTAAGTTAAACTGTGCAAAAAAATCTAATGGCTATCTTAGAGAGGCTTAAAGAAACCCATCTGAAACTGATGGGTTTATTTAAAGACCCAGTAATACATAGCTACTCTGCCAGAAAGCAGAAATTTAATTTTTTCTACGAAAGTTCTAAGAAAGGCTCTGGCAGAGTCTACTTACAGTAGTGTGATTGAAAGTGATCGGCACTGGTTCATGCATCACACTAACCGCACTAACCACTAACCAAAAATGGGTTTCAGTCTTCTCAAAAGGAGGCATTGACCTTAAGCAATGGAAATAAGAAGCCTCACATCCTTCTTTCTAACTCTTTTTATGCCCTTTTAAAATTAAATTGGTCAGACATTATTTACTGCTATCAGAAGGGGATCTGGCAAACCGTTCCAGTGTTTGAAAGCCTGGAAATGATTATTTTTTCAGACACAAACCTACACTTTCAAACTGATAAAAAAGTGAGAAAGATTTAATAACTACAGTAACACTGTCTGGGCAAACATGCAATGGAACAATGTCCATTACTAGATTATGGAGTTGTCAACACATGAGCAAACTCATCAGGTCTCAGGTTAGATGTGGACTGAGATTGCCAGAGCTACATCTGAGATAACACTGTGGAAAGTCATCAAAGTTACCAGCATGAAATGGTAGAATTAGAATTTTCCGAGAGCTTTTCAAGAGAGACTGTTCAGTCCTAGATGGGGTTTTATTTAAGGGAAACAACCTGGCAATTGCTAAGGTGTTACAGGAATATATATTCAAAAGGATATGTAAAAGTCATTTTATGGTCCAAAAACACCTTAGAGGAAGGGCAAAAATACTTTATAACAACCCAAAGTGAACAGAGAAATAAAGACCATTGGCAGGGATCACCACATGAGCCAAAACTAAGTGAAAGAGTGATAAAGTCACGTTAATGATAGAGGAAAATCAGCACCTTGAAGGAAAGCAGACATAGATGATATTGTTTAAATTGGCAAGGACAAATATACTTGTGTTAGAATATAATGCTGACTCCCTAGAGATTACTTTAGCGGAAAATACTGCAGCTAAACATGTAGCCATATGTACTAAATCTCTTTTTTGCTAAACCAGCTCTACTTCTAATAGAAATCTATTACATAGTAAATTCTGCCACAGATTAGCTAGTGCTATTTTAAGCAGTTTTAATACAGGTTTAGAATTAATTGATATTATCTCTAATGTTATAGATAGGGAAGAAAATGGTGCAGAAATGAAAAAAAACAACAAGCAACCAACTGAAAAAAAACCTCAGGAAAAGTCTGTGGAGTCACGCTCTTAATGATGCTAAGTGTGACTAACTTGTGAGTGCTACCAATGAATCTGACATGGGGTCCTATTTGTTCCACAGAGAACAGAAAACATTATTAGGATGTCAGACCCAACACTAAAAGTATAGAGACCATTAGGAAAAAACAAAACTAATTTGACCTGATGCCACCAAGAGAACTCACCATTTTATGAAAATGAAGTGAGAATATGTTGTGAGGATAAATGGTCACCAGTGACATACTTTGGATGAAACTGTCACTCCAAACTGACATGCTGAAGAAGGGGTAATATCTTTACAAAGCTTGGATAGACATTTTAAAAGGTCACTTCCCCTAAGGAAGTGTCACTTGGGTAAGAGTTGCAGTAAATTGACACAGTGAAACCTGTGGGCATGGCATAACCAAAAATAAATGGGACTGACGGTCCCAACGGGAAGGCATGAGGATTTCTGGGACAGCGTGTCAGAATCTGCTGGTCACTTTAGAGCATTTACAACTAATGAATAAAATATAAGTAAAAAAGTGGTCATAAATATTTGAAATTCTGTATTATGCAAATGATGATTTTTTTTTTTAATGCTTCATTGTGAAAAGAAGACATGGGATTCTATATTTTTAATAAGCCTTGTCAAATGTCTGTTGAAATAATGTTAAGTTATGTGGTGTCTCATGCAAACAGTACTCCCTAGTTAGAAAACTTTGGAGCTAAATGATGCACAGGTTACTCAAATTTCTGGATTCTGAGCAATTTTGGATGAATACAGCGGTAACAAAATCATAAAAGAGCTAGGACAATATCCTTATTTCTCTTCTGTTTTAAGAGTTTTAAGAGAAGCACAAAAAAAGGTGAACATACTTAATTTCATGGCTAAAACATCAGCAGTAGAGGAGCCTGACCAACATGAAAATAAAAATATTTAAGCCCAGAATAACCATTTAATCTTTATTTTAAAAAGATTTATCTAAATAGTTTTCCTACACTTTTTAAACATCAGAAATATTCAGTGAAAAATGCTACCCTGACGTGCCTTTCCAACTCCTTCTATAATTCATTTTCCCAGTTGTCTTCCTATAGCATTAACATCACCAGGATGAGCTGCTTGCTGTAGGATGAATCAGCTTCTGTTTCTTTGATTCCCACTGACAGGTGTTACTACTCACAGGTAGTGTTAATCAGGTGAACTCTTGCCTCTGATATTCCTGAGAATGAATCTTCAAGCCCTTAAATTTGCAAAGAAACATCACCCCCAAAATGGTTAGAGTTTATTCATGTATTACTTACAGGCTTTCATTCAGTCTCTCATATAAGTCTATGTCTTATCTTCTAAAAAAATCATTTGTAGGCCAAGAGTCTAAAGTATGCTCATATGCTACTTCCATTGTCAGAAGAGTATCAGCTGTGTTATAAACACAGCAAAAGCAGTTATTCAGGTAGTAGTTTCTGCAGTTAATCTAGTCGGAGCTTTTATCCTGTTGTGAAAAATCTCTGATGGTCTATTATCTTTGCTTCTTTAGATCATTAAATAACAAATTCTCCCCATTCTTCTGTTGTATAACCAGGCTTTCAAAAGTGTATTTGCAGTTGATCTGGTTACAGTTTAATATGTGTGTGTATGTGTCATACATGATAATGTTTTACCAAGTAGTGCACTGAAGATGAAACCAATTGCATTTCATTTATTGGATAACACCTTACTCCTCTCTTTATTATCTGGAGATAAAAATTCCACCACAGTCATTGAATGGCATTTGTGTAGAGTACATACTTCAAGAACCTCTGTTCTGGCAATGGTGTTTTGTCACTTCAGTACTTTTACTGATTTCTTACCCATTTCAGCTGGGAATTCCGTTTTTGCATGGAGATTAATTTTACAGTCAGAAAAACTTTGCTTCATTGTGATTCTTTCTTTGTTATTTTCACACTAATATGGTATCTTGGAAGGGAAGTGTTAACAGAGCTAACTAATGAATTAAAAAAATCTCTACATAAAGACAACTTCAACGAATTGTTCAGTGACTAAGCTGCAAACCACTACCTCCTTTTATTAACCTTCCAGTCAATCATAGCTTTTGCTGGAGTGGGAAGCTAGGATGACCTCTTAAATTTCAGACTGCTCACATTTATGTTCAAATCTTTCTAATGTCTACTGTATGAGCGTGCTTCTTTCTTGGAGCTTGTTTAATTCTACTTATGACAGGTAAATGTAACCTAGAGAGAGGTAGATCAGGTGGGTGAAACAGATTGGGTGTTCGGTGGATAAAGTCTGAGTCAAGGATTTTAAGCTTCTCATGCAATCCCTAACAACATTATTAATTCTAAGGAATTGACTTGGCAAATCTCAAGTCAAGGCTGTAGTTGCCTGAATTTTCACAGACGAGTAAGAAGAGTGTTTTCCTTTGGGGAGGGGGACAGTGGGTACTGCTGCAATGCTGACAATTTTTCCCATCACTTTGGATAATGTGAGCATTTCCAGTTTCCACCAGCAACACAAACAAACAAACAACCCCACATGCCAAAAATGTTATCCAACTCCTGTTGTTCTGACTACAGAAGTTTTGACAGACTTGTTGTTTGCTCAAATTATCATCAAAAGAATGTTCTTGTATAGCACCAGCAGACAAAAATAAAATCAGCGTATTTGTTACAAATTCATGTTTCTTACATTACATCAAGTTGAAGCACTGTCTGCTTTTGATTGCTGTGTTTTGCTCTCAGTTTCATGTTTGCTTTGGAACATAAGCTCTACAATGCCTTTGATGCCAAATGTATGGCAGGTGTAACGCATGTGTTCTGCACCAACAGCGAGCAAGCTAGAGACCTTGTCTGACAAAATAAAGACTCTTATATTGGTAGTGATGAGACAACGTTTGCTTGAATTCCCACAATGCCCTTGAGGAGGCTGATGCACGTTGCCTTGTGGGCTTGTTAGCTTTAGAGTGAAATAGAGGGTGGCTCTTCCATGGGGTCTAGAAAGGCTGGTGACAACGTTTCCTCTCTCCTTGTTCTCCATGCAGTCAAGAATCAAGACACTGGTAGCTGCTTACTGGGACAGATAAGGAAAGAAATTTGATGTTGTGCTAACGTATATAGAGGCAACCTCTTTCTGCCTGTGTTTGTAAATGTGACCATACAGACAGCTTAATGGGGTTCTCAAACACAGGCAAAAGGATTGCACAACCCAATGCTGCAAATGAGGCATCTGCCTGCAAAGCACAGACGTACAGGCCATGTCTGCCCTAGCTGGATTAGTGTTCACTGCCATTTTGTGCTTTTCCTGACCTCAAAATTCCCAGTTTACTTGACATTTAGACTAACTTTAGCTCTGTCTCCACACAAACCCCTGCTTTTAACTTGTGCTGGCTCAGCCATAAAAAAGCTAAAATTCAGGTAAGCAGAAACCCATGATCCTCTAACAGGGCAAATTTGTGATGCTGATACAAAGAAGCTCCTCTCAAGTCAGCTACTGGGGTCACACACATGCTCAGAGATAATGATGAATCACGGAGGGAGAATTGGTGAGGTGATATGGCTCACTACTGTGTTGAGAATTGCCCAGCATGCCATCTAATTAGGTTATCAGCTTTGTTCAGAAATGACATGCAGATAAGCACAGTGCCCAGGTGGACTTAGGATCAAGAGTGCTACTCCCCAGGGGGATTTCCACACTCTACCTTGTTTAACACAAATGATGTAAGTGTGATGAAAACCCACACCTAGAAACGATCCCAGGCCTCTGGCCAGGCCACACAATCTTTGCTGGAGCAATCTTCAGGATAAAAGTCATCCTTTCACCATGTAACCTAACAAGGGCTGCCCTTCTCACATATTTCAGCTACACTAAAAAAAACTCAGGCAAATAATAAATGGGCATTTTGTGACTTAAGAAAAACTAATTGCAAACCTTCCATAGCCTTTTGAACCATAGATTAAATATGACCTATTCTTTTGCAACTCACTAGGAGTGAAGTAAAGGGCTGATTATACAGTGGCATAGAAGCCTCTGGAGTCAAAGAAGAATCCATGAATATTTGGACCGTGCCTGTCATTCAGGGACACTGAGATGATCAACTCTCCAGGAAACTTCCAAAGTTAGAAATCAGCTCCTTAAGATGTACTAGAAAAGTCTTCCATGACTTATGAGTCACGACACAAAATGTCCTTTATGCTTTGATATTTCATTTTACAATGGTTTTTATTATGGAACAATGGAACAAGTCATGACCAAAACTTTAGTCATTAACTCTTTTCTGATCTACTACCAATTTGGAAAGTGGTGACCACATGATTCATATATATTATGCCAAAACAGGAGCGGCATAAATGTTAAATTATTTGCCATGTTCACAGACTGTCAGATGGGGCAGATAGCCAGCTTTTCAAAATAATCGCAAAGAGATCAGCACAGCTGTATCATATTTTCAGCTTGTACTCCTTTACTACTGAAACCAACATCCAGTGTTCTCAAACCAATGCTCTTTTTGATGAACATGGCTTTCAATTCATATTTCTTCTTGCTTTAAATAAAATGAAAGAAAAAAAACCTGTGGCCATCTAGTCTGATCTATGATTTCCTTCTAAGCAATATTATAAAAATGTCACATTTGCAAAGCAGGAATAAATGAAGAAGGCAATAAACAACGGGTGTAGAAGTGCTGCGTGGATGACATGAATAGATGAAGGGCCTGAACTAATTGTGAGAAATGAGAAGTATGAATTGGGGTGACAATACATAATCAAATTCTCTCTTCAGTGTTTCATATATCAGTGTTCTGCAAAGTGTGTTGAGCTCTTGAATGTCTGTCACTGAAGGAAGAAACATTTGCCTTTATTATACCCAAATTCTTTCCATTGCTATTTATCAATCTGCTTGATTAATATATAAATTGCTGGTCCTGACTGTCTTGGAAGTGCTACAGAGTACTCCGAGATTATAAGGTAAGAAGGTGCATTGGCAAAAATGTTACAACTTAATATAATTACATTATTGATAATCTGGAAAACAAATCTATCATTATAACTGTTCCACCACCCATGCACCCCAATTAGGAACAAATAATACTGTTCAAAGCTTTGTGAGATCCTGCCTCAGAAAGCTTCCAGTCTGAGGGTATGGCAGGAGACAAGTGGATATGGGCAAACAGATGGGGAAAGCAGAAGATAACAGTGAAATGGTTATGATTAGTGTAATAGTTTCCGAACATTTAATCAGGAGCCTGACACAGAAGCAAAGAAAAAAGCCTTTATTTTATTCTTCCATAAAGGGCTGACTACACTAGAGGACATTAATAAGATAATTAGGGTAATGATGTAATTAAAAGTGAAGCTGGAGTCCCAAAAGATATAGTTTATGATATGGGTGAGGAATTGTATCCCAAATTATGTTTGTAATATTCAATACAGTCTGGCTTTGTGAGACATCACAAATGTTTTAAGGCAGATAAAAAAATGCCAGCTTCCAGATGCAGAATTAGACTGTTCCTTAAATAAATATGATAGAAAAGGGCAGTGGATTGAGGGAAGAGTTTATCCAGCTTGCAAGGACAAGGACAAGGACCACCTAACTGTTCCTAAAAGGGCATTTGGCAGACTCCGGAGGTGAGGGAGAGGCAGAAAGGAAGTGGATTCAAGCCGGCAAATTCTCCCTCCTGGAGCAGTTTGCGCACATTGATGGAAGCGTGCGGCAACTAATGCAATGGGATAACTGTGCTCACCCTCCCCATCCAGCAGCCCGGCCCAGCATTAGCAGGCCTTTCTGAAGGAAAAACATACCTCAGTTGTCCCAGCTCCAGCAGAAGGGAGAGTTGTGTTAAAATAAATCAGTCAAGCACTTAATAAGAATGACCTGTGAACTCCCTTTCCTATTGAAATGGTCTTATTGTTAGAAAACTGTTTTAAGTGAGAATATTTGCTCCTCGAGATTTATTTTTTCATGATTGCCTAAACTAACTACCCCTTTTATTCCACAGTATAATGCAAAGAGTGTGCCAATATATTATAAAATGGCTTTGTTTGCTAGAACTGTTTGACCGCTGAGGGTTTCTGCGTGTGCATATCGCCTGGGTCATTGTGCCTGTATTGATTGGAATTCATTAGCCTCTCCAGCGTCCTCAATGTCAATATGTTATGTTCGTAATGTAGCAGGAAAAAAAAAAAACCAACAACCCACAGAATAAATAAAAAAAATCCTTACTTCAAAAGCGTAATTAATTAAATTTCTGTAATATTGAGATAAGTCTGAGGTATCTCTGCTTCCTGTAAACCTTTGTCTTAATATACTAGATTACACAGACACAGATTCTCAGTCAGTAGGTTTTAACTCTGATAGAGTCCCCTCCATAGACAGCTTAAGTCAACAGAAAGACTGTCACCTACTCAGAGGGCTTTGGATCAGCTTTGGGAGCTCAAAGTTTTCCTGAAACCTGACAATTTAAGCATAACTACACCTTTTCAGAGATAAGATTAAAACTGCTTGAAAAATGGTACTTTTTCCTGTCATACTTCACGGGGGAAAAAAGAACCTCAGTTTTTGATTTTTTGTCCATAATCTAGTCAAAAAAACCCTTTTACTCACAGCCCTTCCTTCAAATAAATGGACCTGAGAAAAAAAAGTTACAAAAGCTTAGAAAGACATGGAAATGTTTTTCTTTATGTCTTTAGTTGTCTATTTATTTATTTATATCCTTAAAAAAAAAGAGAAATATGAAAAAATGCTGTTTAGGTCACTCTAAATAAACTGAAGAAAAAACTTATGCCAAATTCCAACACCAACAAAAATACGCACTCCCCAGGTCTTACCACTACAATTTTCAAAATTATATTCTTTCTGCACTTAGAATCAGGAAACTCATTCAGAGAGATAGAATCAGGGCTTTTCAGTGCACCTTACTATTTAAATTTTTTTTTTACCCAGTTTCTAAAAATAAGCACTATCTCACATGAGGAGGGAGACATTTAAAACTCTTTTTTCCTGATTCAGAGCAAGGATTAAAGGCAGGAGTCCCACTTCCCCTGAGGCTGCTGTAATCATCACAATCTACAGTATTCTTTGAATGCATTTTTCCTCCATTTCTCATACAGAAGGCTTTTTGCTTTGCATAAAATACTTTAATATTTATTGAGCCAGTGAGAGACAGTGAAAATGACTCTATAAGACAGTGGTTAGACCAGTCCCAAGGGACACGAGGCACCTGGGTTCCTGTTCCCAGTCCAATGAATTTTTAATTGTATTCTAAAAAGTGGAACAGCTTTAAGAGGAGACACAAAGCCTGACTCAACTTCCCGGAAAGCAGATGACCTTCATTCAAAGCCCTAATGTTAATCAAGCAGAAGGAGTATGTAACCCCTTTTTCCTATGTTTGTATGACTGACCTGATAGCTGGGCCATAGGATTTAATGAGATATGATTATAACAGGACATCTCTTTGGTTTGCAATGGAAGCCGATTTGGGAGTTTGACCGGAGTGTGATTTCTTTCAATACAGGTAAACAGGAAAGCAATAATTTTTCAAATATTCAAATTTCAAAACTGGGATTTTTGTTCCTAACAAAATATAGCCAAGATAAAGAATCAGCCATTTTCACAGCTCATGGAGAAACATTTAATTTTACCATTTCACAGACTAGCAACTAATTTGTCTTTTTGCTCTTTCTTTTTTCCTTCAAATAAAACATTCTTCATGGAAAGCAAATACTGAATTCTGTTTAAAAAACAAATACACAGCTTTTGCCTCATGCACTCATTCATCCTGCAAAATCTTTTTCTATAAACAAACATCTACAGTAGAAAGGGTTTTGATCCTACTTCCTTAATTCCTACGGTTGCGTACATCTATACCATGACGGGATATGAAATGAATTAAATACAGCATGTGTAACACTAGTGAAAGGCAATGAACTTTACATCAGGAAGGAACTGGATTCATGCTATATATATGAGGAAGCAAACAGCCTTCAAGTCTGAGTTTCATGAGACACAAGAGGTATGCACCTTTTTCATTATAATTGAATGTAAGTGCTTGTATGGTTTTTAACAACCAGTGATTGCTCTTGTGGTTTTATGGCCTGGTCATATGCCCACTGAAATCAACAGAATGAACTGTGAAAGGCTTCTGAGCTTGCTTAAAAGTGCAGCTCAGTGACACAGAACAACCCAGCTGCCTTATCGACAGAAAGGATTTGGACAACATGATGAAAAAGAAATTTTTAAAAAATTACTAAAGCTGAGGTGATTGCTTACAGAGTTTAAAATTTTTAGATCTACATGGTTTATACTTTCCCATGCTCCTTTTCCCATCAATAATCCAACCATTCATCTTCTGTGAAATCTAAACCTTCTGTGCTTCATGTTTTATTCATCCTAAGGTGCTTAATTTATACCAAAGGACAGCAGAGGGGCTAAGAGTAGCCTGTGTAAGGGGAGATGCCTTTAAGGCTATTATTCATGCCCTTTGATCTTAAGTTTTCACTCAGGAAACTTTGGTTCTGTGGGTAATTAGAGGCTGCCACTAACTTTTACTCTATAAATTACAATAAATCTGAAGTAAGACAAGTATCTTTGAGACTGTGGCCATGCTTCGATATCTACAATACTCAGAACAATCATAAATAAGTTCTAAAACACTAAAGTTAATTTTTACTCAAGGCTAGTTATTTTCTTTTAAATCTATTTTTCATAATGTAATTGATAAATATTACCAAATCCAAAAGTATTTATGACTGTTTATTCTATACCCCACTTAGGCTAACACCTAACAAACTCCAATATGATGAATGAAGAGTGACACTAAACTTAAACTTTCCCATGGAAATATATGTTATGAACTGTACACAATCAATTATTTCAGACAAAGCCCATGCTGTTTCCTCTTCTTCTAAGACACTGCTACATATTTAGGTTTTCGGCTTGAAAGCCCATTTTGGCACCACTAATGAAATAAATTATGTTTCTTGTCAGATCTCCCACTGGGTGGCGTGTGGTACCTCATGTACGTTCATTTGTCACCCTCAAATAGAATAATACTTCCTGCAGGTTCCCAGCGCAGATAACTGCCCAAGTGGAAGTTAATTAAGTCATTGGTTCACTTTGCTCCAGAGGATGTTAAACCACCGACGCTAAATGAGATACTTACAGTACCACACTGGAGACACATCCAATTAAAACACCAGAAGAATTCAAATGTATATAGAACTGTCTTCACAGATTATGGTTATGAGAGGACTAATAGATAGTAAGCCATTTATTTAGAAGGAAGCAAGGAACCAGAAATTCATTTTAAAGGCAGCAGAAACCATCTTCCTTGAAAAACGTAGATGGAAAAAATCTGATGAAAAAATGCTATTTTCTCCTGTTTTAAATTTGAAACTTGACATGACATTTCATTATGTCATGTTTCCACTAGTGATCTTTCATTTATCTACAGTAGACGATAACAGAAACCCTCTTTCTAATTGAAAATTTATCTAAGCCCAAGGATTCGGTTTATTTCCTTAAATATAGCCTAAAGAAAATGTTTACAATTTCTTAGCTACTTAAGAAATGTTCTCAATGAAGTGATGGCATCCATTTTTTATATATATTTCAGTTTTGTTTTTTTTTTTTTCTTTTTCCAATGGAAGAGAAGAATACTTCTGTCGCTTCAATAGTTAAGGAAAAGAAGGTTCACTTCTACAGAGGAGCATGAAATAGTAGCCATGTAGCAGAGAGTGCTTTTCTAGGCAGAACATAAAGTTCACCAAGAGTTTTGGCTCTCTAATAACTGTGAGCACAAGATTTCTATCCATTACCAGTTTGATCAACTCCCATTACAACAACAAAACCAGGCAGGCAATAAATGTTGACATTTTGCTTTATATTTTACTATAACCTTTTTTCCTCCTGACAGTAAAACTAATTGAATACTGGTGAATGTCTCAGAACAATAGAAATGAAAATCCTTCTGCTTCTGGGTTCCCAGTTCAAAATCCAGCATTAGGAAATGGAAACTCTGCTTTGGTCTAGAGATTCTTCAGTGGTCCATTGGAATGAGTCTGGTGATGTTTATCAAGCTCTCAGGGGCACATTACAAAATCTCCACTTTCACTCACAACCTCAATAGTAGGAAAAGAGTAGGTGGTTACCTCTACACCTAATGAAGGTTCTGTGAGGAACTAGCCATGCTATAGTATAAGGAGAAACCTCTACCTTAAAGAGTGCCAAATTGGCAAAATTCACACACAAAGAAAAGTGAAGAAAAAGAAAAGCAAAATATCTGGCTGCATAATTTAACATATTGACATAAAAGAATAATGAAACAATTTTGCTGTCTTTGGAGAGGTTTCCCCCTGTGTTCATGAGAAGTGGGGCAGGCTGGGTCTAGGATTTTCCATTTCCCATTTTTATGAGAGAACCATATTCGCCCAACATTATTAATTTTGTATTACAGCAATTTAATGAGTAGTTGACCTGAAGTAAGTATGCTCATTAACAGAACCAGGAGATGGCTACGATCAGGGTAAAGCATCCACAGTCACACATAACTTGAAAGAGCTGTTTTGTGGGGTATTACACATGAGAGTTTGTCCTATCAAAGGGCAGGACACAGGGCCTTTCTACACCAGACTCTGCCCTCTCAGACAAAACTACTCCCCTGAAGAGAGGATACAAATACTCTGTGTATAATCCTTCATGAACAAACATGTTCTAGGCCCAGAAAAGTTAGAAGGTCATAAAAACAAGCATGGTTTAGGACCTGTTTGGAAGTGGTGCAGAGGGTAATGCTGCTGAGTAATGCTTCCTGCAAGTGTGAGGATGTAAAACAACTTGACATTGTTGCCTGGGACTGTGAAGTGTCACACCCTCTGCAATAAGAGTCTGTATCGATTAAAAGCAACCTGGTTTAGAGACAAAGCTGGTGCCACTTGTTCTATATGACATTGGACAAACAAAACAATTATTAAAAGTCCAGAGTTGAATTTCTTTGGCTTTCTTTAAACTGAATAGCAAATATGTAGCTTGCAAATTGCAAATTATTTGCAATGGATATCCCAGCTGCTGTTTGCTAAATTCTCCTCCACCTGGTGGGTTTGATTCTTGTTCACCTGGAAATGGAAGTGTGGGTGGCTCGTGCAAATGCTTTGCGCCAGAATGGATGAGGAGCTCACAGCCAGCCAGCTCTACTGCCCAGATTTTAGATTTTAGTTCTAGATTTAGCCCTGATGTCTTTGTGGTCTGTCTGTAGAATGTGGACAGGATTTCCTGCCTGTCTTGTTCATGTATCGACTGTATCTCCCTAAGTACAGTGCCTAACTTAATAGGACTGGTCAAAGCTGAAGTCTTCCTGCAATAAAAGTGATCACAATGTAGTGTAACTTCTCAAAATGACTATAACAAATGCATTACTACATCTCTAAAAATGAAATACACATTTATGGTGAATGCCTCCAGATAGTTTCGAAACTTTTCCAAGAAGAGTTGCATAGAGATTATTATTACTTAATGAAAGGGCATTTATAGACATGAGGTTATAATGAAATTAAATTAAATTCAAACCAATAAGGGGGGGTATATATTTCCAAGGACAGTACATCCTTAACAAAGACCTCAGTGCTTTTATCCTCAGCACTAGGAGTTCAGAACTGCACATAAGCTTTGATCAACCTTAATTAACTCTGGATTGGATCTGTGTCTGTGAATTGTTTATAGTATCTTGGCTGAAAGCAAGACTCTAACCAATATATTTAGGAAAAAAAAATTCCTAAAACAGTTTGACTTGCTGGATTAATGTTATGCCAGCTAGGTTGCAAAAGAAAAAAAATTAAAAAATTTCAGCCTTAAATACATTGCTGTCTCTCTCATGAAAAAAGGAAATCCTTACAAATTAGGATTTATGGCAGTGTTGCCCATATACAGTATTTCTGTTGGAAAACCTGATGAGAAGCCCTTGGTAGTGCTCTGTGGCTGGGCTATGCCCTGCAGCTGCGCCTGGAGCCGAGTGTCAAACACTGAGGCTCCAGTTGTTTTGAGAAGCCAGCTGGGGTGTCGGTGGGTGGTTTCCCAACTGGCATCTTCTCATGACTTTTGGCCGGGAGTCCTTCTGGCTGGTCTGACAGCTCAAGAGTTGAACGTGTGGCTGGGATAACATCATCTCACTGCTGTGCTCAGCTGACCTTCACAGTGTTTTTGTTTTGACTCATATTTGCTTGTAAGGAATTTGCTTTTTCTGTCATTATATAAATACACAGAGAGACCCAGGCCAAATCCTGAATCCTTCACTTTTCAGGCTCTGAGCCCAGCCACAAATCCAAGTGCTGGCTGGGATCTGCACCACACAGCGTTAGGCAAATACAGCGGCTCTGCGGCTTTATACGCACCCAGTCCTGACACCTCGGCAAAGGAACCCTCTGAAGCACAGGTACATGCCCTGATCCTCCTGCAGAAACATGTCTGCAGCTCACTGACAGCTAACAAGACAGATTCATGCCAGCGAGATCCCCTTCTCTCAACACCCAGCATGACCGACCACCCTCTGCCACCTGTGAGAAATCACCTACTCCACAATGGCTCCTGTAGCTTTTTATTTATACAACGCCACCAATACTCACTCAGCCAGAAGGGACGGATCCCTTCTTGTGTGGAATTCACAGCTCGAGTCACAGACAAGACACAGCATAGGCTTGGAGGAAAGAGTCAGCTTTAGATAAACTGAAAGCAGGTACCAAAGAAGAAGAAAGTGTAAGTTTCTGAAAGTGCTGATGCCAAGGCTGAGATCTGTAGTAATCACAGTTATATTTGTTCTCTCATTTCCATACATTACTGCAGACATTAGTGAAGTCATAACAGTGTTACAGAAGTAAATTCAGAAAATACTGCTTTAGTCAAGGCTTTTTGCATCGCTTAGACAGGAGCAATTCCAGTGACCGATCTTACCTGCCAGAATCAAGTCCCAGGATTAGCTTTGCTCAACGATTTTGAAACTGTGGTTCCCCAAAGTGCTGGTAAATCATCCGTATGTGGTCTCTGGTCTATTAAACAGCATGATCTCATCAGCCCTAAATAGCTGAGCTCAACTCTGTGAGAAACTTTGAAAGCTGACAACAGACTTCGTACCAAACTGTGGGCGTCACTGTCCTCCAGAATACTGTCATTAAAGCAGGCTGTGGGTGGAAGCTTGGAATCACCACTGTTGCAGAGAGAAAAGACACACTGTGGCAATATCTACATTCAACATTTGCCCTGGATTGGAGCTCTGGGCTTGGGTCTGTTGGGCTCAATGGTTTGGATGTGCTTTGAGAAGGACATGGACCTGTTGGAGCAAGTCCAGAGGAGTGCCATGAAGATGATCAGAGGGAAAGAACATCTCTGCTATGAAGACAGGCTGAGACAGTTGGGATTGTTCAGTCTGGAGAAGAGAAGGCTTGAAAGACCTTCTAGCAGGCTTCCAGTACCTTGCTATCAGAAGTAGTCAACATGGATTTACCAAGGGGAAGTCATGTCAGACTAACCTGATAGCTTTCTATGATGT
>JAOXNO010000001.1:9756067-9778290 GCA_028565335.1 Limnodromus scolopaceus | reverse complement strand
GGTGTTCAAGGCCAGGCTGGATGGGGCTTTGAGCAACCTGGTCTAGTGGGAGGTGTCCCTGCCCATGGCAAGGGGGGCAGAAACAGAAGACCATTAAGGTCCCTTCCGAATCAAATCATTCTATGATTCTATGAAAGCAGGCAAATGTCATGCTGGTGGGCAATGGGAGATGAGAGTCCCACTGTTGACACTCTTGCCTGCCTCTGAAAAGTCTTCTCCACTCCAAAGAGATGTTTGATTTCAAACAGATCCTAAGATGTGTCAGGTTTGAATTTAAGCACTAATGGCCACCAGTTTTTCTCTGCAAGAAGGCTACACTCGGCAGTGCTACCCTGAGCTGAAGGCATGAGGTAGGTCTCCGATCTGTGACGGTCTCGCCTGAGCGGTTCCTGCGTTTCTGCTGCTGCTTCTGTTTCGTAAAAATTCTGTTTAGCCCTCAGTGCCCTTGAAGGTTTTAAGATGTGAGTTATGGAGTGCCAGGTTTTGTTTCATGGTTGACCAAGGTAGTGACTGAAGACAAAATAATATGCTACAGTCAAGGCTGTAGATAAAGATGTGGAAGAAAGCATTGAAGACAAGAGAAAAGACAGAATGAATGTAAATAATTTTTCAATGGAAAGGGTTTAATTTTTGATTTGCTACTACTGTTTCATACACACAGCAATTACAGAAGTTTAACTTTACCCCAGCCCTCCCAAAAAGTCAATGGTCTAATGTAAGATATTTAGTATTTTTTCTGTGTAACATTTTCATGGATACACTTATTAAAAGAAATCAGATGTTTGAGAAAACAAACAAATAAAAACACATATTTCAAACTATGTAAAGAAAGAAAAAAATCCCACAAGAGAGTGAAAAATGATCATTTTAATCTTTTAATTTGAAAAACAATTTTGGAAGAATAATTTGAATACTTTCACCCAAAGAGAATTTGTTCAATATATTCCAGCCTATTTAAGCTAAAATATTCCACAGATGCATCTCAATATTGAAGGTATTTTTAAATAAGAAGGTTTCTGAGATCACTTTTTGATGAGAGAAGTTAAAAAGAAGAAGGAAAAAAAATACTGAAAAGCAGACCCTTATGATAGGAAAACATGTTTCAGAATATTTCCAACTGTGGGGAGATGAGGGATACTTCTGAAAGGTTTTTGATTTTATGTTTATTTTTTCTTTTTCTAATGCACACCAAAACCACTCTCAAGCTGTTTTCAGGAATTGGAGTTGTCCATTACATCTCCCTGATCATCTCCAGCTCATTATAATGTGACCTGTGGGCCTGTGTGATGCTATGCCCTGGAGTCGTACCGCTCCAAACATCCTAACTAGGGACTTGTTGGGACATGCAGACTGGATGGGACCTGCAGCAATTTTCTTTTGTGGGAAACCCAGGGCACAGACAGGGGGACCGGAGGCGCCTGCTGTACCACGCAGTCTCTCGCCTGGGAGTTGGGCGGCTCCCAAGTCTCTCCATCTGAGATGCAAGCTCCATTTGCCATTTCCCCCCCAGCTTTATTTCAATTTGCATACACCTATGCTTGAAGAATAGATGTACTGTGCATAAATGTCCTAACTGGCATACAAACAAGGATGTTTATACATAAGCAAATTCATCCTTTGTTGGCTATTAGAGTCATTAGTCTCTTTCAGACACTTGAGTCATTCCATTCATGGAGCAGAAAAAGTACCACTGACCTCAGCGACCCATCACAGACAAACCAGTGAGCAGCCAGTGATGGATAAAGAAAGGAAATTCTCACTTAAAAAAAAATAAAAAAAGAACATGAGTGTAAATTTGTTTGCATAAACCATTCAAAGAATAGTAACTCACAGCTTAGTGAAGAAATTAGTTTTAAAAAAAATTAATAGTGAAGAGTGAAGGTCAAGGTCTTGGTCTAAACTTATTGCAGTCCATGGAAAGAATCACTTCTTAGAGGGTTTTGGGAATGTTTCTTACTTTCAAGTGTGTTTGAAAAACTGTCATTTTTAGTCCTTCCAACTGTACAAGGAGATGAACCATCTTTTCAAAACACTTTGAGGTACGCAGTATCCAAAGACAAGGAAAGTCAGATTGAAGAGATATGTCAGTGCATGAAGGGAAAGGGGGTGTGTGGGGAAATGAAGGAAAAATAAGACATTATTTTCTTCATATCCCTGCAGAGTGGGATGCAGGACAGAGAACATAAATTTAGGCCTGTGCTGCTGGGAACAGGAGAGGTGTCAGAAATCACACATTTTGCAGTGTGTTCCTCTACAAGAAAGTCCTTTGAGAGAAAAGCCTCGAAGTGTGTGAGCAGAACCCATAAAATTTTACACCCACCCCCCCAAAAAAGGAAGAATCGAGAGTCCAAACCTGCCACAGAAACCTTGACCCTTCGTTTAAATTTGTCTGCAATGCTTTTACAAGACATAGCTTGAAAAAGGCTTACATTAAAAAAGTTACATCTATAACTTTTTCATTGTAGCAAGCTGTTCTTGCCAGTGCCAAGATATTATTTTCTACACTCACAGCAGCGTGTATGTATGGTTCTAAAATTCTGCACGGTAGTTACATACCAAACTGTTCATTGTTTATATAACTTCTCATGTCAAAACGCAGTCTGTGTGCCAGAAAAAAAATGGAATATATCATATTTTAATCATTTTGCATACATTGTAAGTGTTTACTGCAGGTTTAAAAAAAGCCTTTTCCTCCTGACTACCAATCTGATTGAAAACAATTATGCTTCTGGCACAAGACTCTGAACAATATTCAGCACAAATTACATTGCATTTTATTGTTAATAGATGTGATATGTGAGAAATGAAGATGTATGGCTACTTGTTTCTGCTTATAATTATAGAAATGCCATTCTTATTTTCCCTCTTTTATATATATGCTTTCTAGAATCTTTGGTTTGGATATCTATGTGTTTGTGATCTCTTATCCAAAGGGCAAAATGACAATGAAAATAAGAGCAGCTATCCTGTTACAAGATTAATTTGGGAATGATAAATGAGTGTTTTTAGAATGAATTGCATAGGTTACCACTTAAACAGGTCTTGGCAGAAAACCAGCCCTTTTCTTCAACAAAAAGGGGGAAAAAAATGTAGAGAATGTATAAATGAGTTGATTGCCCCAGGATGTCTCTCTCAAGAAGGATTAGAGAAACCTACTGGGGCATTTTCTATCCCCACAAAAGCACTATTTGTGCTACAAAAGTTCACCCCGATAATCATGTTACTACAGAAAAAAAGATTTTCTGCTCCTGTACAACTTCTTGTAAGACACTTGAAGTCATAGGTGCCACAGAGTTAGCTGTATAATGCAGGCTAAGCCTATCCAAAGAGTGGGAGTGAGAACAAGCTCTCTCAAATACTCTTCAGCATAGACAGGGAAAACCAAACAATCTATTTTTCTGCTAACATTGAAAAAGTGCTGTGAAATGAAACTCCACAGTCCAGGCACAACTTCATCAGGCCGGTGCAGGTTTTCACTTCAGGTTTTAACTGCACTCTGCCATTAGGTTCAAACTAAATGGTTGGCCCTGCATGTATACTTTGTGAGGAAAAAAAAAAAAGAAAAAGAAAAAAGTAGTATTTGAAGGGCAGTCTCTGGTCGCACACATTCTTGTTCCTAAAGCTGCTTCTTCCAATTGAGAGACAGGGATTTCTGAATTGCCCAATCAGTTATGAGTAAGACTCCAGCATGGCTTAAGGCCAGTCATGATATACATTTGATGAGATGGGACATCTGTGTTTCAGTTTGGTCTCTAAACTAGAAATTTATTGGCAGTAATAAGTGTAAACCCTTGTCTGGGTTTTACTCTTTCTATGTGACAAGACAACTAGAATATTTTGGTGGATCCTTGTACTTTTTCTTCCCTTTGTTTTGCTTTTCTTGCAAGATTTCTCCCAATTCTTAAGGTAGGTATTTAAAGAAAACGGAATACCTTCCTCACCTTGATCAGTGCATTTTTACTCTAACCTTTCTGTACTTAAAACCTGTAAAACTGCCATAGCTGTTCAGATCAAGAGCCCAGTTCCTATCTGTGGAAGACATCAGTAGACATTTATGGAAATAATATATGAAAAATGGAAAGAATGAAGGGAGACGTCCTCCCAGTGTCATGTAATCAGATCTTCTGAGCGTGCAGCTGGTGAGGGTCTCTTCCATGGTTTGTTTTTTAACCCATTTTCACTTCACCGTCTCAAAATCCAGTAGCAATAGGCTTCAGGTTATACACCTTTTTTCTGGGAAAAAAGATACTTTAGTAAAACAAAAAGTATATTACCTGGTAATTTTGTTGTTGTTTCTTAATCCCTAGGTTATGGGAAATGGTGAGTAGCCTTAGACTTTCCTACACCATTTTTTTTAAAGATCTGAACTGGGCATGGCTATAAAAAACCAGAGTGTAACAAGGTGGAACAAAAATAGGGAAAAAGATAATTGTCAGAAGCATTATAAGCAAAAGCAAAAATGAGAGAAAGACTGATGATGGGCATATGCTTGGAACTGAATGAAGAGATTTTCCAAAGGTGAGGGAATTTGAAATGAGACCTAAATATTCTGAATACCAACCCTGTCTTTTAATCACCAGTTTTCACCAGATATTTTATTCATACTGGAGAGCTCTGTTCTTGAAATTCATACATCTATAAACAAGCAAAACAAAAAGTCCAAACCAACAAAACAAACCAATTAAATGTTGATGCATAGCAGAAAAAAAGAGAAAGATTCCCTCCTTGCCCCAGCTGTTCATATTTATATTCACTTGGCAAACACTTGAAAGAGTTTCTATCTGATCCATTCATGAATGTCTAGGGGGAAAGAATGGATCCTGGACAGATTCATACTGAGATATTGTTATAATTCATGGCAATCACAACCGTCTTGAGGACATATTATGTTTCTGTTGTTCTGTGTTTGAGCTACACTATGAATTTATGGGATGGAAAAGACAAGGATGTGGCTTTCAGAAACTGTTTCTTTTAGGATGACCTCTGTGAAGGGTTGCCAGTCAGTCCATGGTGCGTATCACAAGGCGGGAGGGAAGAATACAGCTATTTTGCAAGTGGGAGAGTGGCACGCCTACGGCTGAGCCAGGTGCTACAGAAATGATTTGGTTAAATATGAATAGAAACACGGCCTCTCTGCGGAGCGTCATGACTGCCCTTCACGGGCCAATCTTTGTACGAGGCCAGATACTCTGCTTCACTCGCCCCTGGCACAATACTTGCAAATGAATGAACTGACTTGAATTTAAATATGAAGCATCTGGAAGAGCTGGTACTCAAAGCTCAATCCAAACAAAATAAATAATTTCCCTGAGATCTAAAGAAAAAGTAAATTTATTCATAAAATAATGACAGTGAACTGTGATTCTGCCACTTATGTTTGAGTGCTAAAGATAACAGTCAGACTTCCCATTGTGACGCAAACTGATATTGACAACAGAGAAACCTGTCTATGTGCAAAGCTCTCTGGCATGTATGCTATCACAAAATTTATAGTCTGACTTTAAGACAAAGAACAGTTGGATTATAGGCACTTTTGGGGAAGGTGGAAAAAAAAAATTATTAATTCTATTTGTATTTTGTATTTCAGGGAGTAAGAGAGCCTCATCCAAAGGCCAGTTAAGCAAAATATTATATTCCCATTGCTTTCATTGAACACTGAGATACAGGGTTCTTAGAGACTTGTGTGTTATGCACACCAAGCAAAATGCAATGCCTGCCCCAAAAAGTTTGCAATACAAACCTCTGAACTATTAGTGCCCAACTCACAGTTTTTTAAGGTCTACAGATATCAATGCAAATAGTTGCTGGTGGCTGACAGCTGAAGATATTAGCAGCATTTGGAACTACAAAAGACAAACAAAAGAATAACCACCATTCATAGATTTTAAGTATGTAAGCAGAATGATCATTAAATCTGGTAATGCAAAATCCTTTTTCACATCTAAATTTCACCTTTCCAGCCCAGCTCAGATGCAGATGTTGATGCTGTCATCCTAAAATATTTCTGCTTTGAATACTCTGAGTTTTCTGATTTTGTTTTCACAGAATGGTTTGGGTTGGAAGGGACATTTAATGTGTTATAGCTCCAGTATCCACACAGTTTTGGATAGACTGATAGAAAGACAGCCCAGGCATCAAAGGGTATGTATGTATGTAAACATATTGTATTTCCAGTGCCAGTATCTGATAGAGTTAGGCTTGTCTGCATGGATAGTTACAAGTTGTTTTGTTCAAAAGATTAAGAACTATGGAATGGAAAAAATACTCAAGAAGTCCTGTTGTTAGAAATATTGCAAATATTTTCCTGATTTTGCTTTTTGTTGTTTATACTTCATGCTGCAGATGATGTATGCCACATTGATGGTAACTACTTGCAAAGAAACGTCACATACACTGTTGTCCGTTCAAAACAACTTCTTTTTATGTCTTTGTTTTTTCTCTTTCTTTTTTATTTTTTTCTTAATTACTAATCTTCCTGTTATAATGCTACTTCTGACAGCTGATACCAAGGCACCTCAGTCACCAGAAAACAAGTGGTTCTGATTTTTCATGATTGTTAGCTAGATATTTGTGGTTTCCTAGGCCAGATTGTTAAAGTTCATTCAAAAGCAGACCAAGGTAAAAATCCAAAGGCTCCTTTTATATTCCCCTATTCTTAATGTTGTCTCCTCTCTCAGTAAAAATTTTTACTCTAGGCCTGCAGAGACTGAAAACACATTGTGGTCATCTCTGAGCGCTTCAAGAGGCACAAGAGAGATATGCCAGCTATCAGTTAATAAGAACGAGGGAATCCTCAGATCTCCAAAGCACTATGAACCTACCTGTTCACAGCAAAGTACCCTGCTGTATTTAAGAAGTAACAGTTCCAAAGGACACACACCCCCTATTGTACAGGCATGGGCTACAACACTTGTTTTTGGACTCCAACTATCCAATAGTTATTCATGTCATTATCACCTTGAAGCTGAATTATTGCTCAGCCCTCCATCTCTGACTGTGCCTATAAAGCACTCTGAAACTGCTGGTGGTGCAGCCTTACAAGAAATATTTAACACAGAAACAGCTTTGTCATTGATATTCACTAAGTACAAGCTGGTGCATTCCAAGACAAATTTTTATATGACATTTTTGACCCCAGGTAATGCAAATTGTTGGAGAAGCCTGGCCATTTGTGCAGTGCTTTGCTGTCAGAAACAGAAGGAGGTATTCAGGTGCAAAACAAATAAACATATTTTCTTATGCAACGTGTATCAATGGCTCTATGACTGAGCCTCAAAAAGCCGTAATTCACAAGTGCTGTCATTAACAGATTTCACTGATTAAAAAAGAACTCTGAAAATGAGGGGTTTATATAAATAAATAGGGTAATTATTGCATGGTTCAGACATTTGAAAACAGATATATTGTCCACTGAGTTTAGACTGCCATTGGACTTGGGCAGCAAAAGCTTAATCCCACGTCTATCCAATGTTTCCTCTCAGCACTGCCTTCCCCAGCACTTCAGCTGAGTTTTGTTTCTACAGCCCCTTTCACTAACCTTGCTCAAGGTACTAATTAATACAACAACCCAATGGAAAGAACTTGAAGATCCCTGTGAAGTTAGACAGTGGGAAGCCCAAAATTCCCCCTTTCAGTTACATCCTGTGAGACCTGTAGTCAATGCCGGAGTACAACATACAAACTCCAAAGAAACCCCCCACAAAACCCACAAAACCCAACACACAAACTCCAAATTGTGCCACCAGCTCAGTGATGCTAACAATGACGGAGAAACCATTTTACACAGTTTGCTGCAATCACCTGAAAGTAAACAAATTTGCCAACACTGTTTTCAGTGTAGGTAACTAGATTAGATTGAACAGTATCGCTGTTTCTAGCAGAGGCTGGGTGGATCAGGCAGCCACTCAAAACCAGGGACTGGAATTCACAAAGGAAAAAAAAACCAAACCCCAGAGTATTTAATTAGCACAAAACACATACGTTTTTACTCAATAAAAAGATCCAGATTTGCAAACTTAAGTGGCTTGATTTTCTTCAATTTGCATTTATTAGACACTGATGGAAATCCATTGGCTTGGTGAGGTGACTTGTGCTTTTAAGGGGGGGTGGGAATACAGCCACTGTAATTGCCACTAAGGGTTTTATATAGCCTGCTCTAATACCTGTTACGCTTACGAATTTGCTTCCCAGCTTACAGAACACACACAGGTTTAGTCTCAGTATATTGGGAAAACGTGTAGATACAGAAGGAGAAAAGCTATCAAAAAGGCCTTTAAGAGTGAATAAAAGTTACCAGCAAGATCTTAGCAGAAACAAATCTCCTTTGGACAAGACTTCGTGCAGTGAGAGTACTAAGAAACTTATATAATTGGACCAAGAATTTGTTGGGTTTTTTTTCCCAGCATCTGGTTGTCACTTGAACTACAATGCAGCTCCAATTATATTTTATAGGGAGCAATTTCATTTTTATAGTTTAAGAATCCTTTGGAATTGGTCTGTGAAAGGAAATAAAAAAAAAAAAAAAAGAAGAAAAAGAAAAGGATCAGCTGGCTTCAGAGCATCTAAATGGAGGGTGAGATCAGAAGGCGCAATCCAGACTGGCTGTTTATAGTGCCCGCTACTGAAAGTGTTAATTCAAAGCAGTGCTCTGGAAACATCTATCAGTCTTATCCTTCCTGCCCATTTAAGGGGAAAGAATGAAATCCCAACAAATTATTGGGGAGCAGTCCAAAAGTCTCATCTCTCCTCTCTGCACAAGCTAGTACGTATCAGAAATAAAGACCTCAAACGGCAAAATGACTGTTTCTCCTTTTTCTTTGCTAAATGTGTCCTCCCTCTTGGTGCTAGAGTCAAGGACAAAATTACTATCGCTTACCCTGAGTGCAGCAATCCCACTCTGATCTCATGCTTACAGGAGATGGATGTCCAGCTCTATAGAGCAGGAAAATCAGTGACTCTCAGTCTCAGCGTTTACTGAAAGTAACCTGGTTTATCAGCTCACACATCAGACATCCAACAGATACCCTCAGTGAAAATTTAGGAAATTTCTTCTTTGGGAAAGCTGTGTGGAAAACCCATGTGCAGTTCTCAGAGGTGCACTTTGCCTGAAGAAATGAGTCCTGCTGGCAACTTTATCTTGTGCAACAGCATTTCATGGTACGTCCTATTCTGAGATAAGTTTATTTTGTATAATATAGGAATTCACAGTGGCCTTTTACCTGGACAAGGCAGCTGTTGGAAGACGAGTTCAGCAGGAGAAAGTGTATCAGTGACTGGAAGCTTGCAGGTCAGTAAAGTAGCTCTTTTTTTTCTGCTGCCAGCAGTGAGACAGTGACAGTAAGTTACATTCTGAATGTCACTACACACCACTGACCCCTGCTAGACTAAATTACGTTCCAGGCTAGCCTTCAGTTACATTCAGGCTAATAACATTTATATTTTAGGACTGTACAAGGAAAAAGCATTGACAGAAATGTGATCTAAAGATCCTGTGCCAGGTGTGATTAAACAAGCTGCTGAATCTGAGCTTGTGCAGGTTCCTAACTCAGGTGCAGCTTTGCACGTACTTTGGATACCCTGCTTTTAGAGGCCAAAGAAATAAGACTCTCCTCTATGCTACACTGACGCAGCACAAGAGCAAGGACCTTGCCATCCTGATCATTACATGATGGAAGTATTTCCTATTTCTTTTCTCATATCTAGTTGTCTTCTTGATGATAAAATAGTGTCTGCACTATCACATTTATATCCTTGTGTCTGAGGCGCCAGTATTAAAGGATACATAAATCATACCATGGTCCAGTAGTCCATTCATTTGGGGGAAGGAAAGGAAATTTATTTAATTAAGCAAGTGGCATACTACACTGCTGTTACATGGTCGATTGGCATTTTAATATTAACTATTCAGATGCCAATGCTCCTGAATTGCAACAGAAAGCACATTTCCACTAAGCCTTCATGCTGTCTTCTCTCAGATAAGTCAGAAAAAAATAGACTCTTACTTCAACATATAAGCTGTGACAGGTGCCAATCTTGCCCTCCAGCCATTCAGAACCTCAGTCAAGCCAGTGCCATTTTACCTGGCTTTACCTGTATTTTCATCTACAGCTTTAACATTTTCAAAGCAGCTCCTCATAAAAGACAAGCTCTGTTCTAATTGCACACTGCAACTTTAAAGCTTTAAACAAAAATAGTCCCATTGAATCTGACAGATTTTCATTGCTTTAAATCTGGAGCAAGACAGATCAAAATATGTTCTTTCATGCGCTGGCTGTGGTTATTTATCAGATGCACAGTTATTTGCATAAGAATATTATTTAGTCTTTACCATTTACAGTAATGTTTTGAGAAGTAAGAGCCTGATTCATCCTGTTGCAGCCCCACTTCTATTACTGGGAATCCGTTAAATCTTTTTTGTATTTGAACATTTTGGCTCCATTGACAAGCTGGTTTTATTGCTGTCTTCTCAATAAAAAAAAAATAAGTATTGGGTGGTTGGGTTTTTTTGTTTGTTTGGTAGGTTTTGGTTTTTTTTTCCCAACAGAAGATATGCCACATAGTTGCAAGCTCTATTACAAATGGTAAATGCAGTGTTCTCCTCCTATCCTATTCCCTGCTCGTTTTGTCCTTAAGCCTTGCAACAAACTTGAACAAGATAAACACTTCACAGGATGCAGAGGACTCTTTGAAAGAGTCACCCCTTGTTCAGAGGTGTGACACAGGATCATAGAAATATTTCACCATTAACTTTGCAAAGATTTGCATTTATATAGGATTCACACTTATTTCAGTAACATTCTTTCAGGATACAGAGGAACTATTTTGCAAGCATCTTACAGAACGATAAAATTAGGCATGCAATTCTTCATTTGGGTTATCTATAGAAGCCCTAGTCCCCTTTCAGACAGACAAGTTTCAATAAACACTGTGTCTATGCCTGCTTATAGAATTAGAAGAACTTTTTTCCTATTCTTTCTTTAAACATGCCACCTTTCCAGGGCTCTCTGACGTGTTTTTCTGCTTAACAGCAATGAACCTGCAGGGAGTTTAATAAAGACTCCGTTTAGACCCATAATACAGCACTGCTCACGCTGTAAGTGAAAGCTGTTTATGCTACTCCTTCCATTTTCGAGGAATAGAAAAAAAAAATGCTAGTAAAGGGCAGATCTCATCCCATCACATGGTGCAGGTCACTGGAAGGCCAAGTTTGACAATTCAGCTGTGATATAACCTTGAATGGAGCAGAAGAGTCAATTCCCCATCTTGCATTTTAAAGCTTGGAACAGGCCAGATCTGCATTCCCCATCATACTGCTCTTCCACATAGCCTTGTCTTTTCCTGCCAAGTCACTAAGTAGAAAAAGCTAAGGCATAACTTTTACAGGCACATCTCCAGCACACTGTTAGTCCTGTCCTGCAAAGCAGCTTGCAAAGTGATGACAACGCCACAAAGATCAGACACTGAATGGGGGCTCTGTTGGGAACTGTGAAGAAACTGATAGTGTTTAGAACAGTGACACTCCCCAAAAGATTTAGGTGAAGAAGTTTGGCATGAATTTAAACAGACAGATGCATTTAATGATTGTAAAGAGTTGGAGAACTCTTTTCTTATAGTACCTTTTTTGTCAGGGAGGGTTAAAGCAAACAGTCCTCCACGATCCCACTGTGTAATTGCTTCCATTTTGTTTAGGCAGTTTAACCTCACGTTAACCCCTCTGACTACTGTTCAAGATGAAACAAAATTACTTTGATGATCTTAGACCAGCAATAATAATAAACTCCTCTGGTGCTGTAAACCTCTTTGTGTTAAGGACAGAGAGACTGATTACTCCTCCAAACTGTTTGTGCTGCGTGATTGATAATGACCAGTTGAAATTCCCCTCACTTCTCCCTGTGTACCTCCACACAAGGGTGATTTAACCCACTGGCACTTGGGAGGAGTTTACCTCAAGGCATGGTGAGGGTTCAAAGGCACAGTGAAGAATGGCTTTCTCTTGACAAGTTTTGGGGGCAGAGTCTTCTGAAACCTGCAGGCTCCTCGCTTGTATAACAAGCTGGGAGCTCGAGCCTCAGATAGCATAAATAACTTCAGTGAAGACGTATGAGCTTTATTGCCAAAGTATATTAGTTTTATTAAAGCTTGTTCTGGGGTACAGTTAGCCGTTCAAAGACAAAGTTGCCCCATTCAAATTATCTCATCACTTTTGGCTGCTGACAGATCCAAGGCATCTCCAGACCATTCAAACTCTATCGCCACTCAAACCATCCATACCTGCAATTCCAGCATGACAGCGTGCTCTGCAATTACTGCGAAGTGCAGGAGTCGAGGAGAAAGACATGTCTTGGCAAGAGGAGTCTTTTAAAAATATGCAGAGTAAACACAATGCTGAGTTAAATTGACCTAATTTGCATTCATAAATAAGGTAGGGTGAATGCAATTATGCTGTGGCCATGGACTAAAGGTCAAAAGTCATGATTTTTAATTATAAACATGCTACCAGCCACCCAACAATGATGTATGGATCTGGGAGGCCATCCATTTAGTAAAGTTTTAAAATCCACAAACTGACCACAGATGTATGGCAGGGGGGAAAGAACAAGAGTGAGAGAGTCCCCTCCACTTAACAGTCCTTGTTTCATCAAGTTTGCTGTGTTTGGAAACATATTACTAGCCGTATTGTGTGATGAAAATGACATTTCCAAAGTAAATTCCCATTAAGTTAATGTTAGGGCTACAGATGACCCAAATTCTTATTTCAAACCTATTTCAAAACCAGAAACAGGTAGGTTTCTTTTCAAAGGCTTCTGCCACTCTGACTCCTTGCCTGCTGCTGCAGGATATATCTGCTGCTTTCAGATATGAGTCGTCATAAGTTTTGAAATGAAAGAAACGTGCAAGAATTTTTCATAGGCTACAATATTAACCATAAAAGAAAGGAAAAATTGCTATATAACTGTCTAACTTGGCCCCTTATTTACGTATTAGGGGTGTCTAGCAGGTGGACACACCAACACATAACCTATTCAAAATAACGTGGAAAAATGCTCATACTGCCACTACTGATGGATCCACATTGCCCCTACAATACCACTGAATGGCTGGCTCTGGGATCAGTCTACACTGGGCTGAATTAGGTTAGTTTGTGGGGTTTTAACTGCACAGCTGCTCCCGGTGAATTGCTTTAATACTAGGTGGACTGCAGTTAACCCTTAGAAACATTATCAGAGTCAGAAGACTATTAAACGAAACAGGGTTCAAGTTTGATTTTTTCCTTTTTCTTTCCAGGAAACTCTAGAAATGTCCATGCCTGTTTTTTGGTTTACATTTTCATACTTGTTTTGGGGTTACCAGCCTTAGAAAGGTGAGAAGTCTGAAATTTAAACAGCAGATGTTCCTCAGCAACCAGGGCTACACCAGCTTATATGAAGAATTAGAGAAAAAAAATTTAATTGCCTACATATATGACACAATAAAGACCAAAGCTGCGGTGTGTAATCCCAGCACAAGAGGAATCCTAGATTGACCTTTTGAGTGTATCTATCTGTGTACTCTCTTTATTGGGGCAGGCTGTTCCCTAAGCTTTTGCCTTCCATGTGGATCCAGCAAGTTATGAACTTTAAAATCAGTCTTATGCCTGGGGACAACCCCACCATGTTTTGAGGACAGAGTGAGGTGCAATAAGCATTTCACTGCAAAGTGAGATCAATTAATCAGTTGAATTAGTGCTCCCACATCTGTAACATTCTTTACCTGCAGCTCAGACAGGTACATAATTCTTTCCTGCCTTTGAAAACCATCAAAGGTTTTTATTTTTAGTACTTGCTTTAAAACCATAGTTCTCATTGATCACTACAAACAAGGCTAAAAACAAAAACACATTAAGGAGTGAAGGATCTGTAGAGTATGATGTTAATTCACAGCGGCAAGGACCATCAACACCATGGAAATTCACCCCAGGAGGAAGATCCCTCAACAGACTTTTGGCTTCAATGTTCTTTTTGCAATATAAGGTATATTAAACATGGTCCTTCCATGATCCTAATCTGGGTCCTATACTGAAGTGACTTCAGAAAGGTCATATTTCAGGTGTGAAGGAGATTTCTGTAATTTGGCCATCTTTGCGATGATTTCTCCCACCACTTCACACGTGTGTTGTAAGCCTCTCTGATAAAGTTTTTATACAGGTGGAAAAGATGTTTTCAAGCAAATTCCTTTCTCAATCTGAACATCTATTTAAATGCAAGCAGATTTTTTCCCCCAAAAAACACCTAGCAAATTAAAACATCTGCTTCAAGGGAATCACAAGTTTATTGCTGTCATAACAACCTGACATTTGACATGCTGTATTTTGCTGAATTAAAGCCACAGTACACTGTACTCCAGAGAAGCAATGAGGGGTTATAGTTTGCTGTAACATCTGCAGAGTACAAAACGCACATTTGCTCTCAAGTTCAAAGAGCTCTTGGAACCATATTCCCTGAAAACACAAACTGGAAGATGGCATATGGTTAGCTCCTCTTTTTGTTTTATTTATAAACTTGTTTGTGAGATATAAATATACTTAATTCTGAACCCTAAAAATCTGCCCCTGAACAGAAACACTAGTAAGCCAGGCCAAGCAAAGGATCCTTTATATAATGTTGTGCTCGGGGGGGAAAAATAAAAAACTGCTTTAGGGGAAAGAAGAGGGAGCGAACTAGATATGCACCTCCTGAAGTGCTCTCCCAAGTAGGACTTTACTGATAGACCAAGGAAGAATTTAATGCAATGCTCTACTGGTGACTTACTTGGATGACCTGCTCTGCAGCTTAGTTCCTCAGTGCTTCAGTTTCCTGTTTGCAAAACGGACACCATAGTAACTGTCTGCCACAAATTGCTGTCTGAATCTGTTAAGTAAATTGTCAGATACTTAGTACCTCAGGAATGGAGGCCATGGAAGCATGGAGACTGAGGGGTGGAGGTGAAAACACTAAGAGGGTAACCTACGTTTTTCTTTCTTTGTATGTAATATTTCTCAGAGCACTTATGTCTCAGATACAAACAGCAGGATAGAAAAAAAGAAAGATTTAACTATTGCTAGATCTTTCTTCTTACACTGGTATCTCCATACTCTGTCATGAATCAAGGAATAACAAGGGAATATCAGTTGCCACCTATGTCTGCCATTAACCTCCAGAAGCCAGTAGTCAAGTCATCCTACATCACCAAAGTATTTATAGCAGAAAAACCTAAAGGAAATATCAAGCACACATCAAAAACAGGCTAGCTTTTGGGATTGGTATTGTTTGTCTGGTTGATTTTGTTTTTTTCATAAGGCTGTGCTAGAATTCTTTGAAATTTTTACTTTTCTGTGAATAGTCCCTATGCAGTTCATCTCTATTTTATATTGTCATAATGCACTATCTGTTTAAAAGCTTACATATTTGACTCAGGGACTAGTTAAGTAAGGCCTGTGTAATGAGAGGAGAGAACTTTCTTAACGATTCTTAAAATTTTACATTCTAAATTCCTGTAATTTTCTTTTGGTCAATATTATGAATTTACACAAGAACTTTAGGAAGGGACTGGTATAACCCTGGAACATTTATCTTGGCAAAGTATGTGCGCAGAGAATCAATTACAGTCTGCTCTATCGTCACACATTTTTGCAAAAGTATGTGACACCTGAATGGGAAGAGCAATCCCTCCAAAGGATGACTGGAGACCTTCTGCTAAGATTTGAAACACTGAATGTTTTGGTTTGCAGTAATCAGTTACATCAGCTGTGTATGTGTTGACTCAAATAAAACAGAAAAGCAGGAGGATGTAACTAAATAATAGAAAAACAGTGCTAAAAAGGCATTAATTCAGGGATCTGCTGTTGAGTCAGAACTCATAGTAGCTCTGTCTCCTCTAACCAGCCCTGGAAATACTGGAAGGACTGGCAAGCTTGGAAAGAATAATATGGTAGTGACAGCATGTTACATGGAAAACAGAGCGTAGACAAAAGCAAACAGGTTGACAAAGCACAAAGAAGATTTATGTTCACATTGTGGATACAACATTTTGACGGTACCCGTTGCGCCTTTTCTTTGCAACAACTGCAGGCAGCATTGCATGCTATGTTGTGACTTGGCTGACATGGCAGGAACAGCAACTACTCTAACACTGATGCAAGATAAGGGGAGCAGCTGCTCCCATCTAGACCCAAAGATACATTCCTTTTTAACTTCCTTTCAAAAGTCACTCTCTACCTCTGTTCTGTCAACACTCCCCTACTAAGGGTCAGGGAAGAATTTATTCCACCTCTTTTATCACATGCATTCATATGTAGCACTTCATTTACTGAGGTATTTTTTGGGGGAGATGATAACTCTTAACTCCTAAAGGTTTGGAAGACGGTGTCTTCTGATCATAAGCTCTGGCTCCTAAAGGTCAGATGCTGCTTGCTTAGTTATGTCAATTTTATTACCGTCACCTCACTTTCCATGTACAATGGGCATTTGATGATTGATGTCTCGTAATGGGACATTCCTACTGAACTCTTTAAGAAATTCTTTCCCTCCATTCAAGAGTTCAAAGGAAAGAGAGAAATTGAAACAGTAATTTCATAAGATTTATGTACTGTACAGTGAGAAGCCAAATACTCTCCTGTTGAACACAGTTATCTAACAGCAATTGGGAACAGCATGTGGAAGCTGACTTCAGGTATTCTTGACTTGAAATTGCAGTCTGTTTTTACAAAACAATGGAAGATAAGGGGAATCCAAAGCCTAGAATACAGAACCTTCTCATTTGAAAGTATAAACTAATTATGCTATTTAAAGCAATGCCATAGCTAGATATATTTATGTCTACAAAGGAGTTCATTCTTTTAGAGTTTTAACTATGAAGTTCATGACAAATAATTTCCATTTTCTACCCATTAGATTTTGGGTTAGTCAAAGTTGTAATTTCTTTCCATCTGGTTATGGCTGCTAAGATCTGCATTCACAAAGCCAGTCTTTCTACACCATTTCTGGAAATAGTAAAAATTATTATAATTCATTTATATATTCAGTAGAACAGACATCATTATAATCTCATCTGACTGCTTGCATTTTCTGCTATAAAAGCAAATTCATGAAAGGATCGGAACTGACAGTTTTACCAAAGTTGGAACAGAAAAAAATTGTCCCACTCTGAGTCATTCTTTGTGGAAATTTAGTTATTTGTATTACTGTAAATATGGTATTGTATTTCCCCCTTTTTTTAAAGAAGAGCTAGTCATGAGTGTATGATCTTCAAACCACCAATGTCTCAGTGCTGTTCAAAGCGATCTCTTTGAATTTTTTAAAAAAGGCTCACGGTGAAGTTTAATCAAGGTATTCTTTATCTAGGTGCACGTGAAGCTAGACATTTTGCTACACACAGTAAATTTTTGTCAGTGCCGTCCCACCTGCCCTCATGAAAAGTTGCATTATTTTTCAGCACAACATGTTGTAATGCCTGCAATGTTTGAAATGACTGATTTTGAACTATATATAGAGAGACTGTGATTTATATGTTCTCATTCCATGTATTCCATAAACACTTTAGCAATGTGAATTTCATTTCCAGGACAAGTGCTGCTACTTAGTTGCAAGCACACTATTCCATTCCCAAGCATTTTAAAACAGCTAGTAAAAAGTTGAATGAGAAACTGCTTAAAATGCTTATTTAAAGAGGAAATAAGATCTGTGCATTTTGATAATGTAAGAATACACAAAGTTTAGATGTTTCTAACTTTCCAAAACTTAGTCATATACCTCCAAAATTAATTTCATTAAAAAGCAGGAGAATTATAGTATGTTTTAGGGTCTGGTTGCAGTGGAAAACAAACCAGAGGATAAATATTTTAAAGAGATGATCAAAATTATATATCTGTTAAAGCAAGATACAAAGGCAGAGAAACTCTTCTATAATCTGCCTGGGGTCTGGACACCAGACCTTACATCTTTAAAGTAAGCTAGTCTCTCTCGAAATAGTCTTATGCAATGTGACTCGCATCTGTCATGGTAACCTCTCTTACCTTCTCCTCAGAACTATCTGTGCTGAGTTTTAAATGCCCACACTTTTCAAAACCTATGAAAGCAGGAGGAGTATTTTCAGAAGTAACAGAAAACCATGAGATTCCTCATGGTTTACAAGGGGGTAATTTTACACTGTGAGATTAATCTAGAACAGAGCTCAGCTTCCTGACTCCATCAAAGATAGAAGCAAAAGGTGATATCTGAGAGTAATATGCAAAAAGTAAGATTACCTACATCTCCTACAAAAGAATCAAATATTCTCAATTTAGGCTATTATCTCCCTGACATAATGAGATGACCCTGTGCAATTCTTTTCTATGAGAGCTGGTTGATCTAAAAATGCCCCACGACCTCAAATTACTTCATCTTCTCATGAGCTCCCATCCCTAAAAACTCTTTCCTGTGTATATCCAACTATGACACTAACAATTAGAAAGTATTTACTAGATAAGATCTCATAAATATCCAACAATTTTGTGCATTATTTTACAAAGATTGGAAGCCATGGTTTCCTCAAGGGACTAGTGGCTTAAAAACAGACTTCAAGAAACTCCAGTCATAAAACAATCTTCCAGTTAACACCTTCTCTTTAGTGATTTGTTCTGGATGACGTCAGATTGTTGATGGAATGACATAAAAACATTTAATGGAAATGTATATCATCTTAAGGGAATACATAAAACATAAAATCAAGGTGAGTGCTTTATTTTCTGTTCCTTAAAGACTCTTTTCTTGAGAGGAGGCATCACATTCTCAATTTTTAAATATTCACATTTTCAGGACTTAGCAAGAACTTTAGACACACCTTTGGTGTAAATTTTATTTTTCGAAAAGGCAGAAGTTAAAAACATTTAGAAAGTGAAAGAAAGAAAGATGCAAAACAGAACTGACAGTGCCCTTTCCTACCACAGAGTGTTTTCTGTCATGTTATGCTGACCTTGGTCGCAGCAGAAAATGCCTCAAAAGCACAAGAGCTATTAGCAAAGAAAACTTCTTTTTGACTGAATCGATGAATAGGCCCAAGATAGTCTGTCATTTGTTTGTGTGTATGTGGTTGTTTGAGTTTCTAAAGCTTGTTCCTCCTGTAAGGACTGAATACTTCTATAAGGGTTGATGCTGTGTACCAGATTTCCTCTATTCATTTTGAAAACACTGACATGCTATTGTCACAAACATAAAAGGACCTACTTAATCCAACCAGCGTTGAATTCCCCACCAATTAATTTCGGGTGGGTCTCATGCTTAGAACAAAAAATCAAGAGTCAAGCAGATGTTGAGACTGAGTTTGAATTGAGGCATTGAGTTTCTGGGTGACCTTATGGACAGTCTCTTGACCTCTGTGTGCCTCAGCAATCCAGCAGCATCACTGGGGAAAGGCGGAACATCACTGAACACCAGATGCTGTGTCAAAGCCTTTCAGGCTAAGCTACAAAACAGTAAAATAAGCATGTTAATAAGGAAACATTTCCTGAATGATTCACCTGTCCCCTTTGACTTCTTCCTCAAAGTCTGAGAATGACTAGGAAGTCAGGGAGGAACAAGGATGATTTCATTTGTTCTTGCTGGGTGGGCTCCACTCACACTGGATCTGCAGAACATCCGAGTGGGATTGCCAAAAATCCTGACTGCCCTTAAAAAAAACAATGCCAGTGTTGGCAAGACAGAAGGTACAGGCAGAAACACCTGTGTGCCTGCTGAGCACAGCTGTACGCTGCAGAAGTTTCCATGGTGTACATGCCAGACTGCTGCCAAGCTGAGCTTGTCTGGCTGGGAAGGAATGGAAAGGCAGCAAACTGCAGCACGGTTCATACCTGTGGAAGACAAGCACCTCTCCCTGATGTTTTCCTAAGATGCGCACTGTTCTGCAGAGGCAGTCCCCTCCTCTCTGAAAGTGCCTTGTATCTCTTGCTCTCTCTCAGTATTGTTGGCTCTGCCCAACCTCCATTGACAGTTGTACACACAGTGCATGATCAGACTTTCCCTGAGGAAACAGCTGCCCCACTGTAAGCTATTATATAAGGTCCATACTATAGGGGACTTTTTACAAGGGCATGTAGTGATAGGACAAGGGGTAATGGTTTTAAATTGAAAGAGGGGAGATTTAGATTAAGTATCAGGAAGAAATTCTTTACTGTGAGGGTGGTGAGGCACTGGAACAGGTTGCCCAGGGAAGTTGTGGATGCCCCATCCCTGGAAGTGTTTAAGACAAGGCTGGATGGGGCTTTGAGCAGTCTAGTCTAGTGAGAGGTGTCACTAGGGGGGTTGGAACTAGATGATCTTTAAGAACCCTTCCAACCCAAACCATCTTATGATTTTATAATTCTGTTACTGTCCCCACCAGTTTGTAGCTATTGCTCTAATGGCAGCAGTTGCCACTGGAACGGAGTGCATAAGTGATTTGCATCCTTTTTAGAGAAAAATCACTCAGGTCAGTTTAAGAATTACTGTGTTATCAAGTAAACACTTAGATAAATTATTTTCACATTTTACAACACTGTTGAAAAACATAATAATGTAGGCAATGAGGAACAGAATTCCCCACAGAAGCAGGGATCCCCTTCCGAGATGAGTGTTCTGGTATAGACACCTATGGGTCATGCTCCTCTGTTCCTGCATTGCTGGTCATAAATTGCCTCAAATTTAACAGGACAGATGAAAAGTCCCTTCACCCAAAACATGTCTCAAAAGAGAATGACTGAAGGCACTGTGCTGTAGGAACAAGGAATCCTGCCTTTCCTGAAGCAATACTATAACGATTAGGTAATTATATCAAGAAGTATGCCAATACTGCTCTAAATTAATTTAGCACAACTTAAGTTAAGTGTGATCTAAGGGTGTCTAACAAGTCAAGTCTGTGTATATATTTCATTTGGGGCATGCGCTTTCTGAGCCCCAAACAGTCTTAGTTCAGCTGAGCAAAGGCAAGAAAGATAATGAAAATACTCAGCAGTACAACTAAGCTCCTTCCTAAATGTTTTATAAAAACTTTTAAGTGCTTATAAGTTTTACTGTTCAGCTAGTTCCCTTTTAACATAGCAACATGTTCTTCCCCAACATGTTTTGTGTGTTTAGAAAACACTCAGGCAGAGCACAGTCACAGAAAACAAAACAAAAAAACCCACATATTCATCATGTAGAAGTCTCTATAACAGCAAATTCCTATAGAAAGACTCACATTTTATTTGCCAGACACCTAACAGTGCACAATAAAATTGAAACCAAGTCTGATACTTCTCTCAATAGTAGGGAAATGTCCCTTTGCTTTCACTCAGATTGGCAATGAATACTGATTTGAACTGAATATAATCTTTCCTTCTGTCTTTAGCTTCTTCTATTCTCTGTATCACAAATAGCAACAACAGAAAAAGTTTGCTTCAAGTATTCATAAATATTTTAAAAATATGCTAGGCCACTCTGAAGCTTGCCCTCAATGCAATGCATTTAGCAATGTCCTTGAGTCACCTGTATTTTGGATGTAACCTAAAACCACAGCTCTTGACCACTTTTATAGCTGTGAACAGTCCCCTGGCTCCTTTCACTTGAGCAGGGGTGTTAACCCCCGTGTCCTGGCTTACTGCCAGCGTAGGTAATTATGTTATACTTGCTTAAATTCTCCAAAAGGTCCCAATTGGAGAAGCTATTCTTCACTTTCTCTTCCAAGAGATCCTAGAGAAACACTGCTAGCAGAAAGCACCTACCGTTCTTTGTCTAAGGGGTGACTGAATATCCATACTGGGAGGAAGCGGTCCCTATTTATAGGTATATAAACTTGTACAGACATATACACACATGTCACTGCTTATTTGTGTTAATTACTTGGCTATATGGATAGATGCACATACACATACCTAGAGTTGTCCCGGGATAGTCTTTTCAGCAGAAGGAAATATTTTTCAGCTTGGACTAGTTCGAGCGTTTTCTAAATAATTATGTAATATGCAAAGCAGCAAAGAACACAATCTGAGAGTGCTTAATTAAGTGACATAAGATGCCTATGGCAGAAGTGGGAACTTAACCCAGGTTTCAAAATTTCAGTTTTCAGCATGACATCATTTCTTTCCCTGAAGAAATGTTATGTAATATAATGTTGAATATATAACAAAGATATAGATATATCTGGGTCGGCGAGGCGGCGGCAGCAGCACCGGCAGCACCGGCGGCTCCGGCGGCCAGAACTAGGGTGAGCTCGCGGGG
>JAOXNO010000001.1:9722105-9755967 GCA_028565335.1 Limnodromus scolopaceus | reverse complement strand
GGGGGTTGGAACTCGATGATCTTTTGAGGTCCCTTCCAACCCTAACCATTCTATGATTCTATGATTCTATGATATATGTAATATAATGAAGAATAAGTAATGAAGAATAAGTAATGAAGAATATATAGTATAACAAAGAAATGTAATGATCCAATCTAATCTAATCTCGTATCTGAAAAGAAATTTCTTTTCTGGGGAAAAGAAAGTCCTAAATCTGTCATGGTGTAGGTGTCAACAGAATATTGTATCTGTCATCTAATGAGCAGGTAGTGATGAGGACCTGTGCAACAGGGATAAACCGGGTGCCCCAACCTTGACTCTTATTCTGCCCTTCAGCTGCCCATTTCCACTTTATTCTACCCTGCTAAGTCTAAGGCTAAAGTTGTCATAGATTAATGAGTGACCTTTTACTACATTACTACTTACCTCTCTCTTTGTATCCAAACCACAGAAGGGTGTGCTCAACTTCTACCACTGAAACTGATTTTCATATATTTCATCACTCATATTATTCGCATGTTGGTGTTGTAATAATTTAGCAATATGTGCCTGTGGTTTTCATTAGAGAAGGAGCTTCACTTATGGTTTGACATGTCTGTACTCTCTCCCCATACAATTACTTTGCAAATATTTTGGCAGAGGGCAAGTAAGTAGGGATGGTCTGTTTGTTAGGACAGAGGACAGACACTTTAAAAAATCTGTGGCCTGATGATTTTTCTGTCACAGACTTTCTATGCCTCCCTCCCTGTTTTTTCCATCTACAAAACTGCAATAATTTTTAATGAACTCTTAAGAGTATCGTGAGGTTGAACATAACATTGTGCATTGTTTGTAAACTGCTTGGAGATTTTTGGCTACAAGGTACTGTAAAAGTGCAAAGGAGTTAATTGAAACTACAGGAGTCAATTCCTAATGTGTATCTCTGTGTTTATGAGCAGATTTTTCACCTCAATCTTGTGGAATTTGAAGATGTAAAAAACACACTCAGCCCTAAAGAACCTACAATCCCAACAGAAAGTACAGATGAAAGGGCAGAAGTTGTTAAAAATTATCATCCTCATTTTACAGAGGGAGAACTGAAGTAGAACAACTTAATATATTTATTTCAGGATGCACAGAAGAAGAGTAGCAGATGCAGGGATGTGAAGGCAGATCTCCTGAAGCCCATCCCAAGTGCTTTATATAGAGAGTATTCTGGTTAGCACAGTATCCCCACTGCCCTGCCATTAAGTCTAATTACTTATTTTACTCCTGTTAGAAAGGCAAGAAACAGTCCCTTGAAAACCTGCATCTAGCTTGGAAACTGATTACAGCAACATGCTTAATGTTTTATCACCTTCTCGTTTAGTTAATTCCTTTTCTTTTTTTTTTTCTTTTGTTTTATTTTTTTTTTTTTTTTCACATGGAGCTCATGAAACTCTTTGGTTTTGATAGTGTTTTTTATTATGAGGTTTTCTTAAGGTAGCTGAAGTGGCTGAAAGCAGGGCTTGCTGAGGAAGTGCTCAGCCATGGCCCACTGGTTGATGTCAAAAGGCCAGCATCTGGTACCATTCTCTTGGTACTCAATTGCTTCTTTCTTTCAGCTCTTTTCAGACCAAGGTACAACTTGAGAAGTGTAGTTTGTGTTATAAAAGCCCTAATAGAATGGCAGCTTTATGTGCATAAATCTGTTCTCGCTGCCAACACCGCAACTTAGCCAAATAACAACTGCAGCCACAATACCAGGAGGCCAAAGTTTTCTAAGACTAAATCTGTCACCTCGTCTCGTGCAACTAGCTGCCTACAGCCCTGAATATGACCTTGAATTTGATTCTCCCATTGTACACAAGCTACAGAGAAAATGACAAAGTGTTGATTTATTGTACTATAGATTTTCTCAATTCTTCTTTACTTTTAGTTTGCATGTTCCTAACAAAGCTTCATATAATCCTTTAAATACTAAGAAAAAAACCCAACCAAAACAATGAGAGAGCCACAGTTAACTGTCAGCAAATCTATGTAAAACTCAACTGTCACAGTTTACTCATCAGAACAAAGGGAACTTCATTTTGATTTTACTGAAATATAAAATTTCCTCAAATTAAAACCAAATGAATACATCTTTATAGTCAAACTGAGACTATACCAAGGCAGACAGCATCAAGTGCTAGTTCACACAAAGGGGTCAGCACTCTTTCTTCACTGCATTTGCCAATGTTTATGTTTTTTTATAATCGAGAGAAAATCAAAGCCATGTGGACACCTACAGGGAAAACAGCAGGTCTCAAAATGTTGGCAGGGCAAAATTTGTGATTCTCCCATGGCACTTCATTTTTTATCAACTTTGCTTCAGTTACATTTTCATGTTAATTTCTTTTATTTTATAAAGTAGTTGGGGCTGGAAACAAATTTTCTCATTGTTTTTATAGAATTTTAGAGCAGCCATTCCAGGTGGAACTCCTATAAAGAAAAGCTTTATTTTAATCCACAAACCTAAATCTAATATATAACCTCTCCATTCTTCTAAAGCATAGGCTAACACAGCAGGTGTTTCAAGTTCCTGGGAGATGCATTAAATAGACAAATTTAAACCATTCATGATTAATAAAAATGTTTTTTTTCTCTTTCCTTTGGAAGGGGAGGAGAATATGAAATTGCAGTGAACGCGCTATAAATATACCTTTAAATATAAATAACCCTCATAACACCTGCGTGTGGGGAAACAAAGTAATATTCTACAGTGTGTTTAATAGAACAAGGCAAAAAAAACCCCACCAACCACTATTAAATAAAATATTGAAATACAAGTGCATAGCAGTCATAATTTTTAAAACAGGGACCCAAAATAATGAACAAACAGCCAATAACTAGAAAATCACCTGAAGGATTGAATTCAAAGGGCTTATTAAAAATATCAAATTTACCTTTTAAAAGACCTGTGTAATTACACGCATCATGATATGCAGGGCACACAAGGCAAGCATGTGCTGTAAAGGCCTATGGCTGTGCATGTGCTGAAAACACAGTAGGTTCCTAAGCACATGGATGCATAAATGTCCAGGAGAGGGAGCCTGAAGGCAATGTGCAATGCACCATTGTGGACCTGCCTTGCTTTGAAAGTTTTGCCTATCTTACAATTTGTCAGCAGAAAACCTAAGCAGATCAAGGGTTAATGGGGCAGGCTTCACATTAAACCCAGTTGGCGCATCCGTCCAAACAAAACCACTGGACTGCAGGATATGAATTCTGACTTTGCTGGGTATCAAATCTCTTCCTTAAGCGCTAAGAAATGATGCACACTTTTGTCCTCCAGTCTTAGAGACTTGTGTTAAACACAGATACAACAAGCCTGAGGATGGTCACCAGAGGTCTTGTTCATTAGATTGAATGAGAAAATACATTCTGGGCAGAAAGATATTGCATTTTTTGTTCCATTTCTTTTAAGTCAGAAGAGCTAAACTGGGGATAGATTCCAGAGTTTATTCATGTGAAAACCACCGTAGAAACAATTTGAAGTTCATCAGACCGTATTATGTGCGCTTAGACTGAATATTAGGAGTGGTGTATTTATTTGTTCTATACATGATGGGATGCTGATTTGGTTAGTAGTTATAGGTTTGACAGCCATTTAATATAAAATCTTGAAATGGAAATCTTTTCACTGATTCATAGTTAAGGCTATTCAAAAAAGACCATGTTCTAGATTCCTGGCAGTCCCTTATGAATCCAGTGGATGGTTATTTAACATCTTGCTTTCTCATCCCACTTCGTCTACTGTCAATACTATCTGCTAAGCAGACAATTGATCACGGTGAGTCATTATTTACAAAGAAAAGAGTGTGGTTATCCAAGCAGACTTCAATGACTACAAGCCAAATCCCCAAGCAAACTGTGATGTTACAACAGCAAAAACAATCAATAAAAAAAAATACCTATAGATTCCCTAGATATAAAGGAAGCTACAGGGAGTATATAAACAGCCTGAACAACTTTGGCTTTCCTTCATGTAATGGAAATATCTAAGAATTTAGGGTAATTAGTGTGAGTGAAAAGTCTCTGCCATTTGCCTTCTGGAACCTAATGGGCTCTTCTCCACTAAGACAGAGAAGACTTGTAAATGCTTAAAAAATATCTACTTTGTGCATTTCTCTTGACCCTATAGGATCTGAGATCCAATATGATCCAAAACTCTGAGTCATACATATCAATATAAGCTAAGTATTCTGATGGCTTTGAGTGTTAAGGACATTATTTTCTCCACTGATATTTTTGACGTGAATAAGATGTGCTTTTTTTCATCCAAGTTGTCTTAAATAGCTGAAAAGTTAGTTGTGGAGTTTGGATTAGATATAGGGAAGTAAGTTATGGTTCATAATTTAATACACGTAGTGGGTTTCAAATGGTCTCTAAAGAAGCTCAGAGGAAAACTCATATACAAATGCTAAGATACTGGTTTGCTTTATACTCATGTTCATACACAGAAACCAAGAAGCATACATAACAAGAACTTGGTGTTTCTCCAGCTATCTAAAACAGTATTTCATGTTAAATATTTCCATGTGTTTATGAAGCTGAAATCTTTTTATGCAAACAGCCATGATATATTCTCTCTTTGAAGTGACTACCACAATGAATAAAAAAACCCACCAGAACAATAACATTGAGACTTTGGTTATAAAATATTTTAGGAAAGAGACTTATATCTTCAGGGCAGCTAGCTAGTGGGAAGGTATTGCAGAGCAGACACAGCAATGACATGCGATATGTTCTTATTCCCCTCATAACATCTCAGGTCAATAGAAGCTTAATTCAATGACCAATCTTCGTGAAATAAGGTGATACTCATTTACAGTTCAAATGATAAAAGTGTGAACCTGATTTACAGAGTGACTTGAATACATTCTTTGAGAACCTTTGAGGAAGGAGACACTCAGACTCGTTTGAACTCCATCATTCTTTTTGAAACTTCATCATATACCACATCTGGTACATGACTTAGAGTTGGCCAGATCCTAGACTAATTCTTATTTTTTTTCTACCTCTGATAAATCCACAAGACCAGAATTGCAATGGAAATACCACAGATTACATTCTGGTGCTATAGACCAGCATACCTCCATATACATCAATGGAGTTATGTCAGTTTACACAAACTAGGCATCTTCATTTCTGCTCTGCAAAATGGATCAGGGAGCACATGCATTTAATTCTACATCCTGACTTGTGGATCTGTCTTCAGTACATCTGACAGCACTCTTGATAAGTTAAAGGTTTTGTGAGTCACGGTTAGTTACAAATCAAGTATCCCAAAGCCTCCCTGCCTAGAAGAACGAATGAGAAAGGCCATGGATACAATGCCTGACTGCAGAGGATAATAAAGCCTCAGCTGGTTACATGGGAGATGGATGTTCCCACTCAAATGTTGCTGATGGCTCCGTTCTTCAAGATGTCAGCAAAGGACTTGAGCACTTGTGACTTCATGAGCAAAGGACAACAGGATTTCTCATCTGTTAGTATGCTTTATGTTAAAAAGGCAAAGTCAATTTGCGATTAAGTATTTTCTACAAAGTTATTTCACTCTGTGCATAGATGAATCAGGCACATTGAAAAGTTGAACTTCAGTTTGGATTTTTGAAGGAAATACTTAAGAAATAAAGGGAAATTTTGTTTTCAAGGTTAGAAAAATTTTGTCATTGGTGTTATTCCCACACGATCAGTGGAGCTATAGTAGGGGTGAATTTTACTTGGCACATTTAGCCAACAGTTCATATAAAACTAAATTTCCTACATTTAATCCCCTAACCAGCCTCTTTCACTTTATAGGGTCAGAAAATGGGAGCCAGTGTCACTGACATCACAGATTTTCTTTTAAGGAAAAGGCAGGAAATTTCACCTCACTTCTAATTTGCTATGCAATAATCACACAGTGTCACTTTGTTTGTTAACCAGATGTTGACGTATGATTGCGGTATAAAAGTGACCCCACAGTCCAATCATAGCAATCACTAACAGGTTAGATTTGGTTTAAATAATGCCCCTTCCTGCATTGAAAACAGGTGTAGTCCCATCCAATTGCCAAACTCAGCACCCTGTTGCTAAAGGCAAGCAGAAAGTTGTACCACTGTGATGGTCAGTGAACAAGAGACTTTCTACACGCAATTATTAATTATGAAGATAAAAACGTCTTAACAAGGCCAACAGTTCTTCATGGTTTTATAGGAGCCTTTGTGAAGCCAGCTCTGGAGATAACACATAATATTTACTTCAGAAATCAAAACAGGTATTTTGTTTCCAAATCTTACAGTTCTTACAGTTTTCCAAATTTATGAAGAAATAGTGATACAGAAAATTGAAGTGTATTTGCCTTTGCAAACAGGCAGAAAGGCACAACTAGGTACAAAGAATGAGAGGAGATGCTGGGTCTTAACAGCTACCTCATTGCTGTCACAGTTGTTGATTTCATACAATTATCTTAGAAACTAGTCAAACCTCACCTTAAAAATAGTTTGGGGTTTTGTCTCCTAATTTTTTTTTTTTTATTTCTGTTTTTCCTTCATTATTTTCTTTGGTATTTTGTTCTTGTAATTTTGTTGGCAAATTCCAAGCAAAGCAAAGTCAAGATAATACTACTAAATTTTCTGAGTTTTCAGCTAAAGTCTCGTGGAATAACTGTTTCTGAAAACTGACATGATCATCAACTTAATAAGGTAAAATTTATAACAATAGAACTACATCTTATTACACCTATCTGAAACATTTGCTCTGAAATTCCATGAAAATATTGCATTTTCTGCACTGAATTTGGGACTGCCATAGGGAACTAGAATTTAGAACACAAGAGACAATTTCTAAGCATCTATCTAGATTGCATCAAATATACGGTGCACTGGCACCCTGATTCCTCAGCTGGCTCCAAAAAAAAGACATAGCAGAACACACCATGACTCCCCACCCTTCCAGGCGGATGTGTTTCCTTTCCAAGGACAGCAGGGCAAGGAAGGAAGTGCACATGAGTCTCACCTTAGTATGGCTCTGATGGTTTAGGCAGAGACAATATTAACTTTGTTTTTCCAGATATTTTTTTCTCTTAATATCCAGTAAAATTCTAACAGGCATCTAGATTGCTTTTGAGATTAAATTTAACTCTTAAAAAAGGCTTGGGCATGTGGGATCAGACTCTAGCCTTACTATATAATTGCCTGATTACCCTTAAAAACACTGTAGTCAGATAGTTTCCTAAGAGTTTGTCTGACAATAGTCACGTCCCATGTTTCTAAGAACTCCATTTGAAGGGTTCTTCAGATTTTATCCTAAGACTTCTATTGCATCTTTCTGAATAATGCTTTGAAAAAAGTGTTAGCAACTGCATCTAAGGGTCTGAAGTCTGAATGTGATTCATTGCTGTATGCAAGGTTGTGTCATTCATATAATCACAAATATCTAGGTAAACAGAGCCTCAATTTTAGAAGTCTCAATACTTTGTATTGGCATCGTGTCTGACTATTCCACTGTGAAATGTAATCATAAATTGCACATGCCCTGGGAGGAGGGCATGAAGTCTAATCTTTTATCTGCTTCAATTATTTTTCCATTATTTTTGCTTTCAAATTTATATTGGCATTACAACTCAGTAACTAGGTGATGGTCATGATTTTTCTTTACAGGTTTGAAGTATCACCTTGTTAAAAGCCTTTGTCAGAAAATAAATGATTTTTATAGATTTTCACTTTAAATTCTGGAATTGTTGACATTTTCACATTTTTAAATGAAAGATTCCCTCTTTTCCTCAAGATCAATTTCCATTTCAAAATTTAGTTTTCTATAGCTAGCCCCCATCCCCTAGATACTTAAAGTAAAAATTTATTTCAAGGAAACACTATAGAAGTATCACAACAAAGATGTTTTATTTATCCAACTGGATCTCCAATATGAAATTCTAAATATATTATCCCAAAGCTTTTGACCAAGCTTAGAGCAGAAAGTTCTTCAAAATCTCAAAAATTCTTACTGCAACAGAATCATATTACTCCAGGCTTATTAATTCAGCCTGATCTTGAACTGCAGAATTCTTACCAGTGATAGCATGCAAAACTCTTTAAGATATTTCACTCCAGTAGAACCTTAACTCTGCCTTTCAATCTTGCCCCAAGAAAGCTTTCTTGAACCATACACCTGAGTTCCTCCAAACAGTCACCGTCGCTGGATTGGTGGCAAATAGCACATTCAGTCTCTCACTTAAACTGCTACACAAATATCTCTATATTCATCAGAGGTAATTGGTAGTAAATGCCTGAGCAACATCATTCATGTGATTGCCACCCATTAGCTGCTTGGCTGGCGGTGTGATGCTTCAGGCTTCAGTCTCTGTAACATGCTCTAATCACTGTGGTGGCTGCAGGGACCTGCAGCACATTGGCTGGAGAATTCAGCTCAACCTTAGCCTATATGAGTTCGGAAAGACGACGGGTGACCTGAGAAGGGGTAATAAGGCTGTAGTCCTAATTTTCAAGAGGCAAATCAGTTCAGAGAAGGTGATGGAGTGGCATTGGGGTCTTCTTGGGAAAAGGTAACACTTAGGGACAGGACAGAAGAAAGGATCTGTGTGCACACACAAAATTCTGACCAGAATCAGGTCCTTTCGACACTGGTAATGTCAGGAGCTCCTGTATTATCCCCTGCCGTGCTGTTGTAGACTCCTGCATTCACAGAGCAGGCTCGGTCCTTTCCTATGATAAGAGTGTGCTAACTAATCCTTCTCACTTGCTGCCACTGATCTCAGATGTGAAAAGTTCATTCTCAAGAGAGGGGGAAACAATTTAACCCATTCTAATTCTCCTAAACTGTTTATTCCCTCAGGCAAAATAATCAAGTAACACACCTGTGGAAAGTGAGCATGGAGCAGAGGAAACCCTGCACGGAAACTCCCCGAAGCCACAGCTGTGCGTGCTGTCACTGGAGTACGCCCAGTGCGCAATGGCACATTAGGTAGGCATTGATCTCAGCCAGTTTATGAGCTCTGTTACAGAATTGAATCACTTACTGCTGAAACCCATGGTGCAGAAATTGCTACTTCCTAGACTAATCCATTTTCAAATTAGCTTCCAATTGTGACTGATGACCTCACTGCAAGTCAGTTTACCCAATTGCCAACGCTTACTAAGGGAAGAGAAATCAATCTTTATATCTCTTTTTTTTTGCCCTATTTTTCTTAATTTTTAAATTCCTCACAGCTTCCTTTCACACTGCTCCAACTGAAAAGATAGGCTTTATGAAAAAGCTAAGATTGCTTAATTGTCTACTCCTATTCAGAAGAGAAGAAGGGTAGAGAGAAATCAATGACTGCCAGGGCTTCACCGACAGGAGAGTTGAGAATGCATATTCATTTGTTGTGCAGCTTTCCTAAATTGTTACTTAGCATCTATATCAGAGACTTTTGCAAAAAAAAAACGTTTCTTGATCACTGTGAATAACTACAGACAGTTCACTTCCCAGTTTGTAATTGTAAAGACAAGTCTTAACATGAGAATGGGCACAAGAGCTAATGGAAAGGGGAGACTTGATGCCCACCTAATTTTTTGAAGTGGATAGCAGAAGCAATCACAGCTTGCATCATAAATCCATTTTAGATGACTTCCATTATTAGAGGTGGAGTGCTTGGGGTTTTTTTTTTTAAATTTCCAAGGAAGACTATATGTAGAAATGTGATTGCATGAAGACCTTGTACAAGCATGCTCCAAAGTGAAGAACAGAAAATACAGAAAGAAACCAACAAATACAAATACATCACAATTTAAAAAATGTTAGACCTATGAGACCTATGTCAAATTGCGGGGACCTTTTCTGGGACAAACAAGTATCTCAGTTTGAATCCTCCCTAAATTTGATGGCATTGAAGTCCAAGCAGATACCTTGTCAGAGCTAAGTGACAAATTTATATGTAACATATATTCTATATGGTAAGATGAAGTGTATAGCAATGTACAATATAAATAAGCTCTATCTGAGTACCATGGAAACTTATTTCTATTTTCTATTGTATTATGAATCACATAAACTAAGAAATTATACTAAAAGAATGAAAAAGGAAAAAATAGACACTTAACACTAATTCAGTAAAAGAAGTCATACAGACCTATCCAAGCTGTTCCTCAAAGCAGTCAGCACAAATTAAGTAACTATTAAGTTCATCCTATGCTGAGTCAAAATAGAAGGCAGCGAGAAAAGGATCTCTGTGCAGCTGAGTAAGGGACAGTCCAGATTTCCATTTTGCTGTGTCAGCTGGCTCAGAAGCAAATCTGCATTTCCCCCTGGAGAGATACAGATGTACTTTTTTAATAACAAAATAGCCAATATGTCTCTAAATATGATTATCATAACCACATATAACTTGTTGTACAACTATGCTCAGCTTCATAGGTAGGGCAGAAAGCCAGAAAATGTGGTGAACATATCCTCTTCCCCAACCCCTTGACCTACTAGTGTGATGTTTATCTTCATGCTGACATTCCTAAAAATCTATATTTCCCCCTTGAATTGAGCTACCATATATTGAGAACAGAATAACAACTAATGTTCTTTTGGCATTTTAGAAACATTTTTTCTTTGCATGAATTGCCTTGCTTTTGCTTTCCTTTTGTACTCTTCTGTCTTTGTTAGTTCACAATTTATTTCTGACTATGTGACTCTTTGCAGCCACTCCTGGTTACATGTTATAAAAAAATCCCAAGGAAACATTGTGGCTTGTGGTTTCAAATGTCAGTTTTAGTATGTCCGTGAAGTTTAGACATGAATGACATGTTGACCTTTGAAGTAGCATTGTCCTGGGACATAGCTGAGATTTTCTATTAAAGTGAGGTTTGTCTTTAACAGAAGAGGAATGTTGAGATAGACTGATTGGTACTTGGCCCCTGGGTAAGCTAGAAGTATAGCTTTCCCTCTCAGGCCTAATTCCTAGCGTAGGAATGCAGAGACAAAAGGAAACACAATAAGGAGATAAATCTAGCAGAAGTTATTCCGAGCAGCTTTATAGATGTTTAAGCTATAAATTGGAACACATACTTCTTCCTTTGGTTATTTCATCCATTTTCAACTGTGCCTAATAGATAGTTAAAATATGCAACTTTGTTCTGAAATTTAGATAGATTGATGAGGTTTTTTTCTTGGGGGAAATGTTTTGTGAAACTCTAAAGTAATAGGATAAGGTATAGCTTATTTTCTTAAGAGTGCTCTAATCAGCATTAGTATGCGACTCAGATTCCAAAATGTTTGGACCCCCACTGAAACAAATAGAAGTGTTGGATGAACAGAAATGCACTGGTGACCTCAGAGCAATTTTTAATATTCTTAAGTGTTGCTTCCAAGTACTAAAATCTTTTGAAGTGGTGTTTAGCTATTTTTCTATCATATCTGGGGATTAACTCTATTCTTTATTTATCTAAGCAGGGGTTCTCCTTCAGTGAATCTCATAATATTAAAGAAGCTAATTGAATTAAGTAATTATAAAAGGTACTAGAGACCAAACCCATGAAACCGAACTCATCTGCTATTAAGAATGCTCAATGTCATTGTAATTTTCCCATCCCTTTTCAAGGAGCCTTCAGAAATGAGATTTAGTCAATGTGCCTGTAAATGTAGCTTTCAGATAGGACCTCCAACAAAGTAAAAAAAAAAAAGTGGTAGATGAACTCTTATCAGGAAGTAGGAGGATAGCATCAAGATATACTAAGTACTTGTAATTGCTTTCCAACAAGCACAAATGACTATGACAGTACTCAAGATAGTGACCTGGAACATTTAAGTCAACTCTTATCACCATTTCTCTCCTTCCATTTCTCAAATCCTGGCAACCCCCAACATAATTAAGCCCCAAATTGCAGCCCAGACAGGTGACCTAAACAAACAGAAGAGCAGAAAGCAGTGAAGTTCAGCTGGAAGAAGGAGAAAAGCAACAGTATAACGAAAGACAGCAGAAACAAAGGACCCCTTAACTACTCCCCTCAGGAACAGACTAGTTCAGAAGCAGTTGCACAATCACATTCTTGATAAAAAAGATTATACAGAAAGGATGTGGCTGATTTTGCAAATATCCATTTGAAAACCAGTACAGTGATGCAAAGATAAGATACGGAATGGGAGAGAGAAATCAATTACTTCATTTTCCATCTACATATAATCACAACCTTTAACTTTTTTGAACACAGGCAGTTGAGACTTAGTCTGCTAATCTAGGAAATGATTTCTTGAAAGTTGGCTGCTCGCTAACCAGACTAAACCATCCTTTGCATTACACAAATATAGTTTGTTTTGGGTTGTTTTTTTTTTTTTTAAATGTTTTTCATTTAAACCCATGTATGTTGGCTTATCAAAGCCTCTGCATGGAAAAGACAATACCTTAGATGCACACTGTGTGAGGAGCGGAAAATACTTGATAGTACTTTGGAACCAGAATATAAAGCATCAAAATTTATGGCAGAAATGGAAGAAATCTTAGAAGCAATTGATTCTTTGGTGTAAGAAAAACACTCATTTGCCAGCATTTTCAATAAACTCCAGGTTGGATAACTGAGACTATGGGTTTGGTGCAAGAATACTTCCCTTCTAGAGACAAAGAAAATACAAACTTGCTTATAAAGCTAAACATCACTGAAAGATTATGGTCTGTTATTGAATACAGCAGCAGGACATTGATTTTGTGACCCTTTCTTCTCACAACCCCAGAACACTTTAAAATAGTATTTTCTCCCCGAAAGGAGAACTGAAAATGCTACTTTCTCTGATGAAGGTAAAATAACCATTATTAGAGGATTTAGTTTTAATCATCTAGATTTTTAAAACACAAAACCCCACCCAACAAATACCTTTACACCCTTCAATCACTGTAAATGGTACAAAAGCGGACATAATTGATGCTAACTTTGAAGCTCTTTTATTGCCCCCACACTGATGTGAAATAAAACTGAAAACCAGAACTGTTGTCATTTCTGTATAAACTGTCCATTAGAATAAAAACTAGGCTCATATCTGGGAGAATCTACAGAATGGCCGTCAAGATTTTTCCCATTAGACATTATCTGACTGTTGACAGACTTCATAATCACATCACGATTCTGTACTCCATCTTTCTGGAATACAATCCTGACAAAAAAAAAAAAGATGTATCTGCATAAAACATGGATTATATATTCTAACATTTGTAAAATGATAAATTATCTAATGCAGCTTTATAGGACATTACTAGTATGTAAGACCAAAAAATTGCAACTACTGCTTAGAACAGTTTGAAAGAAATTATAGTTACTGGAGTTCGCTGGGTATCTCTTAAAATTCTTGGAATTAAATGTTGTATTGAACTAAGCAGAGCAGAAAGCATATGATGGTGAAATAACTACATTATCTTTCTTTTATTTTTTTTTTCATAAACTATCATGAACACACCAAAAAGATACACATACAAGAGAACAGAAGGAGAAACACAGGATCTACTAAGCTGCTGTCATGACTGACATTTTAATTGGCTCACAAGCGTATGGGGACTGCAGTATGTTTAGACTTAATTTCCACATGTACAATACAGCCATTACAACTGCTCTCTTCTACATCTGGGAATTAGTTTATAGCATTGCAACTGTTGCTCATCTGGTCTTCTGCTGTCTTTGCCATGAACATGAATTTTGACAGAGAAACTATGGCTGGATAAAATAGCTAGCAGATATTAATGTAGTCCCCTTAGGTATACTAGCTGAGAACGTACCTCTGTAAGCAGAAAGGAGCCCAAACCACAGTGTTTAGAACTGGAGCTAAATAAAATAGGGCTTGCAGACTTTGAGTGTTGCCTCTTGCGTTGGGATGGGAAAAGCAGGGTGGATGAAAGGTATGGTGGGTACCCCAGCACATACAAACAAAAGCCAGTGCTGAAACCCATCTCATGAGGACTGCTGCTCAACTGCAGCGTTCAGGACACATACATGGAGCAAAGGACATCTGCCTTACAGCTGGTTGGGACTTCTCCAGAGAAGCCCCTTTTCTATCCAAAAATTATGATTCGTCAGAACAAATGTCTGGGTTTTTTTTCTTCCTAAATAAAACTAATAATTTTCAAGAAAATTTTTATTTGAAACTTTTCTCAGATAGATCCATCACAGAATATTCGAAAGGAGTACATTTGCTTTGACTGTAGTTTTACTTAGACAAAACATGAGAACAGACATTCAATGCACATGTGTCATGGTCCGTAAAGGTAATTTATACAGATATGGGACAGCAATCAGAAAGACTTTATCTCCCCAAGGATATAAAGAACACAGAGAGCGATATCCTTAGAGACATTTCACAAACAGGGCTTTGTCCCATCCCCCCTCTTGAGACATCACCATGAACCAAAAAAAGGGGTGAGATTTGAACTGCAGTCTCCTGCACTTCAACATTCCCTGAGATATAGAATGATCTTCCATGGAAATTTCATTCTTTTATCACCGTAAAACCAGTTGAACTCTCGCCCAATATTTAAGAACTTTCACAAACCTAAACAGTCGCAATAAAAGCAATGAAAAGAGACTGATTTTATTCTAGGACTTATCAGAGGCATGAGAGAAAAAGAGTTTTGTTTTGTTTTGCTTTTTTAATCATACGTGATCTTCATAACTACTGAGCTATTTTAGAGCATTCACATATCAGTATCACTAGGAAAATAGGAAGGTGAGGGTTTGGAGGTTTGGGGTGGGTTTTTTGTTTTTTTTTTTTCCTATCCTGTTTTTCCTTTACACAATTTGATTTAGCATGATGAAGAAAATAAAACAAATCCCCAAGCCCTGAAATCTTTCAGAAACCAGAGTTCCAGTGTTCCAGCCAGCCCTCATCCACATGGAGGCCAAATGCTTTTGTCATATTATTAATTCAGTCTGCACAAGAGGTTGTGGTTCTCTTGCTAGAGGGACTCTGCTATGAAATGTGGTGCCAGAAAATCTGACAAGTGCCCTCCCTCCCAGTACAATATTTTGGAGGGAGGAAGCACAGAGTAGAAGGCAGACTCTTTGTGGGTTGTTGGGGGATGGTTTGCATAGCTCTTACACTTCTTTGTGGTGTGGTTTGAAGGGGGAGAAAGTTGGAGCATTTCAACAGCCCTTCTCTCTCCATCTCCTGCAGTTTATACAGGACAAAAAGAAACCTTGCAGAAAGAAGAAAGCAATGTTGTCACTTTCCAGCCTTTTCTACTATCTGAGAACAAGGTCTACCAGCAAATTCTAGTATATCATGCGTTACTGCCAGCGTCTGGGAACACATATAGGAAAGGTTTTGGCAGTACAATAAGACCAAATATTTCATGAGAATGAGTGCTCAGTTTCAGATGTTGTTTTAAACCACATTCAACTATATGAAATGTGTGGGTTTCTGGTTTTGTTATTTTTATCTTCCCCCCTTCCCATTTGAAAATACCTATTTTTAACACTTCTTTCACCTTTCAGGTAAATACATTAACAGTCATATTGACTACTGTGAACATAAGCATTAGATCTTGGGAAGATGATTGAAACCCTAATAAATTTGAAACCGTTTTCAATTAGTACACAGGAAATTTATTTTGTGAGCCATGACTTGTTTTATTAGTGCCCTGGAGGGCAATTTAGATTGGAAAAATCAGGACATCATTGTTTGCCAAAAAAAGAAAACAGATACTTAGCTTTCATCTATAGTTTGGGATACAGCCATGAAAATGGGACTAAAATATTATTGAGTATCAAAAAATATTTATACATTGGGGTCAATCATAGTTCCAGAGTGTTGGAAATGACATTCATCCCACCCCAAAGTGTGTAGTTAGCTTGGAAGATTGCCACTTGCTAACGTACAGCTTTTACTTTTAAGTGAACCCAAAGTAAAAACTTTATATTACTTTTTTAATAGGTACAATTAAGATGTGAAAACAATTGCTCAAGAAAGCAGGAACCTCCTTAAAATTTATCATACCTCTCAAACTTTAATCACCTGTGTTTTCTGTGGGGTTGCATCATATACCTCATTCTCTATATTTCTTCTCTGTTATTATTCAGGTTCCTGGCCAGCCACGAATAAAAAACTTACATCAAAGCTGTAGAACAGAGAGAAGTAGGCACAGAGAAGGGCTCCTGCCAATGTGTAATCCCTTCTAAAAATATGAATAACAAGATCAACTTTTATGACTGCAAAATTTGTTCTGCCAATTATATTCTGGCCAGCAAGGAGAAAGAGAGGATACATTCGATGAAACAACTACAAATAATATGTCTTTGCCTGATGTTCACAAGCATCAACTACAAAAGTGTTCCTTGTGTGTTAACCTGCCTTGACCTCATCCACCTGAACAAGGGCCTCTTGCAGTGTGGTCTATAATTTTTCAATATTTTTTAATCATAGCCACGTCAGTGTCTTTCACACTTCAGCAAACTCCTTCAAATGATGCCAAGCTCAGTTAGATTCAGCAGCACTGGACCATGGCTTAAACACTTAGGGCTAAATTATCATAACTCTTTCTTGGTCATGCAAGGGAGGGAGAATCTCCCCTCCTTTTTCCCCCCACTGTGAATGTAACTCCAGGGGAAAAGGACAGAAATATGAGAAGACCCTGGTGCACCTTGCTCCATATGCAGCACCTGATACACAGGGTGAGAAACAAAATTTTCTAAAAAAGGAGGTGAAGTGCTTTAGTATTTTCACCCAAGCATATACTAAAAGGATGCAACTAGAAACAAGTATTCATATTATTTGGCATTAGGTTTAATCTGTACAGTGAGCACACTCCAATCAGGTAAAAGAAGCTGCTCCAGAAAATAATTCAGAGTATCTAAATAAAACTAGTACTCAAAGGCTACCTCTGTGAGAGGAACCTATATGAGTAGTGATCATAATTACTCCAGAGTTCACACAAGTGAAATTACCCCACAGTCAGTCACAATCTCTATAAAAAAAGGGAGCATTAAAAAATCCAGGGACATTCAGTAATGAATCTCCAGATACATACAGGTTTTGTGAGGGTATTAAAAGACCTTACGTTTTTTCTTTCCCATCTGAAGTTTTCACCTTCAAAGTTTGTGCTTCTCAAACCAATCATAGATGCAGTACCTGAGCTCTTATACCTGAAACTATTTCAGCCACGTAAATATTCAGTCAAGTGCTTAACTTGCAAGGGTGAACTCTTGGAAATGTTGCTTCCTCCAGAACAAAAAGACTACCAGGTGTGAAAACAGTTTTTACAATTTAGAGCTGTGGTGTAGCTATGGTCCTGTCACACATTCACACTCTGAACACATCTGACCCTGAGGAAGGAATATGATAGTCTTGATTCCCAGCTCCCCAGGGACCCTGGCATGCCTGTCCACTGAAATTTCCCAAATAAAACCAAAACACACAAATGACATCCTAATGAGTCAATTCCCACCTCAGTAAGTAGACATGTCATTGTCAGGACACATACCACAGACCAGAACTACAGGGCACATCACAGACTGCACCTATGTCTTCTTATAAGCATGGTAACTATCTGTCTCCATCAAATCAGCTGTGTCTATTTAAACTTCTAGCTGAGGTTTTAACAGAAAATTAATCAAAACTAGCATTCTAATTCTTTCTATAAATTTCAGGGTATTAGTTAGGATCTTTCAGGGACATAGTAATTTTGCACAGAATTTTTCATTACCGGGAAACAAACAGGAATGAATAGTTAGTTTTAACTTATTTAAATACATATTTAAAAAAAAAAAGAAAAAGAAAAAAAAAAAGAAAAAGAGCTTACCTCACACAGCCACAAGTGTCTAATGGTCAAAGCAAAATGATCCAGTTTGAATGATGTCTCTTTTGATACCCCTAGAGGAAAATAATTTAAAATTTGAAAAATACAACTAAATTACATAAAAACCCCATAAAAGATTAGCTACATCTTTTGAAAAGTAAATAAGAATGAAACCAATTACCATAGCATTGCTTTAAAGCATCCAAAGTCTTGACTATGTAACAGGGAACATTTTAAATTCAGTATGATTTGGGAAAGTACGTGGCAGGGGGCTTGTGACAAAACACAGTCTTATTGCTCTTGTATAAAATATCAGCCTTTTTGCTGTAATGAAGTGAAGTCATCTTGGTTTGCAACTGTAGTTTGTTAGGACTGTCTTATTAATAGGAAAAAAAAAAACCCAACAACAAAACCAACCTCCTCCCTCTCCCTGCAAGCCTCTAAATGCATCAATTTTTATTGAAATGAAGTTACCTCTCCTTATAAGGGCAAGCCTTAGACATAAGTCATGGAACAAAATTAGTTTCACTTTTTGAAACATTATAACATGGTTTTACTTTGGCCCACTCAGTTAATCTTGCTTAGCAAAAGGGGAGGGGGAGCATGCAGTTTTGCAGTGCTGTATGAATAACGCACAGCACAGGTGTGGACCATCACATAAATATTCCTATGGCAAAAAAGCAACAAGCAAGAGCACGTGCCAGGGAACCTGTTGTGACATTAGGCAGAGTGCTGTTACACACGAGTCAGGTTGCCCATGCCTGGTAGCTAGGCGCTTTTTAGCCTCACAGGTCTGCTCAGACACATGTGGGCATCCACGAAGGCTAACTCCAGCCAAGGAAAGTTGATCAGAAAGCCAAGTTCATATTAGAGTAAGTCAGAATACCTAACGTCAGCTGTAAAACAACCTCACTCTCTTTGCTGGGAAAAACTCGGATAATTTACCTTCCTGCTCTAACTTCAGACTATATGAATCCCCCTTTCTCCACCCAGTCTGTTCTTTTTTTTTTTTTTATTTCTCCTGGAAAGGTGCAAGAAAAAAAAACTGAATTAAAAATATTTAAGACTTTCTACAACTCATTAACAAGAAATTTTCTCATGTAAATGGACCTTCCAGGCACTGGTGCGTAACTTCCACTGGCAATATGACAAACTTAGCGCTGCCTGACACCTATTATATGAACATGTACACCCGGGGCTGGAGTTTGCTGCTCTGGGAGCTAGAGTAGACTCAGGATCAAGAGGTGCTAAAGAGCGAAAGGGCTATGGATGAACAGTAAAGTCCTTTTCACAACTGTCTGTATGGATTTTATCCATGAAAGTTCAAGTCCAAATGGAACTAAACCCAGTTTGATCTACAGTCAGTTTATCTCACCGAACATCTCAAATTGAAGATTTCTGTTTGGAACACATGGACTGTGTTGGTTAATGTTGCTGTATTTCTGATAGCAGATGTTATGGGGACCCTCCAAATTTGGAGGATACATCTTGTGTTTCAATATGCGCTTGCACAATGCCTAACATTCCTTGGCAAATAAGTTAGTAACATTCTCACGTAAAATTATGCAAGGTCTTGCTTGTTACATGTGAGTATAGTTTAAAAAAGTAAAAAACAAGTTTCTATATTTGGATCATGATTTACAGTTTCACTGAAGTGCTCTGGCTTTGTAAATGTAATTGACACAGGAGGAACTATGCTAAATAATTTTTTTTTAAATAAGGAAGAAACAAATGAGATTACAGCATACTTTTCCTGTAGAAACGTATTACAAGAAGTTTACTGAAAGTCTAGCTTCTGGTTTTAAATGCCTGGCAGAAAAAAACCACCTCATCCAGTGGAAGAAACCAGTGTTGTGAACTTGACCACATTAGCTGTCAAACAGAAGCCAACATGCACAATTAAAGTAATTAGAAAAAAAAAGTTTTAATATCTCAAAAATACAAGAGCTGATCTTCTGTAACCTAGACTGTCAGTGATTTAAAATGAAATAAATTATCTGCTAAAGGGAACAAAGTTCATAAATCTTACTTTCTTCTTTAAAAAACCCCAACAAAACATACAATAGCTGCTGATTTGCTCTCCAGGGGAACTCTTCATTTTTTTTCCTTACTGTTGTTCTTCTTTTCAGGCTAATGACAAATTTCAAACCTTCCTCTGTCTTGTGTTAAAACCTGAACAAAGCCCAGTCAAGGAAGTGGAAGACATTTCCCTGAGCTATGGAAGCAGGACCCAAGCTTGATTCAATCCCATCAAATCTAACAGACCTACATCTGTAGAGGCTAACATAAATAATTTAAAAAGTAAACTGAGACAGAATTCATAAAGATATCTCTATGGACTCTTTCATTCTCTCTTTTCTTAATCAATTGTTTGTGAAAACACCTGAGAGTATCCCAGGAGTATTAAACATGTTTAGTGATCCAATTCTCCTAAAGATTTACTAATCACTATAGCTCTATGAACATCCTGCTCTATGAATATCTAGTCCTCTCTGGACAATGTTTTTTTTTTTTAAAAAAAATAAAGGCAAAAAAAAAAGCTCAAAAAACCCACTTGGTTTAAACACTTTAAATCTGAAGTTTCTCTATAGGTATGCACATAACTAAACTATGGACTTTAACATACAACAGCTGAAGAAAGCATATCCTTAATTATAGTAGAATTTAAGTGATATTAAAATATTCTTATTGTGATGCTTCTGTCAAAATTCTATCAACACTTTCCAGAAATACGGTAACAGCTGTATTTTTAGATTTTATCATCTGGACAGAAAAACATTCTCCATATTAAAGTTTCCAATTAAAACTCTGTGTTAAAGAGACTAAGCTTTTTTACTTCAGATGTGGAAAAGATCCAGAATTTATCTCTAAGCCATAAAAACATGTATAAATTAAATGATTTAGCATTAGGCTTGGGGTTTTTTTTCTGCTTTTTAAGTCGAATTTCTAGCATCACAGAAAATATGCTAAAAAAAAAAAAAAGAAAATATCTGACTTTTTAAAGATTCTCAAGAGGGGCATCAAAAGTTTAAGCACCCAACATTATTAATCCTTTCTGAAATTCCTATTGCAGGTGCATACATTTCTTTCTTATGCATATGAAGCCAAATGCAAACCTCTCAGTCATAAGTAGAATGACTACCACTGATTTTAAACAACTTTACTAGTCCATCTCTCCAAGCAAGGAAGGACTGACAACATTCTTGTACCTCTTTCAGGCATTTTCCTCAAACAAATATTTTATGGCTTAGACATGGCAATGTGAAGACCAACAAACCCACCCATGTGTACATACACACATACATGCAGAAACGAAAACTAATCTTTGCTAAACAATTTGTAGAATCCTCACTGCTTTTTCTTGTGCTCTCCCACTACTTCACGGCCAATCACAGAAGCCAAACTACCTCCTGCTGGTTTTTACAGCTGAGGTTTCTCAGTCTTTTATAGGCACCGTTTGACCCCTTTCCAGCTGGCTCAGATAATCAAATATGGGCAGCCGAGTCTAGCCCTACCTCCCTGCTCCCCAAACAACTGCTCTAGGATTGAAAGGAGTAGACCACCCTGTTAAATGTTTTGTGATTAAAGCAGCAAAAAAATTAATAGGAAAATCTGCTCATTTTATTATTTCTTACAAGACAAAAGGAAGAGAGAGAGCAGAGAGTGACCTTTTGTGGATATGATTAGCTTTTATTCACTTGAAAGTTCAATTTGGAAATAAAATGTTGAACTATGAGCTTTTGCAGACATACAGCAATTTTAAGCAGATATTTCACATGCACTTTACTGTTAGTTTTGTATGTGGAATACTCCACATATGAAGTGTTAGTTTGGGAAGTTATTTTAATTAACGTGCTTGCACAGACTTGAAATAAATTCAGATGAAACAATTCTTCATGCTTCCATCTTTAAACTTTGGTTTTTATCACTCTATGATTATTATATGTTATATACAATATATGAGAGAAAGACCTTAGTGATAGGTAAGAGACAAATCCATGAGGTCACATTGTCTAAACTACTGAGCTTTAAATGAGACAGGACCCCTGGAAGGAGGGATTGTACTTCCTTGAGAGCAAATGAGGATGTCCATATCCATGCCACCAGCTGGGAGAGGCTCAGAGGAAGACTGAGTTTGCAGCGTGGATAGACACTCCTAACAAAAGCAGAGAGCAAACACAGAGAAGCAATGGAAAAGGAGATTTGTCCAGGTAACATGAATACCAGTGGTGACTGGGAGCAAGGTCTTGATTTGAAAGCTATAGTGGGCAAGAGGGAGATTTCAAATCATCTTAATTTCTTTCACCAAAGATCTCTGGGCTTTCTCTGAGTCATGGGGTGTTTTTTGTTTTGGTTTGGTTTTTTTTAAATCAAATGCAGTTTTGAAGATCTCTCTTTTTTTCCTTACTCTAAGAAAAAGTTTGGAAAGGCTCATCTCAAAATTACACCCAACTTAAGAGTCATCTCATCAAGTATGCAAAGCTAGACATATGAGAGAATACATTTTCATAAAGATATTCCTCATTGGCATTAAACATCAATATTTGCATAAGAAAGTAGTCCTCGGAGATGAAGTCTGGCTTTGACCACATGCTAGAACTGTTTGTCACAAAGCCTTGAGATAAGCTGCAAGCAGATTGAAAAATCATATAAAACATATTTTTGTGTTCTGCACAGAGATAAACTTTATTGCAGACATAATAATTGTATGATGAGAGATAGCATTTGAGAGAAAGTATTCTTTTAATGGAGAAATGGCATGTTATTGTAAATATCACTTTTACTCCCTATGTCATCTCCAAAGGTACACTTATGAAAATATGACTTTTCAAAATTAGACTCACAGATGGGCAAAGTCTGTGGTTGTGTTTGGACAAAGTACATTCAATTCTGGTCAGTCGAGTTTCATGGTCTCCAGTTGTCATAAACATTCTCAGAAGCTATATTACGCATACTATTGTGTGTGTGCATAAAATTTTGGAATCCCACCAGCAGGGGAAGAGATGTAGAAACATTTCTTTGTCTTTGAAATTATTGGAGAAAATGAACACAGGCATTTTCAAAACCTGTCTCATTAATGAAAGCCTTTCCTGGCTGGTACATATAAGGGCAAACACATTGTCCCCAATGAAAAACAGCTTTGGAAAAGTGAGGGAAAGAACTTCATGGGTGGTCTTCTAAGAAAATAAAACCAGAGTTTTATGCTCTAGCTGCATTTTAAAAAAGGAAAAAAAAAAAAAAGGTAGATGATGGCAACCTTTGTGGCCCAGAGGCATAGGAGCAAGATGCTATATTTGAGTCCAAAAGGACTTATGTTCTGTCTTCCTCAGATTGATGTGGAGAAATGCTGTATGTTTCCCAATACTGCTTCAAAGTCAATGGAATGATAGAAAGTTTCACTCCCTGAATGGGCTGAATCAAGGTTGCTGTATAGGTGAGGCACAATTGAAGGTTTCTTGTATCAGCAGAGAGTCTAAATTGACTGTTACAGGCCTTGGAATAGGCTTTTACCCTTGAGCAGAGGTCTCCAAGGTATTTGATATTATGGCATTAGCAGGAGCCCAGCCTTACACTTGAGCAATTTAGTATTTTGCAGAACCTGGCATTCTGTGTCTGATTCATATTTTTAAACTCTTTGTTTCTGCTTCCTGTTAATCACACACTACTGTCTTTGACTACTTCTTTACTACATAGATATATACCCATTTCTGCTCTTTTAAAAGATGGGGGGATTAAATTTTCTGGTATTTGGGAGAGAAAGACAGTCATGAATATTAGAGTTGTCATTCTGGTATAAATTTCATTCTATTACAGTACACTGGCAAATACTGGAATTTGGAGGGAGAATAAAAAGTTGACACCTTCTGCCAGTTCATGTTACAAATTTAAGCAGAGTAGTCTCTAAACTCTTATCATTGATCACCTTTGCTCAGGCCTTTTAACATTTATTTTGTGCTGTCATATAGACAAATCATTTATTGCAATAAATATTCTATTTTTATCTCTTTTGGTTTATGCCTTTTAAATAAAATTCCATTAAGTGGAGCGACTACATTTCTTCCATATGCAAAATTGCTTATGACATTTCTGATCACTCTGTGGTAAAGGTTCCAGGATGAATGAAAGAGATGCAGAAGCAGATATAACTGTAGATTAACATAACGTAATGCTATGAGGTATTTGACTTAGAGTAGAGGCAGTGAATGAACCCATCTCCTATGCCTCCCACTCATGTTAAGCTTCCTCTAGGCCCATCTAAATACATTATTGTATAAACATCACCACATAACTTTGGCATGACTATAGAATTACTAATTGACTACTCTGTTCAAACTGATGCAAGACCTTCCCTTTCTTTATTAAGTCATCTTTCCTGCCGGTAGATGTCACAGGACATGCGATTTCCTCCTGAAAAGGTCATTAAATGTGTCAAACGCATAAGCACAATTTTCTTCCTCCCTGAGGCAGGGATCCAGAAATTTTGCACAGGAGTCTCTTGCATAATGCTCACTGATGGCTAGTTTGGCAAGTCCAGCCAGCACTAGTAGCGTAAACCGACTTGGTGAGATATACCTTTGAAAGTGGTTCATTCCAACTGTAAACAAAGAATAACACTGGGGAAAATACCAACCATTTAAAATTCTTCACTGAATGTGTTTGGAGATTGTTTTAATTCAATGAAATATTCTGCTACCATGCTATGTTATTCCCCACACTGCAAAGACGCTAACTGATGATCAATAAAAGATGTTTCAACCCACATTCATGACCTTCATCTCAAATTAACTCAATATTAAGACTCCAGGCCATTGGAAAACATTGAGTCTTAAATGACTTAGTAATATACACTTGAAGATAGTGGAAATCTTGTCATTGTGCAAATGTTTCAAGCCCTTCTATTCTAACTCAAGTGATACTGTATTTATAACCAAACTCATTGGACAAAAAAAGTGGAGAGTCTTACCTGAAAGCTTACCACTTTGAACACAGTCTATATCTGTATTAAAGAAAATTAATCTGCTGGTGAAAATTCAGCAGCTTACTTTTGCTTAATAAAATGGTCTCCACCAAATTTCAGTACTGATACTGTCCAAGAGCTGCAACTCTTTATTGCCCTTGGAAATGTCCTGTTCAAGACTAAGGAGCATTAAAAAGATTAATATTATTTATTAATAAAATATTAATATCTTGCTCTATGTACATCACTAATCTTTTGAAGAGAAAGAAAAAAGACTTAATCTCCTTAACATTTAATTCAGAATTATAATTTTTTTTGAAGAAAGCTGTTCCTTATTTAGAAATAAAACAGGTTAAACCATTTCTCTGCATCAAGAACAACACTGAGCCTCTATAGAGAAGAGTCTGATAAGGACTTCTGTAATGAATGCTGAAAAATCAGGTCTTGTAGATATATAACTCTTAGAAAGCTTAGTGGAAAAGAAAATATGAAAACAAAAAATGCTATGCTTCATTGTAGAGCAAAATATCCTCTTACAGGGAGAATATTTTTTTAAAAAAGAGCAATTTATTCTCTGATTGTGTTCTGTCATAAATCATAGAGACAGATGTGTGCCTTAGTCACGCATCAAGGTTGATTACCATTTCTTTAGGTTTATACAACACAGGCTAAGGATTAGACTTTTTTTATCGTTTTTTTTTTTTTTTCATTTTATAGTAGAGAAAATGTAATATTGCATGCTTTTTCCTTTGTTACAGCACATCTGTACAATAAAAACAATATTTACTTCATACAATTTTCTGCTGTTATGAAGAAAGATCTAGTCATAGCTGGATCTGCTTGTTCTCTTTCTAAGAATACGTTTTGGGGAAAGTCCTCATACAAGTTAAGATAATGACAAAAATTTTTCATTGCATATTCTGCTACACACGTCTATCAACTTTTTATATTTTAAAAACTGGTTTATCAAGAAAATCTTAGAACATATGTATAGATGATAGCATCTAGAGAATAAATATTTACCAATTTAATAATTAAGCCCTGCTGAATTACTGCAGCCATGAGTCAAGGACTTTTAAACAACAGGGTGTGTATAATGTTTTTTAACTTCGTTGTACCAGGCCAGCCTGAACTAGAAGTGGGATTCTTCCTCGATATAGTTCCTTACCAAAGAAAACTCTGTGGGAGAAGAATATATACATTGGGGATAGTGATCTGACCTCAGCTATTATAGCTAGTCATAGCTGGCATGAAGAAGAGGTTGCTCATGAGGTTACTCAATATTTCTATTAGATAGAGTTCAGATTTAACATTAGTCATGGATATAAAGTAAATTTTGACTCTGCTTCGGAATTCAAGCTCTCTTAGTTATCTGCCAGCTCCAATGAACTTACAAAACCAAGACTGTTATATCACACAAAGGAATGAACACATGGCTGGAAGAAAGAAAATTTCAGATTTGACTGGGGAACTCATAGTGAAAAAAATCACTTTTCACTGGTGTTTGAAACCTACCAGATTAGATTTATTTCTTTAAAAATAAAAAGTAAAGTGAAAATCTAATTCGTCATTGACATAGCAGTCACTTCTTATTATTTCTGGAGTTGAATGGTGCTCTCAAACAATCTCATGACAAATGCTGTGTGTTGCTTCCACCATCACAAAGCTGTCTTCTCTTTTTGGCTTCTCTTTCCACAGGAAAGGCCAGAAAGGCAAGAGAGGTGAATTTGCCTGTGAAAATGTTAGACTGCTTCAAGTTTGGTAAAGAAGAACATTACCTATATCAGTCCAAGAATGTTCAAACATGAATAAAATGTGAGTCAAGGAGCAGTTTTTGTCCTATCATAATATAATTCATAACATGGTGGATCCTGACTCATTGGTATCTTAATAAAAACAATAAATCTAATATCTTGGTAGCATTTCACTTAGAAATTTATTAACTTGTCACATACTGTGCTTAGCGCTCATTTATTTCTTTTTGTCTGAACAGAAATGGGACAGCTATTTGAACTGTATTTTGTTGGTGGATTTTTTTTTTCTTAGTCAACATCAAAACAATAAAAAAAAATCCTTGCAAAGAGTTCAGGGGGGTTTATGTATTTTTTTTTTCCACGGGTGTACATTTTTCCACATAGCTGTGATGTTTATATTCACTCTGACTCACACTGGAAGGAAAGGAGGTGCTAATATCCATGATCAAATCAGTTCATAAATTTACTTCATTGCCTAGTCACACCATCAACACTTGCTTTTCCACTGAATTTGTTTCTCATTATTTCCTCTCTTCCACCTCACCCATGAGTGGTTTGAAACCTACTTCAACTGAAAAATGTTAACTAAAATTTCCCCATGCAAAGAAGCATTGTAAAAGCAAGGTGACTTACCTTTTGAAACTTCTCCCTCAAAATGAAAAAGTTTCATGCTTTTTTGAGCCAGAAACTCTCCTCTGAGACTCTTCTCTTCCCTTGCCTTTCTTACACTGTGGCTTTAACCTCCGCCATCATTATAATTTCCTTAACCAAGGACTATGATGTCACAACATTTTCATGTTATGATGGACCTCTTTGGATTCTGCATATAATTACTACTTTTCTGGGCGTAGCTATGCAGTTGTTAAAGAAAAAGAGATAATATAAAAATAAGGAAACAATCTACGTCTGGTTCTTGGCCTATTTCTTCTTTATGTTGATATTATTTGAATACCAAAGTCTCTGGTGTCTTAACCACTAACATGCATAAGCATTTTGCTATCTTCTGAAGGAATCAGAAAGTAAACAGCTGATTGACTTATTTCACCTTTCCCTGCTGAAACCTGTTATTGGTTGAAAGACAAGAAGAACCGGTCTTTCTACTGCATCTCATTCTACTTCCTAATCAACTTCTTTCTGCTTTCAGCAGAAATTGAATATTCAAATTAGGTATAACATAGGTCTATGTGATGATGAAGAGTATATAATGTTTATTTTCTTGCCATCTTGGTGCCAATGAATACACTTTCCTGGATAAATGACTTTTGGGGCTGTAAAGTCACTGAAAATTGGCAATAGGAACTCTGCTCAAAGAAACATTTTTATTGCAAGCTTCACATTGCAAGCAAGCTGGGCAATTTCTGTTACTTTGGATTTTTAAAACTAGATTTCAAATGCTAATTTCATCTCAGCTGGGAATGAAGTTTCCCAAAAGGGGAATCCTAAAGAAATTGGCTTCTCGATCTGCTAAGCAAAATATCAGAGCCAACTGATCAAGGTTGAAATCAAAGCTGAGGGCAGGTCAGGAGAGTTTAACCAAGAGACACACTTCTTCACAGGGCTGCAGGTATTTATGTTCTCTGTTGGAGTTCTCCACATCTCCCCCAAAAGCCAAAGATGGGACGACGGTTTGTCCCAGTAGCTGTGCACACTGCTGTGATAAGTACAAAATCCTTACTGACATGCTCTGGCAATGAACACACATCTGATGGAAGCCCTGTTTCAGACAATCTTATGCTCTGCCCTTCCCTCTCTGCCCAACATGAGAGAGACACAGTTAAACATAGGGTAATCTCTCAAAAAAAGGAAAAGCACTTCTGTGCACATTGCCTTGCAATATACAGAGCTCAGCCTTGACAGTCACCTGTGGATTGGGTGTGAGGGTGGTCAGAGAGAGGACATGCCCTGTGTGGCACAGAGAAGTGATGAAATCCTCATCAGCAACCTGGAAATGAACAGACATTCGGTCTTCATGGAGCCCCATAAAATGATCTCAGTTTACTTGACGTGCATTGGGTCATGGGGCCTCAGAATGAGAACACCAAATCCTGCAGCAAGTGGTCAAGTCAAGAGCCATAACAGCAGCTCTATGAGTGCCACAATACCTTTACAATATTGAGACTGAGCTATCGTTACTAAATGCAGTCAACTGCAACACAGGGAGCTTGTTTGTGCCTGGAACAATTACATTTTAAGTATAATGGAAGAAGCAAGTGTCTCTACCAAATGTCTGCCTGTTGTGTGAACGGAGTTTGTATTGCTTTAGCTCACAAGCCAGTAGGAACACATTGATTTGTCAGCTTGAAATAAAACTCAGGGAATCTATTTGAATATCATGGGCTGTTCTTTGTTTTTGTTGGGTGTTTTCAGCTTGATGACTTAAAATACAGAGGGTGGGTATGGCTAAACACCCTACTCCCACTCAGTCATTCCTAAAATGTGTGTTCATGTTCAGTTTCTCCAAGGTCCCTCCGGATTTGTGTCACTGAAGCAGTGCTATGCCAGCTCCACAAGCTGAGAACAGACATCCTGCTCTCACTCAGTTGCACATCCCTCAGGACATATAGTAACTACTTGGTGGAGAGGAACACATTCTGTGACTAACGTGGAAGTTCCTTCAAAAATGATTACAGGGCTTTGCTTTAAGCCTTTGAGCCTTCATACTTTCTGGCATACTAAAACAAATCCTTCCACGACCTCTCTCCTACCAGTTCTAAGCAAGAACATTGGAGGATACAACATGCCATACAAAATCATTTTCTTTATTTGTAAAAGTTTCTGCACTAAAATAATGAACATCAGATGTCTATTTCTTGCTAATGTGCTGTTACTGCAAAAAAGGAATACCTCAACTCGCAGCCCAGAACAGCATTTCCTACTCTTCATGCTGTGGATCCATAAGAAATCACGGTCCAGATTTAGGTCACGAAGCATTCAACCTTCAACTCAGCCTAAGATAGATGTCCCTGTCTTCTAATGAAACTTCTGTAACCAATGAACAGACACAGACCCTCATTCCACCTCTGTTCCCTTCTGGAGGTAACTATCTCTTATTATTAGCAGAAATCTCCTGCACTAACTGCTCTTCTGTCTTCACTGTCTCCATTAAATGCCTGAAGGGGGGGGATGATTTCTTCTCTGGCTTTTCTAACTTATTCCTCCCCACATTCCTCTTCATCTTGACATTATTCTGACATAATTCCATTATTCTGGTGGGAATTCAATCAGGTAATGATGCAACATGCTTTCTGCACACTGATCTCTTGTGATTTTAACCCATTGGGTGTAGTTTGTAATGGGAAAAGAAAGTGTTCGGCCATTGATTTTGTCTGCAGTTTTCCCCTGTAATTTTCATAACTGTATTTCCTGACTGTGTTCGCTCAGTGTGTAAATGCTTAGTGGAGTAAATGTCATGCAAATTGAGACAATCTCATTGCTCTGCTATACAACTAACACACAATGACAAACCTATTGAACTGAATTGTTCATAAGTTATGCAAGAGGAAATTAACCTACCATGCATAGGTTCATTTTGGCATGAGACATTGAAATTCATATCAAGTGAGATACGAAAGAAAAGCCAGCATCAGCTAAGAAGGTGTATAGTAAGTGAAGTAAGGTAAGAACCTATTGAAGTTAGATGCCATGGTTAATTCTTTTCTTCATTAAGTAAGAGTCATTCGTACATTAGGTACTCAAGGACTTATTGATCTTGGCAAAGCAACAAGATTATTTTTTAAAAGTCAAGTTGTTCTTGACCTGAGCAGACCTTATAACAATATATTCACGTCTGTGCTTTTATCAATATTTTAATCAATATCATGTTCCATTTGATTTATTTTCATTGTATGATCTTCCTCTTATGGACCCCTAAATGAAATATCTGGGTTTTATTTACAGGTAATCACTATGTCTATTTCAATGTTTTTGATGAAGCACATTATTTTTTCTGGTTTTATAAACTTAATTGTTTTCTCCTCAAAAATATCCAGACTAATATTTAAGGTTTTATCAAATCTCAAATTCAACAAAATTTGAGAGCAAAACCAGTGCAGAAAAAAACAGTTCTTCTTTTCTTGTGTTATCTAAATTTCAGAAATTAGTTTCTTATTTTGTGCTGAGGTACATGCTGATTAAATATTACATCTGTCTGTATTTATCTCAATATAATATCACAGATAAAGTAAAATATGGCAATTAACAGGCATGTCTCCTGTTAATAAATTTTATTTGCTGATTTTTTTTTCCTGGAAGTAACTTCATAACCAAAAGCTGTTAAATAATTTCTGTTCTGTGTAAAAGTAATATTTTCTGAAGTTGCAGGTTGTTACCACTGGTCATGGTGCTAATTAGTATTTCTTTATTTTTTTCTTGAACCATTCCTTCTGTGTGTTATCTCTTCTATTTATATTGCAGGATCTTTGGAGAATAAACCACCATTTTGCTCTGAGTTCATGCAATATCTGCCATGTATTCTCATATTTTATGAATGATTCAACTGAAATTATAATCTTTGTTCTTTTTTAAGTAGTTGTCTGTCCCCACAAAAATCTCTATAAGAGATTTCCAGTTTCAATGTTGATATTATGAAAACTCAAGTAATAACATTATTGTATTCAAAATGTTGTGTAATAGCTATAAGTAGGGACAATCATCTATTAAGGGAATATTTTTAATCTCAGAAAGAATCCAAAGATCAATGTACAACTCACACTATATGCTAAAATGGGCTACTATTTACATGAGGGACATCCCCAGGACAGGATATATAGAGTGGATATGCACAGACTCTTTGAACTAAAAAAAAAAAACTTCTGTGGATTTAAACTACAAGTTTAGCCTAGGTTTTCAATGGGATCTCGTGAGTCACGCCACGCTGCTTTGCAAGATGTAAGCCTGCTACTGTAAACTGCAAGTTGGCCTTTTGTCTCAGAGCAACTACACAATTACTGGGTACTCCCATGTTACATCACGTGATTATCATGTTCTTGAGGCCATGCTTTGAAAAGCTTGGGCCATTTTTGGTGTAGGATCCACTGGATTTATAGTATTATCCTTTAATATGCTACATTTTTCCAGGCATTAACTACTACCTTTTATTGTAGCAGTAAATTATATAGTAAATGTGGCTTTTACTGTCTTTTTACTGACAGTGTCTAAAATAAACAAGGTTAAAGAAAATGCTAAAAATATCACCACGCAGCATATACAATATGCTTATATTTAATCTCAGGGTGAGAGACAACTTTTGTAATGTAATTAGGTCTCATGGTTTTTCTTGGCGTTAGATACTCTCTTTGTAAAGTGGGGATAAAAATATTAATATTTATGATGCTGAAGGAAAGTAAGCTCTGCTGTTGAAAAGCTAGGTATTATCCTCCTCCTCCTCTCTAGTGGAATAAATCTTTATAGATGTTAAAATTATTCTCCCTATATATTTTTTCCTGCTTCAGCATTTAATAAAATAGCCCCTGGACTCCAGACAAGAATGTTTTTTTATAACACACAATGATGTCTGGTTCTGTGCAGAGCAACAACAGAAAAAGATCATTACTATCCTCATGAGTAGCCGAAAAGTTAGATTGATTATGTTTTGCATTCATCCACAAAAAAAATTGGAGGAAAGGATTAGTCTTATTTCTAGAAATAAAATACATGTTTTACTATCCAAAGATTTCAAAACTCTTTCACCATACCTAGAAAATATGTACTGCATCATATTTTATAAGTGGCTTTTGTTCTGAGTAAGTTTTTTTCTGATTTTCATAAAACTTTTCTCCGCAATGGCATGAACAATTTTAATCATTTTATAATTTTGCTGCAGTCTGCCCTTTTACACTATTCCAGTGGAATGATCTCTCCATCCCTATGGTACTTAGCTGAGTGTTTTAAAGAGTTTCTTGAATTCAAATGTAAAATGTAAATGAGACCCTTAACTAAATCACAGATGCAAATAACATCCAGATGGATCAGTACATGTATTTCATAAACAGTCCCTATCTTTGTAATGGGTTAAATTAAAATCCTGGATCCAACATGTAGTAAGTGGAAGTTTCAGTCTTCTCAAATCCTTGTTTGGATCTGATCTGCATGGCTGATGTCCATCTCTAGTCAAAAATCTGTTTGCCCAGAGGAAAATGATTCCACTGTAGTCACAAATAGTTACACATGTTTCCACGGGTGTTTGTGAAGCCAAAAGTTTGCACAGGCCAGAGAAGCAACCTTGTCAAAAGAAAAAAATACACAGATCCCATGCTGCAATTGTTTCCTGAATAAAATACTTCAAGCCCTGGTATGTCTGGACTGCATGTGGAATGAGCATATGTATGTTTATATGCATGTGTTTATGTTCTTATGTAGTTTCAAATTCTGATGTATATAAAAAAAAAAAAACATATGAATGAAATCTTATACATTCGACATCACCATAACCAAGAGTAAGTGACTACTTCAGGCTAAAATTACAATTACTCTCAATATTGTAAGAAAGGCATTTTATGGAAATCTATGTGAATTTTACGTGTGTACGTACACGCATGTCTGTTCATATAGAAGTACATTAAATAATATATTTAACTGTATGAATTGATGGGACAGGGATTTTTTATTTAAATATACTGTGATAGCACCAAACTCTGTAATGGAAAGCCTCAACGACGTTACAAAGTGCTAGACTCAACAACAGAAACCATGAGAGATGAATGGGAGTTACAATGACAGCAGAGCCAAAGACTTCTTGGTAGTAGCAAACAGCAAAGCAAGGGGCAAGTAACAGAAATTGCAGCTTGGGAGGCTCAGGTTAAACTTTAAGGGAAAAAAAAAGTAACCAGAAAGTTGGTGTTGGCAATTATCTCACTGTGAGCAGGAGGCTGGACTAGATACATTCAGAGCTTCCTTCCAATCAGCACTTCTATGGTTCCATGAAATGTATTAAAAAGTGTGTACCAGGTATCATATCTTAAAAAAACCCCAACACACTGGTATGATAACCCAGGCAGATTAGCAAGGCTTAGCTAAGGATATTAATTAGTAGAACAAAAGGTAACTGTATTTCTACCCAGATCACAAATATATGCCCATTTGTGAAAAATATTAATTGGATTTCTCCAATAAAAAACTTACAGAATTGACCTATAACAACTTACAATACAAGACTGCCTTCTGGAATCTCTAAAATTTACTTTTTGTTTGATGAATATTGCAAGTTCAAGAAGTGTAGGAAGCTGTTAGAAATTATTATCTATATCAGCACCTTGGATTCCATTGTCTGATTACAGTATGCAGGTCTCCCATTCCAAAGTGTAATAAGTCATTGGTTTCTTTGATCACGAAAGATCTTCCATTATCATAGAATCATAGAATGGTTTGGATTGGAAGGGACCTTAAAGATCATCTAGTTCCAACCCCCCTGCC
>JAOXNO010000001.1:9682081-9722005 GCA_028565335.1 Limnodromus scolopaceus | reverse complement strand
AAAACCATTACCCCTTGTCCTTTCACTACACTTCCTGACAAAGAGTCCCTCTCCAGCTCTCCTATAGGCTCCCTTCAGATATTGAAAGGCACATTATAAATGTGTCAAAAATTTATCTGTATGTAATGATGTTAATTTGATGCAGCCCATTATCATAGAAATATAATTACAAGAAATATGAATAAATAGAATTTATTTCAGTATTCAAGTGTAATGTCAAATATCATATTTTTTCATTCTCTACCAAAACAGACTGTGAAATAAGTACCTGATCATAAATTTTAATTTATTCATTTGAAACACTTGCAAACATTCCTAATACTCCATTCATTGTCTTACATAACTCTATGCTGTTGCATCCTTTCCTTCAAAAGAGAAAAGGACCTTGTATTTTTTGGTTGCAGGCTCAGACATTTTGAGACACTCCCCAAAGTTTCTTTTCTACTTGAACTTCTGTCAGAAGATTTCTAAATGTAAATGTAGGTACTTTAAAGTGTGTTCTGATTGCTTAATGATGAACAACCGCAGATTACTTGACTTCTGCTTACTTAGGTACTAATTATAGATGTCTAGCTGAAATACACCCAAGATTTTGAGTGAGCATGGGAGGAGCTTGGTTACTATTCTGACAGGTGTTAGAATGAAACTTTAAGAATGACAAGCAGGAATCATTCAGGGAACTAATGTCTGGAAAGACCGACTGTAACTAGTCTTTGCTTTGATTTTTCAGCTGTAAAATAGAGAAAATAATATATCTTAGGAAAGAAATAACTCTTTGAAGTATTATGAAGATACCCTGATTTTGCAGACCACTGTGAGTTTCTCGTCTGGAAGGTGTTACATATGGTGAGAACAAGTTATTGCTTGCTGTCTCCTATCGAAGACAGATGCATAATTAATCATGAATCCCATGCTTTCATCTTGCAACCCAGATGCAGCAAATATATTTTTTTTACTTGCCTTCAGCTTAACAGGCAGAATTACTGGTTTCTTAATGAAGTAGACAAGCCTAAATCCAGCTTTCACTAGCAGACTAACACACTGTTTCATGGTACCCTGATATATCTGGTTCTTTCATGTTCACTGTGCATGCATATTGTTAAAAAGTCAGTGCACATTTAAAAAATGTCACTGCACTTTTACACACCAAGGAACCTCATAGGTTTTTGTTTCTGCCATACTGATCCTGAAGAAAGCCTGTTTGTCTGAATTTACTTTTGTAATATTTTTATTTTTGTGATGAGGAGAATTTATGAGCCTATTTTAATTTACTGCACTCTTTGGTAACTATTAACACCTAATCCAGATGAATAGCTAATAGACTAGTGGAGACAAAGCAAGGAAAATGTACACTCAGTAGTTAACTAAAATTAAAAATTGTTAATCTTCCAACTGCTCACTCTTCATTTCCCCAAATCTACCAAGAAATATTTCAGTATATACCAATAGCTAAAATATGGCCTCCTTCTGTTTCTCTTGTGAAAACTTAAAAAAAAAAAAGAATAAAAAAAATATATCTGCTGCCTTCTTATATAATAGTGCCAATTTCTTGGGAAGTTCCATTGTGGTAGTACCTACAGTTTGAAGAAATAGCACTAGTAGGTGTTTCCTTCACTGCCAACTTTACATTGGGAGGCAGTTGGCCCATTCTCACTTGATCCTGCTAGAAAATAACTTGAAAAGTATTTTAAGACTAAACATTTCAGCAACTGAACAGCAAATTAAGCATGTACAGTGTGATATTTTATACTACACAATCTTCAAGAGGAAAGGGGAACAACAGGAGAATCACAGGCTCTTGACATTAAAAAAAAAAAGAAAGGGTAAAACAAACTGTAGGAAATACACAGAAAACCCTTGCTTGCTTCACAGAAACAGGAAAGCAACACAGAACAAAATTGCTTAAACCCTTGCTCAACTTCTGAAATCAAGATCCCATTCATGTGCTAATAAAGGACCTGCCTGCTGCCTTAGAGCCAAGCATTTTTCTGGACTGGGACTGCAGTTCTCAGCACCAGGCAGCATCACATCTTTCTGAAACAGTCTCATGATCCCAGACTATGAAGCAATTCCTAAGAAACACTTGATCAGATAAGAAGAATGTTTTCAAGCAATAATCATGCAAAGGTTTCCCAGATGGATGATTTTGTACCATGAATAGAACACTGTGGGGCACTGTTTTTTACAAATAACTTTTATTCTTTTTTTTTTTTTCACACAGTTGTCTTTTATTTCCTCTCAATGTTGGTGGTAGGAATTGCTGTAGGCCTCACAGGAAGCAACCAGCCAACTTGGAGTTTCATGAAACACAGCGTACAGGCTTAAGCCTGCCCCTATACACCGAAGCACAGAGCTGAGTGCAGGGCAGCTATGTTACCTACACTCAAGCACCAGTAAATCAAATCATATCATAATCTGATTTAGGATATACCAACACTGCAATGCAATGGTCCTCTTTGAGCTACCTCAGGTGCTGGAAGAAATAAAAACGATGTTCATAAAGTGGTCCTCTCAGCTAATGTAACCACCTTCTCAGCTACTTAACAATTAGCCTAAACAGAAAGCCTCTTCCTCTCTCTGTAGCTGAACTTCTTCAAATATCATGAAATAGCACAGAACTGTTATAAACATGACCACAAACTGGTCTCTTGGATGCAGTCTGAGTCCCCTTGAAGGCACTAGAAGTTTAGTAATAATAGCAATGAAGAATTGAACCAAGAAGGAAGAGAAGGGAGCTTATAATCTTGTTTGGTCTTCTTCACTTTCTCCTTACCCAGAAAAAAATCCAGAGTGAAAACAGTGAAAAAAGAATCAGACTTGTGTTTTGCGCATGATTTCCAGCAGCCTCAGCAATACGAATTGGAAGCCACCCATCTAGCTGATGCACGAAGACCACTAACCATACACTCAATAATGTATTTCCAATTTTTGCTGTCTTTTTGGATTATTTCAATGGCACAGCTCAAGGCAGCTGCTCTCAGTGCCTAAGGAGTTGCAGCTGTTCATCATGGATGTGTCAGGAAGGAGAGGGTTTGGAGCTTGTTTCCAGAGATCCTACTGTGTAGAAGGCTGGCAAGGACTGTGGAAAAGGGAGGGTATTGAAAAGAATTTCTGTAAAGCTGTTTCCCATAGTTGTGGCTTTGGTCACATATGGTGAATAGTTGAGGTGGTTTTTGGTTGGACAGCCTGGGCACTCTCACAGCAACTATCAGGCAGTCAGCATTTTGGAGCTGGTAACTAAATTGTTGAGGGCTTTGGTTTTACAGCCATTTTTCCTTGATATATCTTATAAGGCCAGTCATCTATGGATGTTTGTAATGAAATAGCTCATTCTTTACATTTGCTCTTTCAGGTTGACTCTTTCAGTCAAACTCTTAATTTTTTGAGAAACACTATTCAAAGACACATAGGAGTAAGTACAGTAAGCTGCTAAAAGGTCACTTCCCAATTTATTTATCTTAAGAGAGACAGAGAAGATTCTTTTCTGATCCCAAACAAGCAGATGACTTTGCTTTAGTTATGTCACTGTAAGGAAGGCCTGATGGTTTTGCTGCTGGCCTTTTAAGATCTCAAAAGCAACATTCTTTGCAGCTCTAGGCAGTTACCATGGCACAGTGGACTTATTTTTAGAAGAAATTAACTAGCCAGAGAATGATGTAGATATATTGTGACAGAAAAGTTGTCATGTAGGATTTATACAAAAATCTGCCGGATGCTTGTTTGAGTAAATATAAATTACTTTTATTTGATTAAAGTTACACTGTGGTCTTCTGTGGTTGCCTGAAGCACGAGTGATGAACTTAATAAATAAATAAATAAATAATGCTACATTACAAGGAATTTACATCTCTAGTGGCAAATGTAGAAGATATATACTGACAATTTTAATACGGATCAAATGCTTCACAGATTATGGAGTCTTTTTCCATATGGCACCCACACAGTACAGTTTTATTGGTCTAGTTCTCCAGCTGCATTAGTTTATAGGAGGTGTATATGCCTACAATGCCTGTCTCTTGGTGCTCAACATATTTCATATCCCACCTCCCACCACTGTGGCAAAGGTAAATAAAGCAGGATTTAGAAGATAGAAGAGGATGAATGAATCCAGCAGTCTTTGTGTCAACTCAACCCAGAAGACAGAAAGGAAGTGCTGTGTTTCAGCAGGATCCTCATGGAAATTCCTGACAATTTTGCCATTCTCCCACAGATTTTACAAACGGTTTGGATAATCCTTTTGTCATAATGACAAGGACTGTAGACATGAATTCAGATGATGTCTAACAAATGCCTTTTCTCTCTCTTCCTGTGTGTTTATATATATCCACACACATCCATATAAAATTGCAATCATCTCTTAAATAGAACTTTTATTACAAGCCATATCCTAAGGAGCTTCATGATCCATAAAATGTGACAACAAAGCAAATAGGTACCATGTGTTCCATACAATCATGGGAAAGACATTTACAGGCACTCAGAGATCACAGGGGTATACCTACATGGATTCAGGTTATACCACTCATGAAGAAACTTTAGGTTCGTTGGAAAAGTATATGAATGTTCAATGCTTATTTCATGTGTAAGTTCTGCATATGCCAAGACCCTAACGTGATTTAGGTATGGTTTTGTTTAATGCTTACATGGCCGTGAGGTTGAAATCTGATAGTTTCTAGGTGACTGGGCATGGAAATTGGAGAACATGTTCATGAAGAAGATTCATAAAGAAAAGCCCCATTTTAGACAGGAAGGCAATTCTTGAGGCTGGCCTCAAGCTGGCACCATGTTGGTCTCCTGCAAAAGGTCACTGCCTGATCAAAGATGTCTATAATATGCTCATTGAATGACCAGGTATTTCCTACAAGACTATGACCATGAGAAGTACTGTAGGTACCAAACATTCATACAAGCATCCTATAATAAAATTAATAAAATAAGTATTGGAGAGAATGGATCTGAAAAACCTTCCTCCTTCCGTGAAATGAAAATTTATTACAGAAAGGAAACAAAAGCAGAGTGAAAATTTTGGTTATCTTTAAAAATATCTTATCCTAACAGTTCCCTGTGACAATCAGCTAATATGCAGTAAAAACAAATGTCGTAACCAAATTAATCACTTGGAATATTAAAGAAGATTCCTGTATTGGTGCTTTGTTAATATACAGTAAATGCTGACCTTGGTAAACTGCTTTGAAATGAGAGGAATGCTTCTGACTATTTCTGAATGAAAGCAAACAACAGATTCAGAATCAACATTTAACTTCTCTGTAACTTAAAGAAGAATATTTCAAGATTTTTCTTTCTTTTATCCTAATCTCCCCTCTTCCAATTTAAAACGGTTGCCCCTTGTCCTGTCGCTACACTTCCTCGTAAAGAGTCCCTCAATCAAACTTAATGGACTTCAGAGACCAAATAATTCCCTAATAATTTACTAATTTTATCCATTTAGTCATAAATCCTCTGTATTTAAGCTTATGACTTCTGTGAGTCTTCTAACCTGAAATTACATTTTCAGCTCTGAGTGAAATTTTCACACAATACAATATAGTTATGGTGTTTATTTAGAGTAATTGTTAAAATGAAACTGAAGCTAAATCATATATTAGCCTCTGTGGAAGTATATGAATGTAAATCAAAGAAAAGAATATGAGACATGGAAACATTTATGCTTTATAGCTGGAAAATGGCGGCTGAAAGAAACAAAATTAAAAGAATTCAGAACTTGATGATTAATGGTGGAAAAACAAAGCACCCAATTTATGCTATCTGTGCAAGGTTGCACATCAATGCAGGGTTGTATTGCACATCAAAACCCAGACTAAGCTTAAAACACAAGCCACAGGTCTCCTGCTTCGAGCTGGTGTCCGATTCAGTCATCCATTCTCATTATCCATGAAACAATTTCGTCATTGCCATGTAACCTTGACATAAAAAATACTGCAATGTTTCTTTGAGGGATTTTAGTCCTTTGTTATGCTGACTGCATGTAAGCGGTTATAAAATCTTTTAAGTCATTAAGTTCATCTGCCTGGAATTCAAATTTTGTTTCTAAATATTTTAATGAAAATCCAAGAGAGAAAGTGAATTGGTTGTGGCTCTAGGCCTTCTTAATAACTGGTAGAACTCAAACTGTACTCATTGAAAAGACAATATTTTTTTCTTTTGTATTTACTATTTCATAAAAAATATGTGTTTTTCATTACAATGGCATTTTCTCTTCAGAATATTTGTTCTGGAAAGAAATATTGGGGACACCATTTAAAAAAAAAAAACAAAACAAAAACCAAACTTTGTTCTTTTTAGAAAAAGAAATGGAGACTTTCAGGTTTTCATTGTATTTTTCAGTAAAACCAGTTACTTTTGCTAAATCAGATTCATATTTGTATTTATTAAAACTGAAATTTGGGAAACTATTCATTCTTAGTTTGAAAACCCAATTGAAAAAAAAAATATTTCTGCTTCTGGATCTCAATATTATTTTTTGCAATAAGACTTTCCAATTTTTCTTTCCAATAATTTGGAAATTAGAACATCATTTTCTTGGACATTATTTGGCCAAAACTGATGAAAGAATTACTGGATAGTGTGATGGAAATGTAGAAGAGGAAAAGGAGAAGATGATAATGAAAATCAATGAATAAAGGTGACAAAAGAGATTATAAGAAAAGAAAAAAGCAATTTTTAAATTCCTGAGGGGAAGAAACCCAATGATAGTATACGTTGTTGATTTGAGTTATGTTTTCTTTATGCAAGTGCAATGGAAATGGGTGAAGTACAAATTATATACAAGGTTTTTGGAAGAAGTTTACAAAATCATTAACCATGCACTAGCAGCTCACCAATAACGAATGAGCCCAAGACCGTAAACACAATTTTTGTGTTGAATTATTTGACTAGTTAGATTCAATAAATCTTTAAATCAGACTTTCCTTCTGAGGTATCTTTTATTGTGTGCTTTCACATTCATGTAGTTTTATTGATTGTATCTTCTTCACTGCCATATGTTAAATTGCAAGCAATAAAATTGAAACATTAAATCACATTCCCTTCCTTTCATGTGTCACTTACCTATTGGGAACATATGTTACACTGGCACAATAAAACTTGCCCTGAAGGCCTAGTCTGTGTACACAAGGCTGTGAAAATGGAGGCATATAAAAATGTCCCTGTGTCCTAACTGAAGATTAAGCTTCAATAAAATAATATTATAAATATTTAAAACATAAAATATGACTTGTAATGATGTAATAACAAATTCTCTGGAGCCTGTGACCATAAAAAGAACGCAGAAGGATATCTGCAGAGTGTGTCTTCCAGCAGAGTTTACCACTTCACCTATGATGCAGGCCACAATATTTCCCTGAAAGGATTTTACTCAGGCACTCTTTCCACTCCATTGATTTTTTTTGCTGGATTAACCTAGCGTGCATTTATTTTTTATATAACACATTTTTTTGCTCTTCATCTGAGACAACTGAAAGCTATACAAAGAAAACTAATACTAATTACATTACATTTTAAAATAAATTTAAGAGGAAGGAAAATTAGGTATTCTATACAGTAGTAAATAAAACAGCCTAGATTTAGTTTGAGTTATACCTCTGTACTTTTGATTAGGCAAGAAACCAGCTTCAGCTTGATTTTCTCTTTTGGAAAGGCATAACCTTTCATGATTGCTGTTTTTATTTTTCCGAGGATCCAGTTCTGACCCATTACAACTGCAGAACCAGTAGTCTGGAGTATGTCTTCCAGAACATTGAATCACATCTGATATGTAACTAATTGAGGTTAGGATATGAAATACTCACTTATGCCTTTGTTAGAACTAGGCTGATTGGTTCTATCTGAGAGAGAGCCTATTAAACAGTCCATATCCAGTCATTTCTTAAAACTCCTACTTTTCTAAAGTACTACTGCAGATAATGAGATAAAAATGCTAGGTTTTAGTCGAAGTTTTGCTCCTAACTTCTAAGCCCTGGCAGTGAAAAGTTTTGAATTTTGTTTTTTTAACAGCATGCATACTTCAGAAAGATTTTCTTGTCTTATTTCTTTTCTCTTGGTCTGGCATTGGCAGAGATTGTTCAGTCACAAGCAGAAGCATGGCACAGCACTTTGAGGAAAGTGAAGAAAAATGTTTTTTATAGCTGAATGTTAAGTTAGTTCAAACCAGAGAGTATATAACTGTCAAAACCACACTGGAACTAACTCACCTATTCTTTCTAAAAGTGCCATGGGGTCTTCATTTCACAACTAGTCCATGGGACATTAGAGCTTATTGTTTGTTTCATTGCAAAAGACTGTGAAATACTGAGATTGAAAGTAACTTTAGTTTCATTTCCAAAAGAAAGAACAAAGTTTTACTGATATTTGCTAGAGCATGAGTCCAACAAAACAGCTGGAGTTTAAATGAAAAGGACTTCTATTTCCATTATAAAAATGAATTTTCTGTGTTGTCTGGGAGAGATGCTATGTTCCTTCGTCTGCTGTAGGATAATAGCACTACAGTCTGACTATACTTATCTATCTCATCCAATTCTTTTTCTTCTAACTATAGTCCTTGCAAATGAGTTTTTCAGTAAAAAATCAAAACATTCTCTAGCTTAATGAGCATTATAGAACATTGAGAAAAGCTGTCAGTTCATCCGACCCTTATTATTTCATCATGAAAAGTCTGATCCTGAGACATTATCTATTGCTTTTTATTCTCAAAGCCCAGGAGGGAGCAAATCAATTGCAAATGTAAAATTTGTCAAAGGCTTTGGGCCCAACCCTTGAAAAAGAAGTACAGCCCATGCTAAATGGCTGTGCTCCATAAAAACTACAATGGGGGTAGTGGGAAGGAGTCTTCAATACTGGCCAGAAAAACTGTTTATGCAGCTGGGTCACAGATGCTAATTTAGAGGAAGGGGCACAGAAGTGATTGCAGTTATTTTCCTCCAAAAGATTTCATCCAATGTATCTGTATAGCATTTCGATATGTTGCACACATTTATAGACTAAAAATAACAGTATCAAGCAGGGAAGATGTAACAATCTTATACAATATACAAGGAGTCCTCTTATAGGTGGTGTTGCCTTCTTTGTGCCACCAGTCCCATGGATATGTGCCTTAGGATATGATATATTTCTTCAAATTTTAGTCCTCTTAAGTGTGATATCTAAGTCTGAGCTAGTTACCCGTTTTCTACAACAAAGAAAGCTCTTTCAGAGACATAGATGACTATTTTAGAAAAAGGCAAATCAATGTTTGGATGTGCCTACTTCCTTTTGTTGGTACAAAGCGAATTTAAGTGATTAGATCAGATATTAACTTCCTTTAGCCTCTTAAAATCATATTCTTACTTCCCATTTATTATTCTTGTAGAGCTGAATTCTACAAACCTCAATCATGCTTAAGTTAGTCCCTTCCTAGGTGAATAGTACCACTGTTTGGAAGGGGTTAACCAAGCTGTCGGGTACTACTCAGTGAATTAGCATGGTGTAATCTGGCTCTCTGCCCAAGCATGTTGAATGAGGTTGGCTAAGAATACTTGATTTACTGTGAACAAATAGTTAAAGCAAAATTCAAACCAGAAAAATAGATCATTCACTCCCTGCTACTATGATGTGCCCGTGCAAACCTGATGAAGATCAACAAGGCAAAGTGCAAGGTCCTGCATGTGGGTCAGGGCAATCCCGAGTGCAAATACAGGTTGGGCAGAAAATGGACTGAGAGCAGCCCTAAGGAGAAGGACTTGGGGGTGTTGGTGAATGAGAAGTTCAATATCAGCTGGCAATGTGTATTGGCAGCCCAGAAAACCAACCATATCCTGGGTTGCATCAAAAGAAGCCTGGCCAGCAGGTCAAAGGAGGGGATTATTCCTTTCTACTCTGCTCTGGTGACACCCCACCTGGAGTACTGTGTCCACCTCTGGGGCCCCCAACCCAAGAAGGACATGGACCTGGAGAGCCATGAAGATGATTGGAGGGCTAGAGCATGTCTCCTGTGAAGACAGACTGAGAGAATTTGGGTTACTTAGAGAGCTGGTTGTTGCTAGAGAGGAGAAGGCTCTGGGGAGACCTTCTAGCAGCCTTCCAGTACCTAAAGAGAGCGTACAGGAAAGATAGGGAGAGATTCTTTATCAGGGAGTGCGGTGATAAGATGAGGGGTAACAGTTTTAAAATGAAAGAGGGGAGATTTCCACTAGATAGTAGGAAGAAATTATTTACTGTGAGGGTGGTGAGGCACTAGAAAAGGTTGCCCAGAGAAATTGTGTATGCCCCATCCCTGGAGGTGTTTGAGTACAGGCTAGATGGGGCCTTGAATGACGTAATGGAAGGTGTTCTTGCCCATGGGGTTGGAACTAGATGATCTTTAAGGTCCCTTCCAACTTTAACCATTCTATGATTCTGTGAATACAGAATATCGTTAGGGAACTAGGATTGTGAAGCTTAACTGTATTGCAAATTCTGTGCATGACTACACAGGATTATCTCAGTTCTGTAAGTATAGTTCCACAGAGTGCACTCTTGTAGAACTATAAAAAAAAATATGTATGTGGAACCGTCTTCGTATTGCTTAGGGTGAAAACATAGCGCAGTGAAAGACAACATTTCAATACAAATGTAGAGTCTTCTCATCTGTGGCTTTGTGTATAGAAAAACAGAAAGTGCATGGCTGTATTTAAATCATAGGTAGGTAAGTATGATCTACCAAGAAAAAGCAGAGTAAACTCGTCTGTATAGAGATTTCTGCTGTTACAGCTAAGCTATCTTTAACCAAGTGAGTTCACCTAACTGAGGCTGGATGTCTTTATACTTAACACACACACGTATATATAAATAAACACATGTATACATGCTTATACAGCCTACAGTATTCTTGCACAAAAGCTGTGTCAGAGCTATGACAATAAGAGCCTCTGACATTTTGAGAGTACTTGAGAGTTAGCTAACGCTTTGAGGTAGATCTGCATAGACAGTTCCTTTGCAGTGATCTCACCAAAGGAGTCTGGAAGACTTTTAACCTGAAAAAAGCCACATTTAATTAGACTACACATTAGGACAACTCCATAAATACAGCTTATCATAACTCAGTCAAACACAATAGAGAAGGGTTTATTTACAACACTGCACTATGTCTCTGCAGGGGTGCTCTTGGCTTTAGCCAGCTCAGTAGCTTTGAGTTGCAACAAAATTGGCACAGCCTATTGCAGCCCTGGGGAGGTTTCTTTCCTCATTTCTGATGTCTGGTTGTCTCTCTCTGCTGCTCCTCTCAGCAAGGTCTCCCACTCAGTTGTGTTGGACTTTTCTGTGATTTTCTACTCTTTGCTGACCAGCTTTCAGTGTCTGAAAGCTTGTCTCCTCTGCATGAACTAAACCATTTCCAAGGAAGGAACAATTTTTCTACCCAGGGAGCTTCATCTGACCCAGTCATTTTTTCTTCAGAGAACATAATGCATTAATAGAAACAAGCAAAGAGTAGTGCTATATATATAAAATAGTAATATTCTTCCTTAGCAGTGATATTATTTGCTGATCCTAATCATGAAAGACAGGCAATAAGGAAGGTTTGCAGGATGTAATACAAGATGGAAAGTGCTCAAGGACTGACTGAATCAAATCTATGCCAAAGGTTGGTTCTCCTATGCAGGATATTTCGTCTGCAAAGCTTGGCTAAAGGGCCTAAGTAGGACACACTGCCTTTCTTATAATTATCAAACTTACAAAATGCATCATAGGAACAGAGATTCCTCAAAGAAGCCCAACAGAAGAAACCTAATAACAAAGACCTTGTTGCTGAGAAGTCACTTCAGATGAGGCAACAAGACACACTAAATCCAGGATAGCTCTGAATGGGTTTTGTTCTTTAGGAAACTGGCAGCAACCCTGGGTTTCCGAGTCTGAAAAAATCCAAACTTAACCTCTCTCCCTTACAAGAAGGGATTATGGATTTTAGTGGTTTTGTTGTGTATTAAACTGGAAGAATAGTAGTGGTAACATATACTCTAGAGGATTTAATAACATTTTTTTTACTAAGTGCAAGATATGTCAACACTCTTGAAAATAGACTGCACAACAAAATTGCATCCTAAGCCACTGACTGCTTGAGCTGGGCAGCTTGGGGCAGAGCAGTAGGCATACAGGGAAGTTTTCTATTCAAAAGAGGAAAGCTGCAATAAGTATTTATAACTAGAGAAATAATAACAAAGCCCAGACCTTTCTATTCAACTTGAAGTCATATTTGGTGACAGAGTTTCTAAAATGTGTTTTCTAATTACTCCTAGAATGCCAATGAAAACCAATTAGGTGAATGTAAATTAGATTCCTTGAAATAAAGGCAAACCATTGTGTAATAAAGATCTATGAAACATGCATTTTAATGACAGAAAGGTGCAATACCTAAGATAAATATCTTTTTAATCTTTTCTTCCTAATCCTTGCAACCAATCAACTCTTGAACAGAGAAAATGTCTAGAAAATCCCTGTCCCCTTGTTGCTATTGCTTGTTGCTATTCAGTTTAGCCTTCCTGTTGCAGATTTGGCTCCTCCTTTGTTAGTTTAGTAAAAATATAGAGCAGCTTGACAAAAGTAATATTTTCAGGTATAATCCTCTTCTCATATGAAACTATTTGACAATATTTCATGACAGACATCATGTGAAAAAACATTTTTATCTTGATTAAAATAAAAAGTTTCTGACCTTAAACTACTTGCTATTTATAGAATTTTCTGACTAGAAAAATAACTATAAGAACTTTTTCGCAACACTCAACTTTTCTGAAAAAACAGCAGAATTTTTTGTTCTAGTTATGGCATTGGTGAGAAAAAGTTCATTTTTTGTGCCACAGTTTACCATTTGAACAATATTTGCATGTTGCATTTACCCATTCAATTCACTGTCACAGGTAACAAAAGGAGCCAAAGACTGAGAAAGTTAAAGTGTTAAAAGTAAAAAAAAAAAAAAAACCAAAACATATTTTAAATATCGTTAAACCTACTCCCAGAATGGTAAAATGAAAGTGGATCGAAACATGCGAAGATGAAAACCATACCTTTTGTCTGGAGTTTTGTTCTCCTAAAACCCTCCAGCTTTTTATGTAAAACTGCTCTGTACCTCTGTCTTTCTCTTCTCAAAGGTGTGTAGTATTCCTTGACAGGAATAAAAAATGCAAGCAAAACCCTGAAAGAAATCAGCCCACTTCCTTCATATCTTTTGTTCACACTTACCATGTAGCTCAGGTTTTTTTGTAGTAGGGCCAAGGTGTGAAATTTGCCTTTTGTCCTGTTTCACCCAGTCAGCAAAGCAAACCATCCTAGGGAATGCTCCAGGAGACTAAACTTCCACTTCTCAAAAAGTAAATCTGTTTAATATTAATAGCCTGCTATTGCCAGTACCCACCCTTGTAGGAGGGTGATGAAACCACTTTTCCCATCTAACATTCTAGCATGCCATCTCAGAAATGTAATACCTAAATCCCATTTAGAGAGATATTTCCAAGCACCCCCACATTCCCGTTGTTTTCCTGAGGCTGAATTTATTTTTAAGATCTCTACATATTTGCTTGTCCAAGAAAAGGACACCAAATGCTATGCCTATCAATTACTAAATATTTATATGATCCATTTGGAAAATATTGCAAAAATTTGAAACTCTGAATATCTTTGCAAGCTGCAGAAAAATTAGATCGATATGCTTAAAGGTGCTATGAATACATGAGTGCCAGATGTACTGGGCTACAGAAAACACCACTTCTTTTTGTTATTTAATGCTTAGAGTCCACATGGCGGGCTAGTGGTAAGAACAAATCTGTTCACTAGGGCCATTCACAGACTGATGAGCAATGTAACCTTTTACAGAGGTAAAAGTAAAGAAAACAAGGACATATGAGTGTTTAATATGATCAAACTAATGGCAACACAACTTTAAATTTATAAAGCTCTTAATCACCCGGTTTTCACAACATAGAGCTCAGGGTGGAATTATTGTTCTGGTTTTCCTATAACACTGCCATGATAAAGGGTAGGTTTTCCAAAATAAATATAATCAAAACAATCCTAGGCAGTTGTGTATACCCAAAACACTCTGCAGGACGACGCACAGATGTGAACACATGGCTCAGATGTACACTTTATAACACTTCAGGTTATTTTCTGTTGAATTTAAGGGGGAGAAGTAGCAAACAATATTTCTTTACATAGTTCAAAAGATATTCAGTGCCAGCCATCATTATCTCAAACTGGTAGACCTGCTCTTGTATTTCAAATCAGATTGATGTTATCTATTCTAGTATGATTGCTGCATTTTACATTATTGTATGTGGTCCAAGTTTTGATTATGGCCTGTGGGCATTCTTGCAATCTGAATTGATTGATTGTATATAGGTCTTCAGTTATAATGATAATAAATGTGTAAGGCAAACTAAAATCAAGAGGATAAGAGAAACAATTAGGACAACAGTTCCATGAAAAGTATAATTAAAATACTGAGAAATAGACAACACTTGAGAGAATGAGACTATTAATTGAAATAATTTTCCTCTTCACAAATGAATTTGAAAGATTGTCTATGACTTAGTGTTCAGCATCGGGGATCATTGTGAGATTATTCTTTTGCTCTAAGCCTTGGATTCATCTCATCAGAACATAGCTGTCTGTCTATAAACCAGGTACCTAGGTTTAGCTAGACATTTACAGTCTCACTATGCTTAATGCAAAAAGGTAGGGTCATTTTCCCCTCTCTTTTGGGACTCAATGAACTCTACCTATGGAAGAGTTGGTCAGAAGAAAAATAGTTTCCTTCAATATGAATTATCAGGATGGGTTTATAACAATCATCAATTTAGTGTTCCAATATTCCTAATTTATGTATCTGATGCACGTTTTTGAATTTTAGCTACCCAGACTCTTTACTTATCAAAGAAAACTTTGGGATGCAAAGGATATAGGTTTGAGATATACCAGCAAAATGTTCTGAAGGCTTTCATTTAAGCAACTTGTATTAGACTTCTATCAGAAATCCGTAAATTTACAGAATAATGTTCTGGAGTTTATAACTGTATTTCCACTATTAATAATGAGTCACATTTTCTTCTGATGTAAACTGGCACATCTTTGAAAGCAATGTGTCGGTGCCATTTTATTATAACCAGGAACAGAACCCACTGTATCAGCTTCTACTTGTTGATATTCTGTGAAATAAACCAGCTTTGGTTTCAAGTTGAGCCCTCAGGATTGCACCAAATAGTCTGGTAATTTTGCATATGAAAACTGCAGGCTGTTAGTGTGTAGAACAAATGAGCAGATGATACACAGAGGACCTGGAAACAGAAAGGAATCACTGTCTGAGCTATTTCACCCTCCGCATGTGGTACACCTTTATTCAACAAAAATAGTTTGTTTCATTATGTATTTTTTCTTTTCTTTTTGTTCCCCTATCTAGAGATTTTATGGTTTATTTGGGATATAGCCATTTTGAAAATGTTGTTTTAGTTAATTTTTTGATAATGTGCCAGAAGCTTTTGCTCTGAAGGAAGAAAGCTTCATAGTGTAAAAAATTTAGTGTTTAAATTTAAATTTCAGTCTTACAAACATTTACAAACATGCTCAATTCAGAGGTAGTCAAATTAAAGCTTCTGAACTATGAATATTTTGCAAGCATATGGCATGAACAGATGATATAGAACAGGGTAATAGGAGTTTCTAAGAGCAAACTAGCATTATCAGGCTGAATTCTGAAGTTATCCAGCTTCTGAATCCAAGAAATTACTATAACTCATTTACTTTGCCATGTAGAGTTACTCTATATAATTACTATAACTGGGCTTAATAATCTGCATTTTAAATACCGTGACTATATATTTACAGTTAGTGACATTTCTTAAAATCTGTTCAGGTAATAAAGACTAAGAAAAATTTTGTGAAATTGTTTCCCACTAACTTTAATGGAGTAAATAATACTTTTATGTTGTTCAGAACTCAAGAAACACAACATTTTTGTCCAAAGGAGTTCACTCTGCAAATTAAGTACGTTATATAAATTTTAAGGAGATTTTCTTAAGTGATCTTGTGAAAACTGATTTCTGAAGAAGACAGGAATAATTTTAGCCCATTTTTCTTCTTCAGTAATTTTTGTGCCAAAGACAGTTCAGGAAAGAACATCTTATTACATTGAAATACATGGGAAAACAATGACTATTAAAATGGAAAGATATGTAACATATAGAGGAAGATGGGAGAAAAAAAATGCTAGGAAAGAAAAGTGGAAAAGAGCACAGTGAAATAAGTTCTATGTCCGAATACAGTTTGACCACTGGAACTAGGAAAATTGAGAAACTAATGTGTTACCACAGCTATGAAAGAAGAAACTAATGAGTGAACTCATGGTAAATCAAAAAGTGATTCCTGAATTTCAGATAGGAAAAAGACTCCAGGAAGAAGCAAGCCAAAGATGATCAGGTATGGTCCATTTTTTCAGCAGGATTGCTTGAGAAATTATGTTTCGCTAGATTTCAAGACCAGAAGAGACCTCTATCGTTATCCAGTTTAAACTCTCACATCATAAACCATAGAATTTAGCCAATGATTTTGCAGCATGCATATAATTTTGATTGAACCAGTATACATATTTTTCAGCGAGGTATCCTAAAATACTCAGCATGCTTAAGATCTATTTCTAGGTTATTAAAGTCACTAATAAACCACTCTATTAAGCTATTATACTGTTTTTCTTACAATTTCAGCCCTTGGATCTAGTTACATTTCCTGCTGGATCAAAGACTCTTGCAATTTTATCAATGTCCCTGACCGGTAAGATTTGATGATGACCTGAGTATAACAGAAAATGCACCAGGACACTAAAAAAAGGACAGTGAGGAATAGCAGATTTAGGCAAATAGGAAGACTAAGAAAGAAATGAGAAAATATGTGATGTCAGTTTTGTGAAATAAATTCTCATCAGAGGAGAAACACGGGAAAAGAAATCGCATTTTTGCCAGATGCATGAAAAGCAAAACATATGGCTTGTTTGTCTCACATTTTTTGCATATTTCTTCTGTGTTGACAGACAGGTTTGGGAAGATGGAAAATGCCTTTCATTTCAGTGAAATGTCCATATACTTTTTATCATTCTTACTAATATTTTGCCAGCTTGAAAAGGACTGTTTCAAAAGGTTAAAAATTATTCCAAAGAAAATTAAAGCCAGGAATACAACGGAAAATTCAAGAACAAGCCAGAAATTTTAATGAAGTCCTACAATTTTATAAAAGATAAAATTTTTGGGGAGCCTCATCTTTCCCAAATTACTGGGGAGGGAGTTTTAGCAATGGAAGAAAACAGTACTTATATATCTCTTTATTTGTCAGGATAGCAGAAAATCTGGACAGACTTTGCATTCATTTCCCCTTATTTTTTTTACTATTTTTTACTTGCTGCTGAAAAAGAAATCCTATTCTTTTTGAATACAGTGAACACAACAGATTCAAGGAAGTTGCTTCTTATTTTTTAAGACATTTTTCCTTTAAAAACAGAAATTGCTGCCCTACTGTCCCACAATATATCTAGAAATTAATAAAACCAATGTTGGTTAAAAAGCTAAGGTGAAGTCCTGACACACCTGACGCACAGAAAAAAAAAATTCTAAGTTTTCTACACCTGTCAGTGTGACAGTACCTAAATGTGGATGCCTGGTCCTGGGAATAGACATCAGAGATGGCCTCCCAGGTTTGTCTCAGTCAAAAGAGGCAGTTTGGCATTTGAGAATGGGCTGTGCAATACCCAGTGTATTGGGCAATAGGACAGTGAGACATACTGAAGAAATATGCCCTCTTCAAGGCCTGGAGTATGTCTATCCCTTGAGCAGAATCTCAAGGTCTTGTTTCATAGATGCTAACCCTGCACCGGGATGTCCTGGGAACATCATCAGGATATCTAAAGTGTCTCTAAGCTAGAAGCACCTCCATCTGGACATAAAGCATAGGTAGATGAGTCCATACCTATTTTCTTTCATCTCAATGAAATCTTGTTAGCAGCACAGAGCACTTGGGTTACCTTTTCATTTTATCAGGGTTGGGTACTGGAAGCAAGGAATTTGAATGCAACACTTTCCACACAGAAACAATTAAAGGGAGAATTTTGTTTATAAATGTTAATTTCATGGCCCATTCTTTCCTTTTTTCTTTTTTTTCTAGTTTGTTTCTCTGTCTTGTCATTTTTGAAACACAAATTTTTTTAGAGTTTTGTGAAACCACAGCTCTCAAAACTATGACAACACTTACAAGTAACTGCCACTGTCAGTGGCTGATAGTTAAGCATCCAAGTTAGCGCAAGATGTCTTTGAAAATGATCCCAAAGTGATGACGCTAATAATTTTGATCATGAAGTGGAGAATGGAAATGATAATTAGCAATTAATTTCCTACATATATGTTGGCAGTCAAAGTAAAAGAATTATTATGGATTAAATATCAAATGAACTACCCAATTCATGTAACAAAGACAAAATTAGATTATACATTGGGAAGGTATTTAAACAGGCATCTAACTTCAGTAAAGAGATGCCCACTGATATGTATTGTTTAAAAATAGGAAAAAAATGGAGTTAGTGAGATAAAATAGCAAAAAATAGGACTATATGAGTATTTAAATACCTTTGGGGTAACTAAGGATATGTTTTGCATGAAGGAGAAACATAAATTTATGGATATGCTTTCAGCCAAATATTTTAATGGTATGCAACAACTATAATATGAATCTGTCTGAGAACAAGTTGTGTAAAAATTGAATAAGGGTCCTGAGATATGTGCCTTTGTGTGATACCTTTATAAATCACTCCTGCAGAACCAAAGAGTCAGCATCCTGCTATGCACAGCTGCTTGCCCAGAGAACTTCAAATAAAAAAAAAATATAGAAAAATAACTAATGTGGAAAAACACTATCCAGCTGAAAAATTAGACAAGCTCAGTTTGTACTGAATCATTAGTCATGTATTGGCAAGTCCTCATTATCAAGGGTGTCACCAGCTCAGAAGTAATTTTGCATTCTGGTGTAGCCCATAAATATCTAGTCACATGCTAAATAGTCATTTTTGCCCGTGTTATTTTAGCATAAGATTTTTTAGCTATTTGGGAACTCCTGTGAATGTTTTGGAATTTCAGCATACAGAACAACTGGAGAAGCAAGCCCTTAATTAAGCCAGTTATAAACTATTATGTTCTTGCAAAATGGGTTATCTATGATGTGCGATAGTTATCTTGTGACAGCTGATCACACTTTGTTGAGCTGAGCCAGTAAAAAGGCAGGTAAGATCCAGAAAGCTAATGGCAACTAATACACAGTTCATTGGATTGCAATAGAAGACTAACACTAATACAAAAAACTTCCACAAGTAGAAGTGAGTCCTGTGAGTCATGGAGCTTTGGTTAAAAACAAGGTCCATTTCAGAGAATGCCCAAGGAAGATCCTGCCCTGTGGAAGTGGAAAGAAATGGTACTTTTAGAGTGAGCAAAGAGGCTTCACAAAGTGGGCAGATGACAGTATTATCCAAAGAGTTAAATGCATTTGGAATTTCCAAAATGTTGAACCTTAATGAATAAATTTTACTCCAATGCACACACATGGAAGATGAGCAAGGAATGCTTTATCCATTCACAAAGCAAATGAATGAAGTTTTCACCATTTTTCCAGATGCATCAGATTAAAAGGAGATCAAGTCGAGGAGACTGTTTCAGACTGCTAAAAGCAAATACTCCATTAAAAGCAGATTAACACTGAAAGCACAATTGTTCTACACATTTTTCTTAAAGATTTTTATGTCACCTACTAGGGTGCAAAACACAGATGATGACGGGAAATGCTAGGTCAGAGACTAAAGGTGAATTCAAGGTGATAAGTGTCTTAAGAATAGAAAGAGAGAAAGAAACACTGAGTATACCCAGCCAGGAAATCTGTAAGACTAATTGATATGATGGCATAATTTATGTTTTTCCTTTAGCGGTAGTGTACTTATTAATAACTAGAAGATATCAGTGCAAGATCTGCAATGAGAAGAGTGGGGGATATTCTCTTTTTCTTTTTTTTTTTTTCCCGTGAGCAGAATTCATCAATATCTACATGGAAATACAAGGGTCTAGTTTATATTTACTGTAAGACAGGCAGGGAATTGCATTCAAAGTTGAAAATGGGAAGAACATATTAACATAGGTTCATGACAGTTGGATAGCCAGAGTCAGAGGACAGGTTTTCTAGCATTTATATTCTTAAAAAACTGTTCTAGATTAATAGGTTTCTATTGCCAAGGGTTTGACATTCCTAGATATTTATTAGTTTTCCCTCAAATATTTAGGGGATAGTTAAGAATTATTGAGATTTCATTTTATTGGCAATCCAAGACTTATTTCTAAAATATTGGAACACAGTCATGTTTCAGGGAGAAATCACTAGAGCAGGAAATCTCACTGGCAAAAAGTTTTTATGACAATAACTGAAACAATCTTTTAGATTGAGTGGGATTTGTAAAGCCTTTTACCTGCCTCTGGATAAAATGCATGCTATGTCTTTAGGAATACAAGAAGAATGAAAATGAGCAATAATACCTGGAGACAAAGGCAGTAGACAAACACCTACTTTCATTATTCATGAGTGGTCATTTGACTTGGAGGTCAGGGTTTTGTTATTTATCCACCGATCAGAGTAGCTCAAGGAACATCAGCACATTGTGATTGCAGAGTAATGTAGCAGTAAAAAGAAAGCATATTGGCACTTAACAATAGTTTGGAATAGTAAAGTGGTGCAGTGATACAATAAGTGAGGTCAATGTCTAGTTAGGAGCTGTAATTGTTCACGATCCTGTCTGGAAAAGTTGGTTTTGATGTTTACACTCAAGGTTCTTGGTGAGCAGAGATTTGGCCAGACTGGTGGAAAAAGTAATGTGTTTTTAAAAAGTTTAGCTTTTAGAATGGTTTCCAGCCCTTATATTTTTGGTCATTGAGGATGCATGGCTGGTAGGAGCGCAGAGCAGTCCTAAGCAGGGGTTTAGGATTTGGGCATTACTAAGACAATTAGTGAGGAAACTGTAGATCCGGTGCTAGTGATTTTAGGCTGTAGGCTTTTTATTTTGAAATGTCCTCAAATACAGTTTTTCTGGCCAGCCTTTAGTCAGATTCATTAGAAATACATACCTATTTCTCCCTTTTTTCCATTTGGTTACAATATTATTTGCTTTAAGAAATCCAAAAAAGACTTTAACAATAATGCTGATTATTTCTGTCACCTGTGGCTCAGTAGATGGCTTAAGCAGTACACGAATGTATATTTGGAGCCCAGACAAAACCTCAGTGGAACCAAAACTAGACTTTAAAAAGTACATGCCATGTTTATGTAATCTTTTCTAATATTTCATATGCAATTACATTTAGCGTCTGGCTGCCCTCTAACTTACCTACCTCCACTTTGTGGTTTTCCCAGTCAATAATTTAAACATTAAAAAAGAAGAAATCTTTTTATCTCTGTCTGTTTTACGGATTTTAGGAGCTGAGTCAAAGTGAATTTACCAATGGGCCAGACAGGGGTGTACAAAGATGAAAATAGATTTCAGACCTGTTATTTAATTCAGGAAGCATCTGTGGGTGGTGAAAATTAAACAATGTCATCTATCTTGAGTTTTACTGGACTTGAGATTGCTTTTCCTTTTCTATAGGGAAAATAAAGCTTTAGCAGTCATGGTTAGTCTAAACTGAAGCTTTGTTTTTAGAAAGAGATGACCCTAAATATACAAATTTATTATCAGATCCATATTTTCACCAAAGCTGAGGGTTTTTAGACACGTAGCTATATTACACATAACAGAATTTGAAATTGTCATAAGGTTCTTGCATGGATCCAGATCATTGCTTTGCTGACGGGTGAGCACATCCAGGCTCATTCCTCATTCTAACAAATGGGAAATAATGGCATTGTCTTGTTTTTCCTCAACTCCGCATAATTTGGCTGCACTTCCCTCTGCAAGAACAAATTGTTTAAATCAGGTTATGGTATGTATACCAACAGCAGTGGTAAAGCTACTTCAAAGTATGTGCAGAAAAATATCTGGCCTACTGCCTTTTCCCCAGAGGAGATGTGGAACAGCTGTTTGGCCAGTGAACTCTGTCCGCTCAGCGGAGTGAAATACACATGGCCCTCTGCAGAGGTGGCAGATGCTGATGCCGTTGCTGCCAACCGGTGCAACTCAGTTCTTACTCTGTGATGGCATTGTCTACTCAGGAGGTGCAGATCTATGGAATTACACCTCTTTGGCGATCCGTTTTTACATCAGAATACGTCCCCAGTTTTCAGTAATCTGTAGGTTAAGTAAAAATATTTCTGCAGTCAATGTTATCTTGTGGGAGCCTAACCTAGACTATAGACATGGTTGTTTAAGATTCCTCTTCTAATTTATTTTTGAGCTAGTAATATTTAGACTTCTGTTACCGTCAAAAGGGAGAAACAGAAACTTGTAAGGTGAGCCATTCTTTGGTAACTAAATTATTTAAAGTAGGTCAGACAAATCACTCTCTAGAAGTGCTTAGGTTCTTTGTCAGTCTACAAAAAGGGTCTTGGCACTAGTTAATGATGGTGCGTGTCCACATTGCAAACATTTCAAGTTAGGTTGGATGAATCTCAATATTTGTGCAGAAAATGCTCACAGTGGCTTAGAATAATTTGGGAAGACTGGAAATAAGATAAATTAAAGATTATTAGAATTATTCTTTCAAAAGTTTACACAAAGTACTCATAGAAAACTAAGACTGAAAGTTTAGAGAATGCAGATACTGCAAGTGTGCATGTATGTATGAGGAAGTGTGTACATTCAAATGTCGAATCTTCTTTTTTACAGTAGTATGTTCTTTACATGGGGGCAAATGTTAGTATGCTGCTTTAAATAAACATCTAGTATGTCACATTGGCCAGGGGCAGACATTCAGAAAACAGTCTATGAAGCTTTCTGGCAGACAATCATACAAGAAATTTTCAATGGGGAATTCCTCCTTACCAGATAGTGGTGAGTTTATGATGTGTATCAGAACATGGGATCTGAAAAAAAAACTTGAGTGGATGAGAATCTCACTTATCTGAGGATATTCACATTAATTTCTCCTGGAGTACTTATCTACTCAATGGTCAGAGAAGAATAAAGCCTAAAAAATAAACTACTGAACTACTTGCCTATGGTTTTTTTCTTGCTGTTTCTTTGTTAATTCTTCCGTGTGAAAGCACATTCCAATACCCAGAGTTTGTATTGCTGTGTTGGCATGTTAAGATTACTATAGGACTTATTTAAATTAATAAAATATTAGGTTGAAGAAGTGGTTGGGTGTTGGGAGCAGTGACATATTAATTCATATTTGCCTTCTTTGGTAGGAAGAAATGCAGAGTTCATAGGCTTTAGCTTGAACGAGGTGATAGTATTACAAAAAAGTTAGGGAGAAAGGCTTAACTGTACTCTACATAAAGAATAAAGTTGGTAAACAAATCCCACTTGGATAACAAGCAGGCTACAGAGCTTTGGCAGCCTTGCTTTTGTATTATTTTTGCCTTGTGTTGTTTTCTTAATTAAATGAAGCAAGGCAGAGCATTCAGAGCATGACTCAAGCTATTGCTAAAAGTACTAAATTAGATTAGTTTGGCATTTAAGTCCGGGCAATCTTGACTCAAATGCTGGGACTGTAAAGAAGGGAAGCCTTGAGGAATGAGGCTGAGGTCATTGCTGCTGAAAAGTCAAGTCCACATACTAAGCATCAACACACAAGACTCTTAATATTTTTTCTGTATCATCCATATGTCCTGGCTATGCAGGATATCTCAGCAAGACAGTTTATTAGATGTTTCTGCACATAATTTGGGAGGGGGTAGGAAAGAAGGAATCAAACCTGTAGGAAATTACAGGACATTATACATGGGTGCATGTAGGGCAAAGGCACTGCATATGGCTATACATGGGCGTGTGTAGGGCAAAGGCACTGCATATGGCTAAATCTTCTGTGTTTTTACAAGTGTCTTTTTCCAGAATGTGTCAATCCACTCTGCATGTGCTATCATAACATTAAGATCTCGTGTTGCATCTGCTCCCAGCCTAAGCACCACAGAGCGCACCAACAGGAGGCTGCCCAAAAAGGGGAAACTCTCGTTATCATAAGGTTGAGACGGCTATCTAGATTAATAATTTTTTAAAATAATTTAATTTTCTTTATGTGTCATGTTACTAAAAAGAACCACAGTTCATATACTGCAAAGATCCTTTTTTGCCCATGAAGAAGCTTTTTTCTTTTTTTTAATTTATTTGGTTTTCTTTCTGTTGGATTCTAGCTAGAGAACTGCAGTCTTAATATAAGGTGAAGATGTAGAATCATTTAGAAAAAAAGAAGATGACATAAGGCTTAAAGGTTAAGTAGGTTCTTGCCTACTTCAGCCCCCTGATTAAAAAAAAAAGTCATATACTTTGTACAGGCATATAATGACCTTTCATTTATTTACCACTGTCTGACAGCAAGTTCTCTCTGCCTTCAGATGCTTGCAGAGCACCCAGCTCAGTCTGACCTCACTTCTTACTGAGGCTTTCCTGTTACTCTAATGCCAATATTTACCAGCCAGGATTACTAATGCTTGTAAGGTCATATGCTTTTGCTGCAAGGAAGTCTGTCTAACTTGGGGTGAAAATCACATTTTATCTAATAATCTTGACTTATCTGAACAAATCTAAGGATGGATATCAAACATATTTATCAGAAAGGAAAGTGTCTTATGCCTATGATTTATTTTGAAAGTATATCCTATCATATGTCATGCTACTCTTTATTTAAATGACCTTCAACTGGGAATGGAATTTTGCATCCTAGGTTTGTGACATTATTTTCATTTATGACATTCCAGTTGTAAGATACAGGTCATTATCAGATAGTAAGTAACTGACTTTAAGTTGTCCAGTGATGGGACTTTGCTATGTCAAAGACCAAAGCATTATGCTTAGTCCCATTGTATTAGTGATGCAAGAAAAGTTTTTGCCTACATACATGAGTTCTTGGGGAAAAGAAAAGAATATAATAAAAATTACCTGTACTTCCTCTCTTTTTTACAAGTTCATAGAACAAAGTATTATAGTGTTTCCTTACTGCTCCTTCCATAACAGAGCTCAGTGTTGAGTTCTAAGTCACAGACCTGACTTGAAGGATGCAGTCTGCATGCAAAGGGTGTTACATTTCCACAAGACAGGTTCTAAACTTCCTGGCTGTAAAATGCAAAACCATAACTGCATAAACAGTGATTACTGCACTTCTGGAGCAGATGTTTATTGTTCTAACAATTTCTTCCTCTTAGCAGCCTTCCAGTGATGCAAATAAAGCAGTAATGAAAATCCAATTTGTTGAGTTCAGTTTTGTAGAAGAAAAGTGAAAAAAAATATTTTTTCTTTAATGAGGAAATTTTTAGAACAACCAAGATTTCTAAACCCCGTAAAAAAAAAAAAAAAAAAAAAAAAAAAAAAACAAAACACTCTCATCCTAAAGACATATGAAGAGTTTTCAATATCACTGATCATAAGGGGAAACACTGTTCTGTTTTGTTTAGCCACTGATTCTTTACCCATATTGACCCATTAGTGTTCAGCAAACCACCTTGGATCCTGATGGTTTTTATGCCCAATATACCATTGTAGCTCTTTTCACCTTTCCAAATTATGCAGAACTTAATCTATTCCAAACAATACCAATGAAAAAGATAATATGGAAGACAGAGTCACACTATAAATATTTATTGGGCCAGGCTAAAAGTAATAATATAACATGCATCTAGAAAACTAAATTCTTGATAAAAGTAGTTTTAAATGAGTCCCGGCAGAGCTATTCTGAGAGCCTGTTTTGGCTTTTGTATGGAACAAGTTCTTTGTTAAAGAAATAGAAAGCAATTCTAAAGACTGCAGCAAGTAAATATTTGCTTCCATAAGAAAACACAACAAGAAAAACAACAACAGTAGAACAAACCCAAAAACCCAAACCAGAAAAACCCCACAAAAACAATACCACCTAAAATGGAATCTAATAGTAGGTCCTTGACACACTATTTTTCCTTTATGGCTGGACTCTTAAAATAAATGAATAAATAAATACATAAAATCACGCGGCAGTAGAACTTATGCTGGTACTACTTGTATGAGTAATATCTGCTTCAAATTGTATGTGCTGAATTTTCACTCTTATGATAATCCTTGACTAATAAGTGACATATTTCACAGTCTTTAAACATAAAACAGTGTACAAACTTCTTCTAACTCTTCAAAAACACAATTGATTTTGTTCACAGAAGCATGCATTTTAGCACTTTTCAATGAAAAAAAAAAGAATAAAATACTAGTGCCTGTTACATTGTTACAAATTCATGGCATTTCAAACTATTTCCTAATGATTCATTAGACATGGAGGGTTTCTTCTGGCCTGGTATCATGATTAAAAAAAAAAAGAAAAACAAAAAGAACAATAAGAAAAGAAATGACAAGTAACTGTTAAAATTTGCAATTATTTTTTTATACCTAGAGTTGTTTCTAAAAAGTTGCACAAATACAAAAAAATGAAGTCATTATCTAACTTATATGATGACAATTAATTCTTCAGTGGATACTGTTCTAAATAAAACTTGTCTTCCTTTACCAGCTTTGCCAGCAATATAAATGTTTTAAAATATTGTTATCATATTAAATACTAGAAATATCATTTCTAGTCTGAGCTGAATATATAGCTAGGTAACTGTTCATCTCCTGTTGGAGGCTCTCTGGGATTCAGAGGTTAGTTATGGCTGCCTAAGTTATGGAACCACACACAGGACCATGAGTGCCACGAATATACTTGAGCAAGACTGAGCTGAGCATGAGAAGACAGAGACTGTCTTTTGCCATAACAGTCTCAGGGTCACAACTCTGGTTTTCAGTGACGAAATTTGGATTAGATCCTTCCTTGTCCAAAAGTTTGCAATCTGTTTCTCAGGGAAGAAGTTGCTAAGCTGTGATCTGTTCTGGGGAAGAGGAGAGGACCCTGTACCCCTCCTGGTCCTGTTACCTGCTGTACTGTCAATCACATTGGGTACGAAGGACTAACAAAAGTCTATTGTCAATGATCAATAACTAGAGCATCAGCAGGAAAGAATGGCCAGGTAGGCTGCTCAGGTGGATATTAGCTACTTCAAATACCTTTTTCCTGTTCCTAGAATATGCTACAGGGATAGTGACTGTGCTAATGCTCCAGTCTGTAGTTCCCTTCAGGCTGCAGAGCTCCACTATAAAGAAGGCACAGTGGTAACAGGACGTCATGCTTTGCACTGGATCAGTGCTGGTTGAGGTCATAGTTCGGCTCAAACAAGATCTGCCTGTTCATCCAGCTGTTGCCAACAGCCTTTCCTAGGCAGGTAAACTAGTGCTACTGTTTTTTAGAAAACAGTTATCATTAAATTAGCCAGAAACAAAGTGCCAAAAATATTCAGTTAATAAAAGCAGCATTGTTAAATGAAATGGCTGTAGAGCAGGCAGTCTGACTACCATGAGCTATGTTGTTCTCTGCCTGATGTGTGTTACTGAAAAAGCTGCACTGCACTGTGCGCAAAAGAAAGATAAGTTTCAATAGCTTGAGAGAGAGTTAGCATACAGAAAATTACTTTTAAATACCTTAGCATTATGACAGGTAGAGCTTCAAACATTCAAATCAAAAGTTGCTTCTCATGAAAAAAAAAAAAAAAAAAAAAGGTTAAAAATCAACCAAGCTAAGATTAACACAAAATCACCTACTTTACCTCCATTATGATAATACCTCTGCTTCTTCCTGGAGAGATCCAGTATGTTTGAATGCCTTGGAGTACAAGTTATCTCCGCCTACTCAAGAAACTCTGCAATGTGTCTTGCTTGCAGGGCCCTGCCGGGCACTGACCCATGGTGCAGATTTACTCCCTGCATCATCAATCAGGTGTATGGAGAGCCTTATTAACTCTCTCTCCACCAGAACAATTTACCAAATAAAGAAGTGTACCATTTATTTTTTTTTTTTTAACTTCAGTTGTAAACAGAGAAACACAAAAGCCACAAGTAACTGTAAGTGTTTTCATTCTATATTTGTAAGTGGCTATTTTTAACTCATGACTTGTTTTTTGAAAGTGAGGAAGAGGGAATTGCTATAAAAAGCCACGTTCTCCTTCAAATCAACTTATGTACAAAATAATTGCATTGACATTATCCTACATCTACACTGCTGGTGTACTCAAATAAAGGATTTGATTCAGGAACTGAAGTTCTCGTTGAGCTAAGCAAACTTTCCTTGTGTAACCTTCTGTGCTTCATCTGGTTCAGAGAACATGGCGGGGTGTTTTCATTAGCTGAGTGAGTTGGGTAGAGATATTGTGCTGATACTAGTTGCTTGTGTATCAAGTCTCAAGTCCAGATACAGTAATCTAATAACACCACAGGCAACCTGTACCCAGGCAGTTCAACAGCATAGAAAGAAGTCAGGAAGTCTAAGACTTTGATGTACTTTTAGATAAAGAGCTTTGCGTTTTACAAAAATGAAAGGGACCTTTTATGTCTTTTACTATTTCTAAAGATGCATTGTGCTGTATGGAATGGATTTTGCTGTCTTATGCATCAGTATTACACCTACGTAATTCCAAAGCTGTGCTGGACTTCCACTGATGCTGCTGACAAGAAATTCAGGCCCCAAATCTAAAATCCAGTACATTCCCAACACAGAAGTGCTTAACTTCCCAGACACATGACCATAGCTGTCTGTAAACTGGCTGTCTCTGCTGATGTGTTGGCATAATACCATCATTGCCTGTAGAGATACACACAAAGTGAAGATCTGACTTTCTTTTGCACTTGAGAAAAAATGAAAATAGTCAACATGCAAGAGGTAGATTGGGCTATAATGATGTTTCTTGGCTAACTAATGTGAGCTACATTAATTTGCAATAATAAAGTCTAAATATGAAGATTTAGTACAAGTGACACTGAACATTTAAGGATTCTGAACACTGTTGAGAATAAACAGAAGCTTAAAGCCTGGACGGCAAACCCAATCCTTTCTCATACAGGGCGTTGCCTGAAAAAATACTGAGAAGGAATCCCTCCTCTGGGACGTATAACTACTGCACAGGCTTTTTCCCAAGGGGACGGTACAGACAGATGGTTGTAAATCCTCTGGCTTCTTTCCCCACGAGCCTTACTCCAGACTCCAGAGGACTCTTCGCTTGAAGGCAGATTGAGCAACCGCAGAACTACACTTTTCTCGACAAGTAGCCGCGGAGCACAGCTCCTGCTCCAAGCAGAAGGGAAGCACATGGTTCTGCTGTATTCTCAGCTGTCCGTCAAGTTTTGTTTTAGGCTGGAGAATTTGGCTCTGAGGAAATGTGTTTAAATTCATCCTATCCTCTGGCGGATAACAACAGTCATGCCTGTGTTACCTTGTGTAGCAGAGTAAATAATCACTGGAAAGCTGGCAATTATAGTTAAACAGAGGGCAATGATTTTAGAAGGAAGAAAAAGCTGATGGCTTCCTGGCTCTGAGTTTTGTATATTTCTCTACATTTATTACTCTGTTGAAATGTTTCCTCAAACCAGAATGATGCAACACATAATCTCATGTTCAGCTGAAACTGTAGATGGCAGAGAATACAGGGAATACAACTCTAATCAAAGAAAATAAGAGTAGACATTGGATCTGATCAGGCAGTCTGGTTATTTTATAGCTATCCTGGCCTTTAAGGAAACAGATCTCTTTCCAAGCAGAACCTGTTAGAATGCAGACGTTTTTTGACATGCGAAAAGTCTGCGTTTGTTTGATCTTGACCAACAATCTGAATGTATATCAACAGAAAGAAAGCACACATCTGCCACAACAGGCATGTTTACAATCATTTTAATGACACCATTAGATTCTGTTTGCCAGTGTTCACTTATTTCAAGCTTTTATACGAAAAACATGTGAGCTAAGTTTACCACCTGTGCACAATGGAAACACCCCATTTAAATGAATAATTTTAATGGCAATACATAGCTCAATAGTTTTCCTCTGTTCACCAACATAATTGTGAGAGCCCAATTATGTTTACCTGGAATACACAGAGTTTTTGTGTTCCTGCAGAAGGTTTCTTTTCAGTGGAGCATAGGCTAAGAATTACTCCAAACGGCTTTGTATGCTTGCAAAATACACAAACATGATTTAAAGACAAGCCACTTCAGAAAGTTTTTTCAGACAACAGGTGGGATTAGTTTTAAATGAGAAATCCAGTCCTAAAAGACATCTGAAAACATCTACCCACTATGTTAAGCTCCTCTGGATTTACAAGTTTTGAGAAAGTTAAAGAGCTTGTCTTTGAGGGCTTCATGTTCCCACTGATGTCATTGGGAAAATCCATGATAGAGTCTGGAGAGTACAATTTAAATTAAGATTAAAATTGTGGTGTCACACAAAAAGTCAGAGAGACCGAAGCTACAGTAACAGCCTTCCGCTGCAGATGTGATAAAATTTCTGATGTTGTATTAGTTAAAATAAACACACACGTATCTTCTCCACTCAGATCATTGTTGTACTGCTACTAAATCCCTCAGAACCCCAGGCACTGAATGCAACTCGTTGTGCAAGACAACCAAAGAACAACAAAAAAAGCCTGTCTCAGACACAAAGAGCTTAGCATCAAATCCATGGTGTTTAAATCTCATTGAGTGGATGGATATTTATAGTCTAATTATCTAACATGTAATTAACACTCCTTCTGTAGATAGAACAGAACTGGGATTTACATGCGATGTTGCTGAGATGTTACTAGAAGTTGTGTGCTACACAATACAAGCTTTTGATATAAAGGGAAATGGCGATATTAATTCAGAGCCCAGATCTGTCCTATCACTTTGCTCAAGGGCACTGAAGAAAACCATTGCTAGACAAACAGCAGTGGTGAAGGTCTGAATTGCACTCAGGTCGTCTGCCCAAATCAGTATGCATCTCTGTAAGAAATTCAGCTGGAATCAGAACTGTACTGAAACCTGCTCTCATTAAACTATGCATGATTTTAGCACCAATTTTCAAAAGGAACTTAATTATCTACAAAGACAAGGTTCAAAATGCACATAAAATAGCCACTGACTGGAACTTCCAGAGAAAACCTGTGGGGATTAAAACCATAACAGAACAGAGCAAACAAAAGTATTAGCTAAACCGCAGCTTTTTGTATTTTTCAGTTTTATGAAATGAAGTTCCAATGAGCAGTTCTGAGTTTCAGGCTTGTTTTCATTTTGGGTTTCTTTTTTTTTTTTTTTTAATTGCTGGAAAAATGTGATTAGATTTCAGTTTCCACTGAAACCTTCAAAGGGAACAAACCCCCCTTTTCCTTAGACCCAATATGTTCATTACAGTTAGGCTAAAAAAAAATAGTTTTCGTCACGTCACATGTTCAGTGTTGTTTTCTTACTGCCTCATGTTATCTTACATTCCTAGAAGGTAACACCACTTCTACATCCTGGAAAATGAGACAAGTTACCATATTAACTTTTTTTTCTGAAATAATGCCCATGCAGAATGCAAATTGGGATTTTATGGTTTTGTTAAGAGTTTTAATTAAAACTGACTGTGATTCTTAAATTAAAAAAAAAACAAACAAAACAACAACTAAAACCAAAACAATATATACTTGAATAAAGCATAAACCTTTCTTGCAATCAGCATTTTAAATTACTGGCATTAAGCACATAAGAGAGCTGCTGGCAGTTACATTTGCAAACAGATTTGCAAATCATAGCATTATTCAGCATCTTGGACTATATGGTGTTTTAGAAATGTCAGGGGCATTTTTTCAGCAAAATGTTTAATTGCACTCTTACACATGTATCTAAGTACCACTGAGCTACGTGAAAATGTATTAAAACAAGGTTTGAACACGTACTTACATTTAAGCACAGTGTTAAGCACAATGCTGAACTGTGCTCTGTAACATTTCTATTTTCCAAACAATCAGTAAGCTGCTCTAGAGTATTTAAGGATGTTCTTTCATATTTCACAGGTGGGTAGTTAAATAAAATGGCTTTTTTTTTTTCTCCAGGCTGTTTTAAGTTGTTTTTATAAGGAGAATTTTATATGCATTTCACTGAGCAAGTTCAGCAAGCTGAGCTCTGACACGTGCAGTGTGTAAACCAGGTGCCCTTATTTGCCTGCTTACCTAGAAGGTATGATTCATTAAGAAGGGGGATTGCCTATCACCACCTTGTATGCAATAAATGTTACATTGCAAGTAAATTTTGCAGTAGTTTTGCAGTTAATCTCTCAACAATCCATGTTAACTGGGAGGTTCTCAGTTGTCACAGAACCACTGAGTTGGGAAAGCGCCTCTGGAGACCATCTAGTCCAACCCACTCCTTGATCATGGTCAATGACAGCAAGTTGTTCAGGACCATGTCCAGTCAATGTTTGAGTATCTTCAAGCATGGAGAAGGTATAGTCTTGCTGGGGCAACCTGTTCAATTAACTTCACAGTAAAATTGTTTCCTTTATGTTCTGATGAAATTTCCTGTATTTCAATTAATGCCCACAGCCTCTTGTCCTGTCACCAGGCACCAGTGAGAAGAACCTGGCTCTGTCTTCTTCATTACCCCCATCAGGTAATCAGACACACTGCTAAGATCCATGAACTGTACCATTTACGTGGGGAGGTTGTTTTAGCAATTCATTGTTCTAGTAATTCATTGTTCTCATTGAAAAAATTTCTGTCATATTGAGATGAAACCTCTCCCAGAGCAACTCTTGCCCCTTATCTTCTCCATGTGGCTCCTTGTGAAGAGAGAACCTCTCTCGTCTTTGTCACTGCCCTTTAAGTACTACAATACTGTGATGAGCTCCCCATAAGCCTTCTCTTCTCCAGGGAGAAAAGACCTAATTCTTAACTCCTTCAGTCTTTCCTCAAAGGTCAGGTTCTTCAGCCCTTTTATCATCTTTGTGATCCTCATTTGGATCCCCTACAGTCTTTCCACGTCTTTCTTGAACTGTGGGGACCAGACTGGACACAATACTCCGGGTGAGGCCTGACAAATGCTGAGTAGAGTGGGATGATCAAGTCTCTGTCTCTGCTAGTAATGCCCCTGCAGGCACAGCCCAGGATCCAATTTGCCTTCCTTGCTGCAGCAGCACACTGCTGACTCATGTTCAATTTGATGTTGACCAGGACCCCCAGGTCTCTCTCAGCAACACTGCTCCCCAGCCATACATATCCCAGCCTGTATTGGGATCTTTGATTTTGTTCTCCCAGGTGCAGGACCTTGCACTTGTCTTTATTAAACTTCATGTGTTCTTGATAATCTACTCTTCCAGCCTGCCTAGGTGTCTCCATAAGATGGCACCTCCACCATGGCGAGTGGCAAGTGTCCATCTCACCACTCAGTTTAGTGTCATCAGCAAATTTGGTGAAGGAGCTTTCAATCCAATCATCCAGATCATTTATGACTACATTGAACATCATGGGGCCCAGAACTGGCCCCCGGGGGGCCTCGCTTATGACAGGCTGCCAGCCTGAGTGAAAAAACATTATTCCCACTCTCTGAGTGTGGCCTGTTAGCCCATTTCCTATCCATCTCACAAACTACCTATCCAAGCTGTATCTTGCCAGTTTGTCTGGGAGAAGACTGTGGGAGACACTTTGCTGAAGTCAGAGGTAAATGGAAAGTCAGTTAAAGGGAAATGCCTAAGTTTGGCATGATGATCGAGGATATCCATGTGTATTGTATCATTCATTAGATGAACTTGCCCCAAGGTTAACTTTGTGCCCATGTTTACAGAATGTGAAAAATGTAGAAATAGAACACAGTCCATGCTTCAAAACTGAAGTACAAAAATATTTCTACTGTCCTCTGCAGTTGCATGGCTTTTGGTGACCTTCTCACTTTCCCTTTCCTTTTCCCTTTTCCTTCCCCTTCCCTTTCATTTCCCCTTTGCCTTCCCCTTTCCCTTTCATTTCCCCTTTGCCTTTGTTTTTGCCATTTCCCTCTTTTTAGTTCCTTTTGCCAAAGCACATTAATTTTTTTTTCTCCAGAAGAGATATTTTTTTCATTTTGCTTCATACCTTGTACTGTACAACTGTCAGCCAAAGGTCACTGACCCTCATACCACCTGTACTTTACAAAAATATAGTAGGAAACAAAACTTACCTCTAAGACCCTGCAAGTCTGAAGTGCATAAAGGTCTGTCATGCTGATAGTTTTAAAGGTACCTTATAATAAAATATAGGTTCTAATCATCCACTTCATCTTTTGGGGTAAAAAAACTGAATCTCCTCAATTAGAAGATACTTCCTTATGCTTTATATCTTATGGAAAATATGCAATACTTTTGAATAAGGACTAGATGCAAATAAGGAATATTTTAAGGAATAAATTGAATCCCACTGGTAATTATATGGTAGATTGACAGTTTAATTTATACGGACAATATTAACATAAGCTTTTACAACCTGTGATATATTGAACCTGCTGACTCAAGAAGTGGTTGGGAGGGTCCATGAAAATGTGTTCACAAGTACCTGATGGTAAAGGTGCAGGTTTCACACATACTGTGATCAATGTGAGCCATATTAACGTAAGGCTGAGTTTACTGTTATGGTATAGTCAAAGGCAGTGGAAGTTTTCATCACTTGTCAGTGGGAATCTTTTTCCCTTTGTGGATTTATCCTCCATAGAGGACAGTCCGATGAGATCAGGGGTCAGGAGTCCTAAGCCCAAGGTGTTTTTTTAAAGGTGTATTTAACTCCAGGGAATTGACACAGGTAAATCAAATACAGCTCAAGGAGAGTAAGACTTTAAGGAAGTGTCTATTCCAAATAGGCAGAAGATAGTAAAAGAAAAACAGTTTGTTTGGTTTTTTTTCTCCCCCTTTCTCCCCCCATCTCCTACCCTGCCCAGTAAATGTGCATGACTGAAAAAGAAAACAAAAATCACAGGCGAAATAAAGCCAGAAAAGTGAAATAAAGCACTGTATACACTGCAACTATTCCATAAATGAGACTGTTCAAGGCTTTGCTTGTGCATCCCATTGAATTCACTATTTGTCTTTCTATCAGTTAAAACAGCTACTTATTTTCATACAGGATTTTTGTTGCTTATTGCTCTTAGAGAGAAGCATCTGTACCATGAGGGGCTCTGCCTCCTCCACATTTCCCAACTGTTTACTATAAAAAGAGAAAAAGAGAGTTTGCTGCCCTCCCCACTCTGATTCAGTGTGCACAGACACCTGCCACAAGCGTATACATTTCCTTCTGTTGCAAAATGAACTTGATTTCTACAACTCCTGATTACAAGCAGGATCTAAAATGTAAAAAACTGCCTGTTCATTTTTCAGTGAAATCAGTAAACCTTAGCATCCAGCATATGAGCATAGGAGAGTTCTGACCCACCCTGTTCTCAATGTGCCAGCTCCAGGGTCCTAAAAAAACATGCCTAGTACAATAAAAACGCTTTTTCATAGTCAAAGTGAATCATAAAAATTCTATGTCTGGTATAAGTTTAGAGTCAGAGATCCAGATTCAGGTAAAGAGTCTTGGTATATCTCTCAGTATACTGAGGAAATCTGGGAGATGGGAGACTGAATTTGTTCCACATAGGGCTATTCAAATGCCATACAAAACTTTCACTGGTAAAATCATCAACCAACTTTTTCCTAAATAAATTGATATATACATTCTTTCCAGTAATGTTTTCTTCTATGACAGCAGATAACAGCTGAATTATACCACACAATCCTTTGGAAATGTATTCTTTATTTTTATTGAAGTATATCGGGTGCAAGTTAGTGGGAGACAAAGGGATTAAAACTATTAAAACTATCCAGGTTGTCTCCTTTCTCTGTAACACAGCCATGTTTTCTTGTGTCCTTTTATTCCGTATTAGCTTCTTTCAAACTTTCCATATTCTACAAAATGTCTGCACCATTTCACCCTGAGGTATTTTTCCCCTTCTTTAAAGAACCATAATGGCCTTTTTCTTTTTTAACTGTGCCTGGCATATGTTGAAAGGTATCTTCTAAGATTTCATTTATGATAGCTCAAAAATGTATGTCTTGCTAAGACTACAAAGCAAGCTAATGGTTTTAAAAGCACAGCGATGAAAAGCCTGGCAGGGGAGTCCGTGCTAACTACACACACGGATCATGGAAGAGGGTAACAAGAGGTCATTTTTTTCCCTCCTTTATTTTTTTTTTTCCCCCCCCCCGTATACAGGATCAGTTCAGGTCGCATTGGTTACAGCCAATTGCACAGTGGCATTCTTTGCCATTCATCCTCATCCAAATCCTTAATTACGGTCTACACAATCAGCTGGAGCAAGAAGTCGCAGCCCGGTATTGTTCCATGGCGAGTGCTTAGCAAAAAGGCAGGAATCTGATACTTAGTCACAGTTTGCAAACACTGTGTCTGAACCACCTGAGAGGGTCACATTTTTACATTCTGAGACAATTTATTAGTAACGGTGCTTGTCACTTGGAAATCCCCCTAAAGCTCCTTCCTTTGCGTAGGCTATCTGAAGGCGGCTTTCGCTCAACAGTGGTTTAAGCGAGAAGCAAATAAAAGAGGCAATCCACCCACTTGAAGTCATTTACAAGAGTACAGAGAATCCTCACCCTTTCCTTAGAAATTGTCTGTTAAGAACTTCAAAACTAGCGATAGACCCCTTGGTCTGAAAAAAAAACAAACCTGAGAGATTCTTTCACATCTACAAACAGATGGGCCTGATGCAAGCTTAACTGTTTATATATATTTTTAAAAATCCCCCATTAGACTTCAAGAGCCAAAAGAGAAGTCATAAATGTTCTTCTTATATCACTTATGTGCTAAACACTACCTCTTCACAACATACTGTACAAGCCACAGAGAAATGTAGAATTGTGAGTCACACGTCAGAGACCTACCTCGACTTTTTTCAGTTAAGAAGGTAAAAAAAAGAATGGCAAAACAGCCAAACAGGGACATTTTGTTAAAATACAGTTTACTTCACTGCACAAAACCTTCAAAAATGTCAAGGAAATCTGAAATTATTGATGCTTCTTGAGCCTTTAGATACAATAAAGCAAGCTCAGAGGGAAAAGACTCTGAAGCCAATATTAATACTCCTGAAGTTTTAAAGAAGTTTAAGATCTGTGTATGTGTAAGCTGTTATTAAGTGTGTGCTAAGATGTTCCCTATGATCTGAAACGTTTGCTCAGTAAAGGTAGCCTTATTAAGCTGAACCAATCTGCTGAAAATAATATTCCAAACCCATGATGCCTGACCTGCTGGAGCCCTCTGAAGTCAAGGAAGTATTTGTACAACTAAAGGTTACACTCTTCATGCAATTATTTCCCAGAAGAGCCTTCTAGTTCTGCAAAAGGTGTCAAAATATGCTGTGGTCAACTTATTTTTTAAGTTTTTACAAAGAATTTAGGGAAATAAAATTCATCCCTCTTTAAAGAGCACAACAAATATAAGACAAAAGACATTTGTCTCATATAATTTTGGCCAAATTCTTTCTTGGAAATATTATCTCTATGGTAATTTACCTATTTTTTAAATCATACTTTCTATTCTTTTTATGTTCTCTTGGCTACTATTCAGGAATTTATCATTACATAACTTCTGGTTTTATGACAAGACACAGATGTCACTATCCAGGCAACATAACATTGGTCTTGCTTATAACCAGGCTGTTTGACACAGCTTTTTAGGCTCATTGCATTCACTGAAGATTGTGTGGGTGATTTGAAAGGTGTGAATAAGGAAACTTGAGGTAAGGACTGGAACACAAAAACCCAACAGAAGAGAAACACAACTTGTAAGAGGTGATAGAATTTCAAAGTGCATTTTAAAAGAAAATATTTTCAGCAATTTCGACTGCGTGTTAAATTTCACAGGAGGACAAAAAGTCAACCTTTAAATGAAAAGAGAAAAGGAGAGGAGGACAAACAACAGATAACACATTTCTTTTGTCCAAATGTTTTCTTTCTTTCAAAATGGTAAACATCCCTTTACATCTACAACAGTAACTACCAACTTTGTTAATGTATCTTTTTAGAAAATATGTTGCAAGCATCCTAAAAGAAATCAGGTCTTTATCTAGTATCGTTTACTATTACAGCCAACAGGGTGGGTGGTTTACCTAGCAAAATTTCTCATTTAGAAGTGATATGCCAATAAATAAATAAATAAAATAATCATACATGAGATACACTGGGGAGATAGAAGACTAGAATCAACAAGTCTGGGGAGAGGCAGATTTGATTTTTCTTCTGTATTGTCCAGAGACAGTTCATTTTTCGTGTTCATCTCATATTTTCTGAATTAGCAATGAACGTAAACTATGGTGTCTCCCAATACCCCAGGTCTAAATCACTGCAATGCACAAGAATGACACAAATACTGCTGAAATAATAGTGTTTCCAAGCACCTGGTAATTTCACAATAATTTTGAACCTGGAATTTCCTGTGAAATTGCTCTGATATGTAAAGTCACAATTGCTATCTTAAGCCTACTTTTTGTTTCTTCTGTGTACAGATGTATTTAAGGCTATGTAGTTGGGAACAGCATTCTAGACTTAATATCCACCTGATGTCTTGATATTATAAAAATAGTAAGAAAACAATTAAAGCAACGCATAATGGCATTCTGAAAATATTCCTCATTATTTTAGCAATCTAATCAAAGTTCAATACTGGGGTTGAATAATAGAATCATAGAATGGTTTAGGTTGGAAGGGACCTTAAAGATTACTGAGTTCCAATCCGCCTGCCATGGGCAGGGACACCTCCCACTAGACCAGGTTGCTCAAAGAGCCATCCAGTCTGGCCTTGAACACTTCCAGGGATGGGGCATCCATAACTTCTCTGGGCAACCTGCGCCAGTGTCTTACCACCCTCACAGTAAAGAATTTCTTTCTAGTATCTAGTCTAAATCTTCCCTCTTTCAATTTAAAACCATTACCCCTCATCCTATTGCTCCACTCCCTGATAAAGAGTCCCTCCCCGTGTCTCCTATAGCCCCCTTCAGGTACTGGCAGGCTGTTATAAGGTCTCCCTGGAGCCTGCTTTTCTCCAGGCTGAATAACTCCAACTCTCTCAGCCTGTCTTCACAGGAGACGTGCTCCAGCCCTCTGATCATTTCAGTAGCCCTCCGCTGGACCCGTTCGAACAGATCCATGTCTATCATCGATTCAACTTTTTCTTAGCCTTGTGTTTCCTACATGATTAGAAAAATAATGAATAATTGTGCAGTGGAGAGAAAGGGGGATGTTTGTATGTGTTACAGAGCTTCCTCTTTGTTCATAAGCAGGAAGGTTAACCTCCCTTACATGTAACAATAATTTAGTATAGCATGGATTTAATGACAGATGTATCTCAAACTGAAGAAATGATTTTGCAGCATCTCATGTAGAACATATTTTTCTTTTTTATCACTGTTGATATGGATGAATTTTCAGTCTGACGTATTACTGAGCTTGCCCTGCAGTTCTGAGTTGACTACCAGAACAAAACATTTAATACGCATTATAAAGCTTAATATTTTTTCCTGAAAGACGATGGGAGTTTTGCCATTGACTTGAATTGGTATTCAGGTTGTCACATAAAAGGAGAGCACTTGAAACAAATAGTAAGTATTTGATTTGGACTACGACCAGTTATACAATCCAGAGTCCTTTATGGTGTATCCAGCTGGGAACGCATCACTTCACAAGGAAATCTGCTTGATTTGGTGATCACTCAGACAACGTGCAGGAAATCCATGACTCCATGTGGATAAAAATCCAAGCATATATCTGTTGTGATGACGAAGGTAAAGAATTCATTTATTTAAAAAGGGAAGGAAAGGGAAGAAAAAGGAAAGGAAAGGAAAGGAAAGGAAAGGAAAGGAAAGGAAAGGAAAGGAAAGGAAAGGAAAGGAAA
>JAOXNO010000001.1:9669847-9681981 GCA_028565335.1 Limnodromus scolopaceus | reverse complement strand
AAGAAAAGAAAAGAAAAGAAAAGAAAAGAAAAGAAAAGAAAAGAAAAGAAAAGAAAAGAAAAGAAAAGAAAAGAAATTATTTGTGTAGAAAATTCTAGACACTATTTCTGCAGCTCAAATATAAGCTATATTCTGTGCCTTTAGTGTTATATAATAAATTTTCTACACTTCTGAATGTATTCAGTTATACAGAAATTTTCAGGTAAACACTCCAGTCCCTAGACTGCATTCAGACACCTAAAAGAATACTTTCTGTGTGTAGAGCAATCGTACATTCATAATTACAAAAAGATCTTGTAAATGACACTTGTTGTCCTACTTATTCTCTCTCAGTTACTTCCAGATCCAGTTAGTGCAGCTTATAGAGACAAATTGATATTTTATTTTTTTTTTTTAAGAACAGAGCCTTTGCCTGGAATTTGAATATAAAACTTTTTAGTTTTTAGTCCATTTTATAGTTGCTAAGAAGTAGCATATTTTTCAGTAAGGTAGCAACAGTACTGGAACGGAAGGTATAGATGAATCCTGGTTATATGGTACTAATAATTTATCTGTCTACATAAAAAATCAGACAAAAAAAAAAAGACAGGTTGAATCCCACTGTGTAAGCATTTTTTTGTTCATAACCATACTTTGAACCAAAGCTGACATTCTTATAATTGAAATAACAGCGTCTTGGTAAGATATCGCCTTTTAATTTCCTAGTCTCAGTCATATCCAGCAGTCAGCATTTTAAATTCATTTATCAGTCTGTACTTTTCAGCATTTGAGAAGTTCTGTGCTTGGTATGGTAATGTGCTTTTCCATTGGAAAAAGAAAAAAAGAATCTTATGTAAATAAAACATACTGAAATGTTAATATTTACATATAAATGTAGTCAATTCAGGAAACACACAATTAATAACATTTAATGTGGAGTGTCACTTAAGCTTGAATTGGTTTTATTAAAGGAAGCAAAATTCTGTGATGCTAACATAGGTGATGATTAATCTGAAATATGTAATCTCTCTAGTCACATCCGACTTAAAAACACTCTTTTATATTCCATTGCCACCAGTGCTTTAAATGGTAAAAGCATTATTAGAATTTTTTTTCCCAGTTTGTTTTATTATTAAGACATCAATTAGGACAACTCACATACTGTAAGTACATTTCCCATATACACTGGAATACGCCCGACATAAACCTATTTGGGGACTATTTGTTAATTTAAGCACATATGGGACTTCCATTTCCACTATTTCATGCTAATGTAGTATCTGGCCTTAAACAGACATGACTCTCGCTTCTCTAAGTGGATTCAACCACAAACAACCAGACTCATTTCCATGTCATAGCATGTGTTTTCAATTACACCATAAATTAATCCAATTTATTTTAAAAATTTCTTTTTTTGTTCTTTTGTTTAGAAAATGAAGTCTGCAGAAAGTGTTATAACATATTAAGACTTTGGCCTTGTTAATTGCTGAAACTATTTTTTCAGAAGAGTGATTAGAGCAGATACAGTAATAAATATTATAGTGTTTTATGAGTAAATTTGCCGTACTGGAGAACAGTAAGTGAAAGGCATTTCTGTTGAACTCTGAATGCTGCTACCAATTTCTTCATATTGCATTTACATTGCATCTTTCTTATGGCTGTGACAGCTGATGCACGACAGTCTGTGTTCCTTTTCCATTTATCTGTCATCTGTTTGGTTTATAAAATAAGTTATCTATATTATGCTTTAAGAATGTGTTTGATTTCACAATTTTTTTTTTAATAATTATCTAAGTTTTTGTTGTGTTCTGACAAAGTACATCTAAAATAACTCTTCCAACATCAGAGGAGTTATTCATGATTCTCTGCACTACAATTAAAGCAGAATTGGACTCTGCGTCCTTTGCTAAAGGACATACTCAGAGTGATGGAGTGAGTGGCTACACGCACGGTTCACATGCACACCAGAGTTTTATACATCACCAAATTAATTCCTCATCATTAATGATTTATCCCATTATCAAATTCCAAATTAACATTCTGCTCAACTACTTAAGAAAAAAAAGTTTTATTTTGTATTGTCTCGTACCACCATATTTCCTTCATCTCATTTATCCCTCCATTTTTCACCATTTTCTCCCTCCAGGAAGGCAAGAATCACATGTTTGGGATGGATTATCATGAAGAAACAGCACTTTTCAATAGCTAAGCTGGTTTCAATAGCTGTCAATTGTACAAAGAGGAAGACCATGCAATATTCTAATACTATGTTTGTTTAAAATAAAGAGAAATATTAAACTTTTATGTAACCTTACACATAATATCTTTTTGCTGCTAGTAAAAAGGATCTAAGAGACAGAGGACCTTCAAGACCAAAAGTCACCACTGAAGAAGAAGCTGAGCTTCTAATCGAAGCCACATTCCATTAGATGTTTTAGAGACAGTTTCCTCTACTGGCAAATATTTCTAATGATCTTAAAGAAAACCTGGAAGTGTTCCCTTATGTTGAGAGATAAAGTTATTAATATGGAGCTTGATGCTTTCCATGAAACTTTGGTTATTTGCAGCTTCAAAGTTATCAAAGTGGAGGAGAAGAAAATAAACATGTTGGGGACAATGTTGATTAGAGTTTTGAACTGGATTCAGATTGGGCAAGACAGATATTAGCACAATTTTACTTGAGTCAACACAGATACTTCAAACTGAATTCACAGCAGTTTTCAGAAAAATATATACTTTTTATAAAGGAACAGTCTCAGTAGTATAAGCTAAATAACACAAGATCAAAGTCCATCTTATATCTCAGCAAGCAAATATTCATTTAGATGTACAGATTTGTCAGGTTTTGCACCAGGAGAGACCACAACTCACAGTTACTCTTGGAATTCCTACAGACATACCCAATATTCAGAAGATTAACTTATATTTTGCTAAATGTGACCTCAAAAACACACACAGAAAGGCTATATTTTCTCTTTGCAGTGGCAATGTTGTAACTGTGCTTAGAAGGAAATGTTACTTTTTATTGGGAATAAATATCCTCTGTCTTCAGTGAAGCCACAAATGTTGTGCTTTGATCAACTTTAAAAACTTTTAGTGCAAGACTGTATTTAGCTTTACTCACCCCATTAAGTCTACTCTATTGAGAATGATTGTATTTCAGCTTTTGCTTAACTGTGTGCTCTAACTCCCTTCCTTACAGGTTTCATCCCACATTTCTTGTTCTCTTTGTCCTATTTTGCCCTCCAAACTGCAACACTTCATTTAATTTCCTTCCATTCTCTTGTCTACCTAAATATACTGGCAAAAATCATATAGATGTACAGTATCAACTGCTATGACGTTCTTCCTGCTTATGTGGTGACCACTCTGATTATGTCTAGTCTGGCTTGTCAGCTGTCTGGGGCACAGTAATAGTTCTATCCTATATTTAAACAATGTCGCAATGGAGATACTTCTATTTTGGTCGACTGGCAGCATTGTGATTCAGAAAAAAAACCACTCCACTCTTCCTCAGAAAAACACTTGCGTATCCACTTAAGCACCTGCTTAACTTCAACTGAAATAATAAAAAAAAGTACGTCTATAAACTGAGCATGTGTTTAAGTGCTTTTTAGACTAGAATATGTGAATTTCTGTGACATTAGGATGTAAGTTAGAATTTTGTTTACTTTATTTGTCATTAGGTTTGAAACAACTGGTGTGTAAGCCACAAGACAGATCTTTAATTAATCAGAAGATACAGGAACACTTGAAAGGTAATTAGGCAAACTGTTTATAAGAACCAGGTCTAAAGGAAAGCTTAGACTCATAAACTATTTATACTAAAATGTCACTGAATTCTCAGATTGCAGTGATTAACATAGCTATTTGTAAACAGGATGGATGATCAAACCCTTATGAAAATAGAGTGAAGCAAACTTATTTTTCAATTCATGCACAATTTTTGCTTTAACGTTATTTACTCAGAAAATGTAACAGATATTAACAAATTTGAGAACTTTGGGCATAGCAAAAATTTGTAAAAGCTGGCTTCTCTAGTATCCTTTCTGTCTATTCATGAAGTGATCATGAGATTTTCATGCCTTCCCTAATGCAAAAATGTTCACAATTTATTTTTTTTTTCCTTCCCCAGGAAATAAGCCATGGTCTGCAGTTCATTTATGAACAGTTCATTTCAAAGATCTTCAGTTCACCACGTGGTATTGTTTCTGTTCCAGGTGATTTATTGTATGGTATGTACCTAACAAATGCAGCATGAAATATGAACACTGTGAATCTTATATAAGGCTGGAAGTAAGCTCTAGGTAAATGTGAGAATTCTCAGTCTTAAGGGAAGATTGCAACTGGCTTTTTTGGACTGCCAAAGTCCAAACAAGAGAGTGAATCATTCTGCTTAAAGCACTCAACACTGTTATTTCTACATACATGGCAACACAGGTTGCTTACTGTCTACACTTTTTGGTACAAACAACATTTTGAGGAAGCAAGTACTTCTCTATCTTCCTGTATGTGACTAGGGCCAGTCAGCTGCCAATGTCTTCTCAAAAATGTTCAAATCTCTTCATTGCTGCTCTTGTAGTGACCTAGTTGGAGAAGGCACAGTGCTAATCAACTCAGCCAGTATTGTGTCAACAAAGAGAAAACACAACAAATAAATCCATGGCAGAGAGAAGAAGTAAAAAAAAAAAATAGGAATGAGGAATGTGTTTTTAATAAGGAGTAATACAACACAAACACTGAAATCCAAATTTATTCATTTGGGAACTAACCCACAGTCCACAGATGCCAGCGGGATTCTACATTTTAACTTCAATGAATTTTGGTTGAGATCCTTGGAGGAAAGCTAGAAACAGCCAGATCTGTGGGAGAGAGGAAGAATGACCCACTAATCAGAGTACAAGGTTGTGAGTCAGGACATCTAGCTGAGTCACCTGCTTTGCCCCAGACTTACTTACATTATGGGGCTACTTCTATATGTAAACAGCATAGTAGAGTGTAGATACAAATGACCTACTTGAGCGCGTGGCAGCTCTGAAACATGTTAATAATGTCAGGCTGGTACTTAACTTAGCCTGACATGGAGCTAACAGAATTCTACCTTCAGAACTGAGTTTTTCTCCAGATAAGGAATGGGATGCTTTGTCTGGTGATCTCAGATATGCCTGGACCAGTGGTTCAATGTGAGCCTGTCCACAAATCATCCCAGAAACAGCCACCCAGGGCTGTGGTCAGGTAAATCAGTTATGGGAGAATTCAGGGTTATGTTCATGAAGGCCAGTTGAAAAGGTATATCATGGAAAAACCCACCAAAACATAATTTTCAGTCACAGAGAAAAGACAAACAAGACTCCCAATATTATGGGAAGGGTGAATTTACAGCTGCTTTGGTGACATTACAGCCAGATTTCAATCAGATATTATTGCATGAATATTCAACTGGATTCAAAGAAAGATTAAGTTCCCTTCTTATCAGACTTCACTTTCAGACTCAGAGGGGGAAGGGAAGGTTTCTACAGAGAAATTAAAATAATAATAATAATAATATATTTCTCAAAATTTTTTAGATTAATGTGTTTGAAATTGTTTTCTGGTCTTTGCTGTTAAATACAAACAATTGATTTTCTATGTTGTTCTCTACTTAGCTTTCCTGCAACTTCCTGTCTACCTACCTGTATGTAGTATCAACGAAGTAACAATCCTGCCAATTTTACAGCTTTGAACTGAATGTACAGAGCTTGAAAGTCAATTTCTGGGCTGTTATGTATACAAAAATAGAGACATAGATCAGGGTATATTTAGAAGAGTGGACAGGTCTGATATGAGGTTCTAAACAGAGGCCAAAAAGGCTATCAGAGGTTAACCACAAAGAAGATTAAGGCTATCAAATGAAGACATATCCTTCCTGAGATTATCCTAGAGCAGTGTGAAAAGAATTAAATGCATTTAAGAAAGAGATGTCTTTAACAGAATCCGACCATTTTTACATTGCTTTGATGTTTACCATATACAAGAAAATGGCTGTTTTGTAGACAGTCTGTAATGCTTTTTCTTTGTCATTTAAAAATCATTAAAAATCAAATTCGTGTCAAAATGGCACAAACAAAAGGAAAATAAAAAGGAATCTACTGTCTACTCACCAATAAGAGAATGGACTATATGTACGTGCATTGAATAAAGTTTTTACAAGTTTACAGATTGCTGGAGTAAAAAGTACAAGTAAAATTGCACTTTACTAATATTTTGTTTATTAATATTGGTATTAAAACACTAAGGATAACTATATTTGAGGTCTAGACAAAGATATCTGTTTTGGGGAAGATTAAAGAGGTACAGTAATGTACATGATTGTTCTGTGGTAAAACTGTTAAACGTTGTCCTTTCTCATGCCCTGTTGTTTCAAATTGTTTTCTGTCGTAAATACATGACATGTTTTACTGGGTCACCAATTCTTGCTTTGTAACTGCAAGGCTTGCAGCCAGTCAAGGAGCAGTCACAACCCAGTGCTGCCTGACAACCCTTCTCCCCCACCCACTGCATCAAGTGACAAGGGCATGCCCCATATTATGGGACTATCAAAGCTAAGATAAGCATGGACACTTTGGCATTGCCGAGCACCACAACTTCTCTTAAACTTTCCATGGGCAGTACACAAGGTCAGGGAGCTGAAGAGACCTGAATCGCTGGGAATTTGCAAGTCCTCAGTACTGCGGTGGGGTAAGAGGACATAGGGAATAACAGGACAACCGAAATGTGCAAATTTCATTTGGATACTGTCACCTCTCTCCTGCTGTATTAGTGTTACAGCTTCTACATGAAGCTGCGTTTTCTTCAGTACTGTTCAGTGTCACTTTAGACTCCAGGTACTGGAGATTCCAATAAGGATAGTATCTTTCCCACACTGGAGTAGCAAATTACGAACAAGAAAAGACAACCTTGTGCACCTTTAAGGCAACAGGCACGTACATGAGGAGTGCTGTGCCCTGTTTTACCAGTCAGACATAAAGGTCTCCTAACTTAACGTTGTGTCCTAATGTATTATTCTATCTTCTCTGAAAATTTGATATTATAATAACAAGTTAATGTGTTCCATTCACAGTATCCTGAGATTTTTGTAGTCTTTCCCTGTTATTCTTGAGGCTGGATCTCTTCAGACAGCTTAGGTCTTCTCCAGACTCTTTGCACGGATACTTGGACATGGTGACTTTGGGATCTTACAGCAAACTGTTAGTTTTAAAAGACCTGGAAGGAAGGAAACTGACATGTTCTACCTCTTCTATATGTAATTCTATTTTTTTCACTCTGTCACTCATTCCTGGATGTCCCTTTTCAGCATTGAGCTCTGCCACACCACAACCCATGGTAGAGGCCTGGGAATTACCCTGTGGTGGAGGGCTGGGACTTACTCTCTCCTAAATTTCCTATAACATAATAGCCCCCATGGATATAGTTTGAATTCTTGCAATTATTTCTTCCCTTCTGGCTTGATCTCATGATGTTTCTGAAAAACCACAAGACTCAGAAAGACTCAGAAAAAAATTATAAAATTCTTAAGAGTGACAAGTATTAAAGTCGAGTTAAAAGACTTGTCTAAGAACAAGGACTCTTTGCAAAATAAGAAGTTGCTCTACCTAGGTTGTGTCTTTGTTTTAGCAACGCACACTAATTTTATTTAACTCCCATGAAAAGTTAAAGCCTTTTTCTTTCCCCAATCGGTGGGGCAGTTTCTGAAGCTTTTGTAAAGCATGGAAAGTAAAGGTGATTGTAAAACACGTGGCACCTGAGTAGTACACTGCAAACACCGTCACAAGTGTGTCATTCTAAATGATAGATTATATATATATCCAGTGGAAAAGAGATTGTAAACAGCAATATTACCAGAGTTCCAGTTGTGGACACATTCTTTTTTTCTAGCCCAAGAAATAAGTCTCCGTTTGCTAGACAATGACAGGCAGCAGAATACGTCAGTGTACTACATCATGAAAAGAAACTTTTAAATGTCAGGTCAACAGATGGAAGAGAGGCTGCAGTGTGAGGTGTAAGCTAAGAAGAAGTCCCAACTGCCTCAGCAGCCTCAGGAACCAACAACATCTGATCAACTTCATGTGCTGCTCAAGGAGTATAGTACAGGCAGAGAAGTGTCAAGCAGAGGTGCACTGAACAAGTCTCATGTAAAAGTGTGGGACAAACCTTCTACTTATGGTACTTATCCAGAACATAGCTGTATGTCCCCTGGGAAGTGAAAAGAGACCAAAATTGTTTCCACAGAAGTAAAGACCATATTAAAAGGATGGATCTCTTGTCATTCTAGACTGGGACTGAACTCATTATCTGTGAAAATAGCCTACAATATTGGACCTCAGTCCTTCCTTATCTGCCTCTCCTTCCCATAACATATATGACTGCAGATGAAAGAACTGTTCGGAAGGACTGATGTTGTGATTGGTGAAGTGGGGAAGAAAGTTTGAGGGTTTCAGAATACTATGAAAACCTACCTAACAAAGGATGGACAGCTAGCTTGGATAGGTGACATTAATGGAGTATAAGCAGGCTTAAAAGCAACTGCTGTTGAATCAGTTCCACCCTTGAGATAAGTTCTTATTGCTTTTCTAGTTTGATGCTGGGTAGGACCGACAAAAATGGAAAGGACTGAGATGGTATGGACTGAGCTCAAGAATGGATTAAAGAACTAGAAGGTTTGGAAAGGAAAGTGGTGGGAACGAATGGTAGGAGCAAACTGATTCTTTCCTCCCGCCTTGCTATATCATAACTGTCAGAGATGCAAGTGGCTTTGTCAACCACCTGACTGAAGTTCAAAATATATCATTTTTTAATAACTTTCCTAATTAATTTGAAAATTTGGATTTTAGGTTAGAATAAGAAACTGGACCTAAAGAAAGTAACTGTTGAATCAGCTAGATTTCTAAGTCTTAGTTTGCCTTTTCTAAGTTTCAGAGGGATTTGATACTTTGAGACTTAACTCAGTTCTACAATTCAGTTAGAAAGTATTAGCCCTCACTGTATTCTTTCATTATTGTTCTTCCACTATTTCATCATTCTTTGTCAATACCGTACTCTACAATTCAGTAGTAGTTTATTATAATCCATTGACTGTTAATGAAATTAGCTCTTGAGAATGTGCAAAGCTTATATTACTCATTTCTGCAGTAGTTATAAACAAAGCATAGGTGCTGTGGGCCAAAGCTGATGTAGAAGTTTCTCAGTGATGTCAGAAAGGGTATTACCTGCTTCTTCAATGTAACTGTATTGACAAATGGGGAGTTCACCTGTCAGTGACCAGCAGTACCATTTTTCTTTGCCTTTTGTAACTTGTTTGAACTCAGAGCAAGAGGTCAGTCATCACTCTCTTTCACCATTTGTGCAAGCAAATAAGAAGCATGGTTTCGGAAGTAAATCTTTAGCAACTGTCACATATTTCCCTTCTCCTGTTGATGTTAGTAGAGGAACGTGTATAGACGCTTTATCACGTTAAGCGAACATGACCATGAAGCTGGCACTATATAAAGGGTTATTTCAGCAAAAGAACATTCAGAAAATTTGAAGAATGTTTTTGTTTTGTTTGGGGTTTTTTTGTTTGTTTTGTTTTACATAGCTTAGTAATTTTCAACTACTGTCATGCAAATGAAATAGTTTTGCATAGGGGGCAGAGGGAAGCACGCCTACATTTGGTTTTACTGTGATTTCATATTTGTCATAATAAAGTTCATTTCTAACTGAGGATGAAACTCACTGGGAAAAATCCTTCTTTCTCTATTCTACGAATGTCATGTATTTGTATTTCAGTAAACCCCAGAATGAATCCCTAACCAACTGAGACTTCCTGATCGTAACATGTCTGTACAAATTTGGAGAATTATGGTCCCTGCTTAGAGTTTAATGGTAAAATTAAGTGCTGTAAATGATTGCCACTTAATTGACTTCCATGTAGACTTCGTCATAGAAGATTTCTCTTGGTATATATACTAGGGGAGAATTTGTCCCAGTGGATGTATACAGCAATATAACTTCCTGGATATTTAAATATGTACTGGGGGATGATGTAATCTGAGATACACCATAAATTAAATAAATTATGCTTAAAATATAATATACTATATGGAAGAGAAACAATTATTTGAAAATAGATACCAATGGATTTATTTGGAAAACAGGCATGTGGCAGTGGAAAAAACCTCAGGCATTAACAAAAGCAATCCTCTGTTAGTGCAGAGGTTATATAGAAACCCTATATCTTATTCAAACTTGTATTAAGCACCACCTTTAAATAAAGAATTGTTCTTCCTTCCATTACTGTTGCTAAACAAAATCTTACCTCTTAGAAGTTAGAAACTATTATTTTCTGGGCTGGTTCTACATTGGGCCTATATCAAAGTTTAGAGAATAATCAGACAGTTTTCTCAGCTCCTAGAGTATATCATCAAAAGATTCTGGGTATTATATACCATATGTAACAATAAGAAATCACAATGCTGGAATTTATTTAATGTTTTACCAAGCTTTGTTAAAAATCCCAAAATCTAGCAGCCTCACACTTTAGAATTAATTTTAAACACAGACTCCTAAAGATATTCAGACTCCATGTAATTTTCAGAGCCACTTTATTTAATCTGTAATTTAAGATGTCTTGTTTTGATTTAAGAAAAATTAAAAAAAACAACTTTGAAGACCTTTTCTCCCTGGAAATCATATTTTCCATGGAGTGAAATGTACCATATTAAATTAATCTACACATCCAGACTTTTGAATCCAATTAAAATGTTCAAGTTTTTTTTTTTTTTTAATGACAGAATAATAGAAACTTAAAAACAAAGGAAAGGCAAATGTTGCTAAAAAAAGATAAACATTTTCTGACTAATACTTGGAAAGATGATCACACATGAGAAGAGATTGCCTGCAGGACAAAGACAGGAACAGATTTATGAATGTGAAAGGATGCAGTATATTGTTCTATGGTGTCCAGTTGTGTATCCTCTCAAGTGACTTATCAACTGATAAAGGGGCTCTAATTTTTCCAACTACAAAAAACTTTCAGTTGCATGCCTAATCATTTTACCCTGTCTTTGTATTGATTCTAAGCATCTTGAACATATGATTGGAAATCAGTATGCAATTCCAGAACTTTTTCCTTGGTTTTGGTTTATCTTTTTTTTTTTTTTTTTTTACATAAATCTTTCCAAATTACATGATCTTTCACACACAAAATCTTTGAAAATCTTAAGCCTGTCTGGGTATTTGTTGAACAAATATCCTGGGTTTAATTTATATTTCATTTCCATAACTGTTATTTCATAACTAGTCATGCATTTTTGGAAGCAGTCTAGGTGCTGATTTTTTAAAACAGTCCTGATCCCTCCAAGTGTCCAAAGCTAGACAGTTGGCTGCCATTGAAAAATCAATCCATCAGTGGGTTTTAATTGCTTAAAGATTTTTTGAAGAAGTATGCCTTTGTCCTTGCGTATTGTTACAGCCTCCACTGTCATATGTGTGCAGTTCTCACTGATGTTAGAGTAGCCGCACACTGAAAATGACAGACTTTCAACTTACATAAACACCCATTATGGCATCTTTTTACCATCTAAAGATTTATCATATCTACTTTCAGAATCTTAATCTTTCCAAACTGGAGACACTTTTTGATCCTTTCCTGAAACAAAATATATCAAAATTTGTGCAATAACATATCAGGCAAGACATCAGTAAAACTTCCATAAAGTACTATGGAGGAGCAAAGCAGAAACTGACAGTATGCAACAACTTTATACATCCAATTTGCTTCTGAAAAACGACTAAGTTATTATCAGAATAGTTATTTATCAAAAGAACTTCTTTGTTGAACTTTTCTTGGTGGCCAAAAATTATGCTTCTTGGAGCAAAAGACGTGAAGACCCATCAAAACAGAAAGTGACAGAGAAAATCAGTGTTTTCAGAAATTGCACTCCCAAATCATTAATTTTCAGTTGTCAATTTTTACCAACCTAGTGCTACTTCATCTTTTATTGTACCAAATTCTTTCCATTTCTCCTGGCTGTCACTGGGAAATATTTTGCTAATTTGACACTTTTGACACTGTCTCCCATAACATCCTCATTGGGAAACTAAGGAAGTGTGGGCTGGATGAGGGGACAGTGAGGTGG
>JAOXNO010000001.1:9620296-9660472 GCA_028565335.1 Limnodromus scolopaceus | reverse complement strand
AAAAGAAAAGAAAAGAAAAGAAAAGAAAAGAAAAGAAAAGAAAAGAAAAGAAAAGAAAAGAAAAGAAAAGAAAATCACTTTGAAATAATGAAAATCAAGAAGAAAATAAATTACACCAATATAATGTATGCACCTATACTATCAAATAGCTCTGCTTCTGGTTTGGTAATGGTCCATGGTACAAGTACATTAAGCTAAGAGTTGCTTTTTCCCCTAACCACCCTGAGCTGAGGGGATGTCAAGATGGACACCTTCACCCAAAACGGACTTTAACCCAGAGGGCTTCAGTGGGTGGTAATAAAATTATCTCTGATCCTCTTGCCTGAAAAGCATAGATTTCAGCAGGCGAAACAACAATCTAAACAGAAGATTTGAGTGTCCAGTGACTTGGGTGACTTTGTCTCTGCGCTTATGCCCCACACAGCCACCCATCTTATCCTTTACTTGAGGGAAGCGCTCTGGTTGGACTGTCATCAGTGGTGACACATTCATCTCAAAAGTACCTGTGAGAAGCTGGCATTTTCCTCACACACACACAAAAAATACTCTGCCAAAAAGTTCCTGCCAACCTTTATGCAAAATCATCTTAAAAATATTGGGGAAAGCCACTGCTAACCAACGAATGTTGATTAAGCAGTCAAGTGGTTATTAATGGTATTATTACAGCTGCTGGTATTATGGAAGGATTATGTTAGTGATTTTTCAGGAAACAGCATCTGCAGAAAATGCCTTCTTTGTGATCAACCAGGAAAAACTCTCAACAGGTGTTAAAAATGGCATACTACCATTCACGGCACCTAACCTTGTCCCTTTAAAGCCAATAAAATGTAATTGCTCCATTGCAAAAATATGTAATGAATCAGAAATTAAAGAGTTCAAAGAAGGGAAAGGATTGATGGTGGATGCTCACACTTTCTGTTTCTGTATATATCACTTTTTTTATGTATACTTGTTGAAGGTTTTTCCCCATGCCTTTCTACTCTTACAAATGAGCTGGGAATTTACATTATTGCAACTGGAGCTTAGAATATCCCTTCTCGTCTATGAACACATCCTGCAAGAAGGTGTCTGATGTCATTCTACCTGGTCCAGAGCTTATGTTCAAAGATTCTGATCCAAAACCCACTGAAGCCCATGGAAAAACTATTTCTATTGAATTTCAGGAAGGTTTGGACCGAGTCTAGAAGTAAAGATCTGAGATGTTTGTTTCTAACAGCAAAAAGCCCAAGAAAGTTCTCTGTTAACTTCCTACTTTTCCTTCTCTGCTCCTGCATGAATGAATCTGTCCAAGTAACTGCACTGTTGCTTACCCGTTTCTATTAACGCAACTTTGCATTTATCTTAATGAATCTAATTTTTTCATTCTCACCTTTGTATCTGTTCAGTTTATTCTCTTGCCCTAAGATATGCCTTCAACTGTCACAGTTAATTCAGTGGCTATGAATCAGTGGAGCATATTACACCTTATCTAATTTAAAATTTCTTTAATGTGTCATTGTTTCTCAGCTGACCACTATACCTTCTATCACATGCATGGATTTGGGAATGGAATACTCTTACATGACCCTCACTTGACACACTCACCTCCATTTAAAAAACTCACCATTAATGATTACTTTCCACATTTGGTTATTGACAATTATGCTTTCAGATTTCTCTAGATTACCTCTGAAATGATAATTTGTAAATTTAATAAAGGCCTCATTTAAATTATACATTATTTGATGACATAAAAAATCTGTCAGAGGAATTGCCTTTTGAAAATATCATGCAGATGTAAATTTTGTACCATGTAAATCAATTAGGAGACCACATTGCTGATAAAGGATCCCTCCAAAATGGGATTAATAACACACATCTGTTTCAAAAGTTGTACATATAAATTCGTATTTCTAAAGAACTGACATAATAGAGAACCAAGACCCAAAGGGATATTAATATTTCTGTGATCAAAGTAAGTTTGATTATTCTATTTACAACAAGATCTGCAGCCACAGAGAGCAAAACACTGAAAAACGCTCACCAAGTTGGCACTACACATGCTACGCAAGCCATGAGGGGTATGTGAGCAAGTGACACTGATTCCAGCATATTGCAACAGCAAAGTGATTAACTCCACCATAATAATAATGTTCTTTTAATGCATCTTTCAGGGGTGTAATTATAACTAGTATTACTAAAGTGCCAGCTGAGACTTATTATTCCCTGTAGCATGTGCTATGCTACAGACACAATAAGAGAGCCACTTCATACTAGTACAAGATGTGGATATATACCATCCCCTACATGTCCGTGATTCTGTTTGTGTGGAAAAGGCACATGCGAAATGAAGGTCTGTGGTGAACTATAACTAGTTCCAGGATCTGGAAACAGGGAGATCAAGGCTGCACTCCAGAGCGCATTTGCACTGCTGCAGAATAAAAGAGGTTTCTTTCCCACTCTGTTTTTCATATGTTTTACAGAGACTGAGAAAGTTGTTAGTTTTCCTTTCTTCATCATGGCAATTGTATGGTAATGTTCACTTTTCTAAAACTTGCAGGGATACACTGTGAGATTAAACTCCAAATGCTTTCATATGTTAAAAAAAAAGAAGAAATAAAGAAATAACCAAACAAACAAAAAACTATTCAAGGATCTGGTTAGTCAGCCAACAAATCCAGCTGGGGTTCCTGGTCCTCCACTGTGTAAAATGTTCTCAGTCCTACTGAAGGTAATAGCAACTCTTATTTGTGCCAGCTGGGGATCTAGCCCATGAGGCCGTAACACAAACAGGGTAAAAAATCCCATCAAACTAAACATAATACATGTAATTTAGGCTACCTCCAAGGGCTCCTAAACTAATAAAACCTGAATTGAGAGCAAGGACATAATCAGGTCTATTTGTGTCATATTTAATTTTATCAATAATATGACTAATTGGCCCCTTTTCTATCTGTTTTCATTGTTTTCAGGCTTGGCTCTTTTTTGGTTTGTACAGTTGCCAGGGGTTTGATGGCACTGCTGCTCCCTGGAGTTAACCTCTGCAGGAAAGAAACATCTCTAGATTTGCACCAGGGCAGCTGAGAAGAGAAGGGTGGGTTCATAATTCGCTACAGACCTGCTACTACATTCTCTGTTGCCATTAGAAAATAAAATATTAGACTATCACACTATTTAAATTTTTACTTATGTTTAAGTATTCTGAAATAAGCTTTACTTATTTTTCTGTGCCCGTATTTTTTTAAAATGCACGACCACAGTGAAATAGTAACAACTGTTAAGTGTACTGGTCTGAACAGCAGGAAATTTCTTTTTTATGTGAAGATCATATTGCTCTCTTGAATTCACCATGTTCTTCCCCCTCTGCTTATAATGTGTGCAAAATCCATACTGTATTTGAAAACTTACCCTACTGCTGGTTTGCATTCCAGCATTCTGATAATAATGAAGGAATTATTTATAAATTTATTCAGCATCATTGTTACGAGTTAAAATAGGTTGCTAAATTGTCTGGTAGATGTTCATTTTGAATGTGAACTAAATAATATTTGATTTCACCTAATATATATCCTGCAGAAGAAACACAATATCGACTCATGAAACTAGCTTGAAGATTGATTGAAATATTATGTTGCATTATGTATTATGGGCAAAATACAGTTAATTAAAGAAAAAAAGTTAAGACCAAATGAAATATGAACTTATTGAGACCTAATATTTTACATATACAGGGCCTGATTCTAATTTACATGACCTGATATAAAATGTGAGTCACACAAAAACCAATCAAGCCACACCTTTAAAACAAGTGATAGGGTTACTGCTTTTATTGTCTTGAAAAGAAGAGAAAGGCTGCCATCCAAACCAAGCAAAGAAATATGGGTTACTGTAATTAAATTACTGCTGTGGTTTTTTTTCTTTAGTGCAGCTACTACCTTTGGATGTTGTTTCCAGTTCTGGTGCCCACACTTCAGAGTATTTGAAAGAGTGAGCAAAGAGATGGAGAATATGATTTATAATATCAGGATTTTAAATTTAGATCCAGATTTATCACATGTATTATTAAGCACCTAGTATGGGCAACTAAAGGTAGAAAAGAGTGCTACAGAGTCCTTCTATGGTAACTACTGGTCTTTCAGTAAAGAAGAGTCCAGAGGACAATAGTATCAACCTAAAAATGAATCATACAATGGATGTTCTTACATCACACTAATGAGTATAAAGAGAACTCTATATACCAAGAAATCAATCTCGGACAAGTATCTGTAAAAAACCCCGCATTTTTTTAGAAAAAAAAAAAAAAAAAAAAAAAAAGAAGGACTATAAAATATGTGGACAATAACATTACAAAAATCAATGGTTGGAAATGGAGTTAGTGAATTTTAAATAATGTAAATTCAAAAGTGGTAATTACTTGTTATAGCAACCTGTGTTCTAATTCTACTGTGACTATTGGGCTTGAAATAAGAATGAACTCAGAGCAAATGAAATCCTATATCCCGCAAGTTTGGTTAAACAGCTTTATAATTGACTGCCACCAAGTTCTTCCCCTTCCCTCCAAGCCATTAAAAATCTACCTGTTCTGCACTTCTTTCCAGCCAAAAACCATGCGGGAACCAGATAGGACCTCAACATGCATATTCCTTTGAGCCTGTGATGAATTCTGTCCTTACTTTTTTGATTTAGCTGAACGCTGAGTTCCATATATATGATATAGATGGTAAAATGGTGCAGAATTTCAAACACAGACAGCAGATATGTAAACATAACAATAATTCCTATGTTTTTATGGTTGAAGCAGATTTCTTGCTTCTACTCAGTCTCTTTGTGCTGTGCTGGACATTGTGGATAGAGCCTGGAGAGTCAGCAGCTCTCTCCAGGTGGATGATCCCAAAGCACAGCATGGACCTGTCTTGGAGAGCCCAAACCACCCACCTTGTGGCATTTGTCTCCAGAGCATGTCCTGGGAATGGGGCCCAGGGCACTGCTGTTCTCCACCTCCTCTAGGCTGGTATCATGTCACAGCACAAACCGTGGCAAGGATAATGTGGACCTGGCTCAAGAAACAGGGAAGCACAAGAGCCTCCATTCACCCATATACTTTCCATACTCACCTGTTGGGAAAGTGCAAACTCTAAACTTCCCAAAAGGAGGTGTTTTCATGAATTTGTAGCATCTTTTTTAGGAAGGAAAAAACACCCAACAAAACAAAACAACTCCCCTCCCCCCACTTCTCGAAAATCAATCATGTAACATAGCACTAATAGCATTATAGAAACATAGTTCACAGAAATCCATCATTTTTCATAATTCCTCTAGTTTTGTTGACAAAGCCAGACTGGAGATTGGTCTTCCACATGACTGAGTCAAAACGCACTCTGAAATTCTGTGCTTATAAACTGGAAATGTATTTTAGCAATGTTCTCTGCTTTTCTTTGCAAAGATTTCCAGGTTTGTGTAAAGAGATAGACATTAAAAAATGATTTTCTGAAATGTCTCAATAGTGGCTTCCCAGCTTCTTCTACAATTCCAGTTAATTAAAGGTAAATTAAACCCAACCATGTCACCCAATTATATCCATATTGCCCATTTTATTACATGTGTCTAGGCTGACAGCATAAAGAATTGCCTTCAATAGACGAAAAGCAAATTATTCTCTATTTAAACTACTGGGACGGCATTTTAATTCTTTAACACTTGATAAGCACTTAACAGAAGAGGACAAAATTACCTTAAAGAATCAAACCTTCTGTTTTTCAATTGACTTCAGTAACTTGAAGCTTTTTAATTAAGTACACCAGAGCAGTTTATTGCTTTAGCTGGTTCTCTGTACCTTTGAGTCTTCTAAAGTATAAACCCTTTTATGTGGTAATAACATTCCATATAGGTTTTCAAACAGCATAAAGGTATTGGTTTAGCCTATTTCTGCTTAGCTCTCTACATCTGCTAAGTAATTGCTTTTTTCTTAAATGAAATAGTAGAACACTGGAGCGCGTACTTTGTATGTATAGATACTGTGGATAGTGTATAATAAAATCATTCATGCTGCAATAATTAAAGCTGTGTCAGCATTTTCATTATAAGCTCCATTTTTCAAGTGTTTATAATTCAGCCATAAAAAATTGTCTTGGACTCTTTCCACGGTATCTGAAGGCCAAAAAAATATATCCATAAAGAAGTTTACAAGTTTTGAACACTTGCTTTGCAGGTGTAGAGCCGAAAAACAATTTTGATTTACAAATGAAGTTTGACAAGTAGCCACTGGCATTTTTAAACCCAAACAAATCCAAAACACTTGAGATTATCAGGTTCATAAAACCTTGCTTTCTGTGAGACTGTATTAATTGCTGCAAATGGGTGTTGTCATCCCTCATCAAATTTGTGATTGCTCATGAAAATACTGGTAAATGCTAACAGTAAGTAAATTTGTAGCCTACAAGACCTTAAATCTAATAATGTGAAGTGTGATTGATGTATTCTTTTATGAATGCAAGTATATATACATTTAACTCTTTGTAAAGGTGCTAAATCAAAACCCTATGCTAAATCCAAGCGCTATGGAAGTCAATGTGGGTTTTGGCAGAATTTTCTCTCTGGAGACAGCAGTTATCTGTTTTTTTCACAGATCCAATACAGCATGGGCATCAGCTGTGTCTGCTTTCCCACAAAACCTTGTTAATGTGCCTTAAACCTGGTGTGCAGGGAATCGCAGTGACAAAAGAGTAGCTCACTTGTCATGTCATTAAATCTTTTCTCTCGGTCTGCTAAAATAGCTGCCAAGTAAGGTCACTTGAATGAAGTTTCTTGTAACAGAACAAGTGGATGGACTGAGGAACCACAACTAATTCCATGAAACAACTAACAGGGCTTTGACTGGTATATCCCTGCCACCTCACATATACACTCATCAGCTTGTGGAAATTTGGTCTGGGAAGACATGAAAGCACAGATCCATGGATCATCAAGCTTTGCTGGCATACTGTGTCTTCGTGGATGCATAAGGAGCCCTGACAGAGCTGTCTTTGCAATGTTGGCCATCTGCACAGCCTTCTCAAATCTCTACTTCACCAAGGGGAAATGCACACCATCTCTATTAAATTAAGGATGGGACTTTTTTTCCACTAATAGGATTGGAAGTATGGTTATCTTTCAAGTAAAATAACCCCTGTAACAGTCTTGTCCTGTCCTGTCCTGTCCTGTCCTGTCATTGTTATAAATCAACATGGCAGTACTATATTACTTTTTGGCTGTGCATTAACCAATGAAAGTTCTGTCAGGGATGAATCTTTTTGACTTGCTGGTGGAGGCAAATGGAAATAGGCTTTGCCTTACAGAGCAAAAAGCTCTGAAACTACCACCTGCATGCCCTGTTCGCACCCATTCCACATATTATTTGGATTGGAGAGTCATAAGTCTTCAAGTGGCATCTCTATGGCCCTAAAACTTGACTATTATTTTGTTTTGTTTTCATCTTGATACATGTGAAATATTGTGAAGTCTGTGTTTCAGCTGCTTACGTGGTATTTTTCAAGTATGATGCCCAGGATCATGAGGTGAATGTGCCATTTTTCTGTAGAGCAGGTTGCACTAGGAATACTTTTTAGGATGATACTGGAGGACTCTGCATGGGACAGAGATGATATTGTTGGTGACATACTTGTCTGTAAGTCTTGTGTCCTTATAGAGAGCCCGTTGTTCCTCTTTAAAATCTTGGCTAGGACAGTAGATTTGTTAATTACATTATCTTCACTGAGTCAACTACAAGACTTCCTCTGGAACAGGAATATATTGGGTTTTCTAATAAACTAGTTCTTTAGGAATTTTACAAAACATGATTTAGAAAAAAAAGGATTTTTTTCTCACATTGCCACAGCATTGAAAAGAAAATCAATGTTTTTGTGGATGCATAAGGCCTGTGATTTAAACCCAACATTACTAAAACTGTACCACATATCAGTTCTCCAGATGAAGGGTCTACTTGCACTGTGAGAAAACCTACTGAGGTAAAAACACTTCCAGTAAAAATCACATTACTTTGTACCATGCATGTTTCTTTCATTTTCTCCAATGTAAATTTTGAGGGAACACTAATGTTATTACACAGGTATGACACACATCTGTAATATGCACCATGTGAATTTGCTGTGCAGATATTTCAAAGACTGGTTTACATTCATGGAGTTTTTAAACTCCAACACAACCTTCTGGAAATTTAACAAACACATTTTTGACCTCAACCCTTCCTGTGTGCAGTATTGTTGGCCAATTTGTACCAATTTTACAGGCATTTAATTTCAAAGTTGTCAGAGTAACAAAATTCATAGCTGGTGTTACTTTAAAACAGTCCAAAATAAAAATTGAGCCCTGCTGTTAATCCCAAGGAAGCAAATGAGATAACACCCGAGTTGAATTTAATATAGTAAATCCAAAATAAGATTTGGAAAAAAACCCAAAACAATTTTATTGTTTAGTCTAGCTGAATCTTTTTCTCACTCTTAAATTTAAAGGAAAAAAAATAATGAAAAATAAATTATTCTGATTCATGGTTTCCTTACCACTGTTTTCTGAGGTTTTACACTGGAGTATAAGCTACTGAATCAAACTGCTAGTCATTGTGCACGGGATTTGTGCATATCATGGGGTTCATATATCTTTATCACCCTTTAAAGAATAGCAGTAAAAAAAACCAGAAAGCCTTGACCATTAATCATTTCAAGTGAACTTACATTTTTAGAACAATGACAGAGGCACGTTGCTCTTAAAATGCACTCCTTTGTTGTTTGTTTTGATAACATTTGCACTCCAGTGCCTCATAGGAAGAAGAGGGTAATATGCAGCTTGGCTCTAGAAAAGCATGATTTTCAAGTTTTTCCTGCAGTTTTACTTCCATTATTCCTGAATATTTGTACTTCCTATCATCAACATCCAAGCTGCTCACCTCTGTTGAAGACCAGTTTACTAGTAATTATGACAAAAACCAATTGACAAACTGGTACTGGAACATCAGGATTATAAACAGGAATGTCAACATTATTTCATATAAGCAATTTATGTGACCAATCACAAGTCCATATACTAAGCATAAAATTATCAACAACCAACGAATCAACACCTTTTTACTGTGATACCACTGATATTCACTAAATAAGTGAAAAGAACAGCTTTATGACATGTTAAGACTTTCATTCTGATATGGAGCAGCAAGACACAAAATGCAATCGTTGTTTGAATGCACCAGAAATTTTGAAAAACTTTTTTTTTTTTTTTTTACTCAAGGCTATTTAGTTTTAATATAGACAGCAGCAAGAAATTTATTATTATATCCAGATTTCCAGATTCCTAAAATATTGGTTTATCATTAAATCTGACCTACTTGGTATTAAACATGATTTAAAAAGTATGTGTCAGACATTCACTACCAAAACCTAATTATCAATGGACATAAGCTTTCTAGATCAAAGGTTTAGTTTCCATGGCAGTACCTAAAATAACCTCTTAAGTAACAGCTCATAGATCAAATAAGCATTGATACTTAATGTAAGAAGAATTAAAACCAAATTATGTTCATTTCTACCTAAACTCACTACTAGAAGTAACTAAGATTTAGGAAAGTAAAATCTGCAAATCTGCAGTTCATTGGTGTAAATGACTGGAGTGAATTTAATGTAAATATCACTAGCAATACTTGCTAACTAGATGTGCAATACATTGACCTTAGCAGAACAAAGAGCTGAAGTTAGAATTGATGCTTTATATGAATAATAATAATAAGACAGATGAAGAGACAACTTCTTCAGTGATTGCTTATGGAAAATATTTTGGATTTGTGGAATATACATGATTTGAGGTTTTCCTGTAACCTTAGCTAATGTCTTGGTAATCTTTTGATGCTCATTAGTAACACATTGTTATGCCTATAAGCACTTTTTCTACATCTTTTTCAGTTTAAGACTCATTAAATCTTTAGCAGCCATGAGTAATAGTATCAAAGAAGATAATACAGGATTCATTGTGTCATACAATACCTATAGCTTCTACTACACTCGCAAATGGAAGTAAAATTAAAGCCTTCTGTAGAAACATTAGTTTTAGAAAGAAAAAAGACTTGCTTAATTTTTATGTCTTTGGTGAAATTTTGTTAGTAAACAATATAGCCAAATTATGTCTATTAAAAAAATATTTTCAAAATGACTACAGAATAATTAACAAATTCTTTATTACTATAGATTACTGAAGTGTTAGACACTGTGCTTCCATTATAATTCTTAAGTATAACTTACATTTTCCCATTGGGCTCTCAGTTGAACATGGAACTAATATAGCTAAATATCTCAAATGTCTGTGCCTAAACTAAGCCTCCTGGGGTTGTATTCCTCCATTTAAACAAAAGGCCTAATGAAGACAAAGTTAGGCCTGAACATTTAGGTGAATAACTTGTGCTTTCACATCTGGATATTTTTTCAGATCCTGAATTAATTTTAAAAATGGATGGTATAAGTAGCATATTCCTGCAAAGTACACTGTCAGCACTAACAAATAATTAGTATGAGAAATAAACATTGTTGCTCAACATGTTGCTACTTGTTCTTTTTTGGGTAAGGGTAATGACTATCAAGTTTATGCATAAAGCCAGAACTGTTATGTTCATGAGTTGCAACTGAGGTCAGGATTAGGTTTTATTATATAGAAATGCCATAGTTTCATTATTTTAGTCACTGAAGCCTACAGAAGAGGTCTTGAAGGATCCAAAACCCTATTTCAAAGTGCGGAGAAAGCATAGCACATAATATTTCTTGTGACCATATATGTGTATATATGTATGTGCGTATCAGAAAGATGGTGAAAGAGAGAAAAAAAGTGGATTAAGTGGTTACATTGCACACACTCAAAACTCACAACCATAATAAAAAATGGGAAGAAAAGTTATCACATGATGTTTATTTAAAATATTTTGAAGTTGTTCTATTGCAAAAATGCAATACAAAATAGTAGATGATACTGTAACTGGTATGCAAGTGTAAAATGTCTGAATTAAAAAAAATACATTAAACCCCAACAGTTACACTGTATGTATGATCAAAACACATGACACCTTTTTAGTTTACTTGAATTAAATTGACTAGCAAAACTGGGATAAATTTTGTCAGGTGTGTTTATGTAAATAGAAACTTATCAGTAGGCAGCATCTTCATTCTTTTTTGTTCCTATCCCTAAATGCCCTACAGAGCAATGAATTGCTTTGAAAGCAAAAGGTAAAGTACCACTCAAAATTTGTTAGATTAGTGAAAACAGAGTAATTTGTTTTGATCTAAATACTGGCAGAGTACTTGATGTGAGTATGACAGGGAGAATGTGCCCCAGAACTCTCTCACCTCAATTGTGTTTGGTTGTACCTTAGCCTCATAGCTATAGTGCAATACCTAGGACCATTTTTTACATAGTATTATTAAGTGCGGATTATATTCAAGATACACACATTATGCAGCTGACATAAGGTAAGCAGGAATTTCTTGTGAATTCACACTTCCACCTTGCAACTGTGAAAGAAAACGACTGCTGATTATGGCTTTTAAAGTCTAAAAGCTATTTTCCCCAGGTTAAATTTAAGAGAGAGAGAATGCCTAATGGTATTTATTGGTTATGCTATTTATTAGTGATCCCATTCTTTGGAAATGACTTTCTATTAATCACAGTCTGACCTCATCATTAAAGGGCAGTTGTTGGAGCCAGAGAATAACTGCGCGACTCGAGTGGATGAACTGAACTACTACAGTGTTCATGCACTAGGGGAGGCACAATGAAATTAGATTCTCTCCCTGTAGGGGGTAGACGTTGACCGCCGTCTGATGCCAGCAACTACAGGTCTAAATATTTCTTCTGAGACAGTTGCTTTACCTTCCTAAACTTCCAACTTCATCCCTTTTAAATTGCCATATTTAGAAGCTTACTGGTAACAGGCTGGATGGTTTTCAGCCGCAGAGTTAGGCTAATGGCTATCTTGCACAAAGGATAACTGTAGCAGTCTAAAGCCATGGCTAATTAAAAGGACCATATATACTTGTCTGTCCAAGAGCAAAGAAAATAACTCTTCTGCAGAAGGGAAGACTACTAAAGGCATTTTATAGGCATAACTGTGCAGACTCATTTGTTCCACTTCCAGTGTTGACAGCAGCCACCAACCTGAGTAATAGTTCAGAATAAATTAAGCCTAAAGTGAGAAGTGTCATCTCATAGGATCCCCCAGAAAATAAATTCAGACATACTTCTGGTATGCATTCTTACACTGTGTCATCATCTGCTTGAGATGCTGGCAGATCCTTTTTATACTGCTTGTGTTTATTTCTCAGACAGAACATTTTGTATATGCAACGGACAAATTCTTTTACATTGGCTGACATTCCACCTGAAAGTCCATCACAGTAAGCTTGTTAATGTGCTTCAGGATATACAGTACAGTAGTAAACAGACTCCCAATAGCAAAGTAAAACTCTGGTAGGAGGCTTGAAGAATTTGCGTGTGCTAAGATCAAATCTTGACTTCAAGTTCAAGTGCAGTTTAACAGCGAATCCGAAGTTGTAAATGCAAAGTAAAGGCAATTTTAAGGCTGCTTTAAACCAAGCATGAAAGACTGAGGAGTCAAAGTTGAGATTCTATACATCTGGTTCCAATATGCCTTCTTGCATTTTAGACAAGCAACCCTCTTTTTTTGTTTCAAGCTTTACTATCACTGTAGTTGATACAGTTTGTTAGTTTATAGTTTGGCAACATTCTCAGTACATTTGAATTAATGGTTTGGTAAACAAAATAAGGTAGCTTTCTTTTTCAGGTTAAATTACTTTTAATTTTTTGTGCCCCACATTTCTAATTCTTGCTTCCTCCATTCCCACTTCCCCCTCCCCCCCAAAAAATTAAAAAATAAAGAGTTTTAGAGTATTTTACTTTTTTTTTCATTTAACGATTATCATTTTTGCATTTTATAACAGAAATTATTAAAATCTACTTCTGCTCAGCAACCAGATATTGTACAGACACATATCTTATTTGAGAAATGGACCTAAGTGTTACTGATATCATTATATAGCTCAGTTTTAGATAAGAAAGCTGCTTCAGACCGGCTGCATGGTCTGAGCAATCAGACTGAAGTGGCAGGACAAGGGCACAGTGTAAAATGAAACAGGAAGAAACACACAGGGGATCTGCATGCAAACATTATTCTGCTTCATTTCTGCACCAGCCTTTAGAGGATTCCCTCAAAAGTAAACACAGTTAATTAATTCCCAAGTAAAATAAGTAAACGCAAATTTTCCACTTACTGTGTGCTCTGCTTTGTCCGTGCACTGAAGAGAAGAGACAGTTCTGCAGCGCTCACCTAGATCCAGGTTGCTTTCTAAATTAGTCATACATGTAAGCTGGAGGAGGCTCATTGACTTTTTAACTGTGCAAAGAGCAACCCATCTCACTGCTGCTAGACAACCCTTCAGGACACTGTGCTGAACTTCAGCACAAGAGCACAGCATCTATTACGCTTGAGGCTCTACCATTTCACCTACACCTGGGTGGATCTATCAAGCTTCATCTCTATTAGGGCGGTTTGAGTATGTGGTTTTGGGAAAAAAAAAAAAAAAGAGAGAGGGGGTGAGAGGGAAAGGGAGAGGGAGAGAGAGAGAAAAAAGGGCTTGCCGTTGTCACACTTGTTTCCTATTAAAGAGCCTTACGGTGGATTGAGTAATTGTGTACGAAGGTAGTCTGGCTGGCAGATGTGTGCAGCCCCAGTGGAGCACTAGATTCAAGGCAGATGGGTTGTACCAGGGCGCAAACAACACTGGAAAAAGAGAGGCGTGATTAAAACAGCAGGCCGCCGTTTTACAGTGCTAGAAGTGGGGATAGTATGAAAGCTCCCAGGAACTAAAGCTCCCCTAAACGGGAACTGTACAGACACAAGCAAACTGCAATAAAACAAACCTGATAAAGCGCAGTGGATGATCAAACTGACCGAGTTATGCAATACTGAAACCATCATGATTATTAATGAGCCTCTCTCCCCTCCTCCTCCTCCTCCTCTCAGGCACTTACATTGGAAATACTCAGTTGCAAAGAGCATGAGCATGGGTTTATTCAAAACAGAATCCTGGGCTACCGTACAGTCTGAGGCATCTTTTGGAAATGGATTAGAGTTGCTTTGAGGGTTTTACATTGTCTGTCAGGTCTGGTTCAGTTTAAAAGAAAAAAAGAAGCCGAGCGGTGGGAGTGAATCTGCCGTTAGCAGTTATTTCTGAGAACGCTTGAAGCAGATTATCAGAGAAATGAACAAGGAATCCTTATTATAAACTTCTGTCTGACATGCATAGGGCCAAAATCAGCCCCAGTATAACCACACCAGTATACGTCAGGGATGATTTTGTCATGCTGCCTCTCCCAGGTTATTGAAACTTGGCTACAGCAGATGGTTGGAGAATCCCTATTATCACAACAATGGTTTGTAATAGTACCCATTAAACTGCTACGAAGACAGGGGAGAAGGGCTACTTGTATAGTACTGAAATGATCTCAAGTGCAGAGCTCCCATGTGTGAGCTCATGTGTGCACCGGCTGTCGACTCTGAGGTTTAAGCAGTACTTGAATAATGTTTACCCACCTTTCGCTGGACTTCTACTCAGAAATGATGAGTCTAATACAATTCCCTCAGTGATCTCTACAGCAGCTTTTTCCACTAACAGTGAAAGACATCACAGCGCAGATGCCTGCATCTGAGCTGATCGCTCTGGGATACCTTTGTGGTCAATGGTGAGAAACAGGCGCTACTAGAAGGCGGCTAGTCTGAGCCTATGTAGATGTCTAAAAGAGGTCAAGAGAATCACATATGTACCTATTGATTATCATGGCATTTCAGATTTGAGTTAGCTAAGGTAAATCCACCACTCTCCATGTCTGATCACCAGCCAGTTTAAATTAGCATTGATCAGTAGAGTTATGATGTTTTATAAGAACTGAGATTATGGTTATGCGGCCCAAAACAATACTACTATAGTATTCTAAGATACCAATGTATTATACTATAGTACTTATTTATTGTATATAGGGAATGTTGGTCCTTAATATCTACCAGCTGTTTTATCAGGCCCTTTAGACAAGAATGGTTTATATACAAAATCCTATGGATATTCCCCATGTAAGCTCTTGTTATTAATTTTTCAATAAGGCCCATTCATATCCAGGTAACTGAAACATAAAGGAAACATTAAAAATGGGCAAATATTTTTCTTTTCATAGCAAAGTTCCTTTTTTTCCCATGTCCTAGAATTGCTTTAGCACAACAGGAATTTCACAAGAATGTATTTTTCATTGCTCCCCAAGTTTAAGAAGCTAGATTGTCGGCATGCTCTTCTCTCTTAACAAATTTTCTTTGCCACACAAAAGAAATGAAGCAAGAGTTAGAGATTAATGAACCTTAAAATTTGTACACAGGAGTTGCCTATACCTAAAGTTAGAAGACATCTAAATTTAAAGTTCATCAAAAGTCTTAAATTCTGAGTCTGGCAGTAGCAGAATGTCTCAGACCTCACAACACTGAACAGTTTTTTTCCTTTTCATGCCTAGATTTTTGGGATCCTTGGAAAGTGGAGGGTCACCTTCAATACAGAAGTACTTTGTCAGACTGTTGAAGGAGTAGCCTTGTACAAAATGGACCTCAAATTTTCAAAGACAATCAAGTGGATTCTAATAGAAATCCTACTGTCCAGCTAATAACAACAGGCTGGCTGGAATTAGATGCTTTCAATGCCTGCACTTTTCATGAAATAGGAAAGGATTCTCTCCGTTTTAGCATAGGAGAGCTACACTGTTTAGCCTGGTAGCTGAAACATTCACCTGAGGCAACAGAGATGGAAAATGTGTCTTTTCCTATTTATTACAGACTATTTATTCAAAGGCAGTTTAATGAAAAATACACAAACAGGCTTTGACAGGAGGCAGGGCTGGATTTGATCCCTTCAAGAAGAGAGAGGACAAGACCAAGGATCAGGATATTTATATTCCAGAGGAGTATTTCAACAGAAATATTTTAGAGTAAAAGGCAGCTCTGTTACAGGCATCATTTCTGCCCCTCTGCCTGCCTTCTCTGACCTTCTGAAATGAAATCAGTAGACATACACTTTCAGGGAAAGAATCTAAATGAAAGAAGATACGTAATCTGACATATAAATGAGGCACCTCAAATACACAGAAGGAGGCATTCAACAATGACCTCTTCTCCCATTTCTTGTGGCGTCTCAGCACGCTGGGTGCTGAGGATGATGTTCTCCATTCCACGGTGCTGTGGAAATGGTCAGGGTGTGTGCACAAAAGACTGACTTAAGGCCAAAGAGAGATACACTTGCCCAAGTGTCCCTCAACAGACAGTGAGGTCTACAAATGGCAGCAGCCTGTGGACAGCAGACTGGGGAGAATATACTGTTTAGCTCTAATAATGTCTGTGCTCTCAGTTAGTTGCCCATACAAAATTATATAGGTTTCATTTTCTGTGCTAATTCTTTACCAAGATGACTGACCTGTGTAAACTACAGGTAAAAACTACCACGGTCTGTGTCTTCTCTGCGCTCCTTATCCAACCATTGGATTCACTGGGAGACAGCATTCCGATACCTTGTGAAGATGTTTGCATATCTTAAGTGTTTCTCACCTATTTATGCAGAAATCACTGCATCTATTCTTGAGTAACTGCCATGGAGTTCTGGCTTGTCCTTTAAATTTTTAGGTAAGAATTTTCCTGGGAAATCTGTCTTTTGTCATATAGTTCCTGGCATGTAGTTTTATCTGGCTTCTGAGAAAAGAAACTTCCAGAATGGTGGGGCTGATTCTCCTCCCATTTACACCCCTATAACTCACTGACTTCAGGATAAGTCTCTTCCTGACATCTCCAAAAATGTTACGATGGCTCTGTTGTCTATGAAACTGTTACATGACCACCCACTATTAAACAGATGTTCCCTGGCTCAAAATATAAATAGAGTCTGGAGTGTGAAGCTGGCTGTGATTTATTTAGGTAACTGTGACCTTGTATGGAAATATTCTCACATTTTTCTTTATGGGCAAAAACCCCTTTGATTTTCAGCAAAAGAAAGCTCCTGGGCTAGAAAAGGGCTTTTCCTTCACATGTAATTATATTGAGATTTACCTGAGTTACTGAATTTTAAAAAAATGCCTTCTTTGGGAAAATAAATGCAGAATAAAAAAATAAAACAAAATAAGCACAGAAACTGGGTCCATATCAAACCTTTAGTGAAATGATTCAGGTAACAGCCTGCATCTCAACAAACTAAATCATTCCAGTGACTTGTTCAAAAAAACCCCTGATTTTTAGTCAGTATTTCCCATAGAATATCTCTGATTTCTCTCTAAAAAAAATCTCAAGAAATTGTAAAGACTGCCCCGTTGGACTACTGGTATTGCAGGAGGGACAGATGCTCTGGCAGCAGACTGGTGGCAGAACTGTGGCTGTAAGGCAAGGGCAGACAAGGTGGCAACTGGAAGTCGCTCAGTGAGTTGGTTGTAGAATGATGGAGCTCACCTGAAGCAGTTGTCAACCTAGGGATTTCATTGACACTTCCTCTCTTTTTATTAGGGATGGGTAGAAAAGCTCACAGAAACTACACAATCCTTAAGAGGGTGGTGCCAATCTTCTAGGCTTAGTGGTCACTCCCTGAAACCAGTGGTGGAGATGCCTACATAACTAGCTCTGTACAAGTTACTCTATGTGTGCGTTAGATCAAGCTCTGTCTAGCGTTTACACACTGAATGAGCACATTATGTCCAGAAAACCTGTGTGTTTTTTCAGAAGGGATGAATTTGTGGGGAGAAGGATGCAGAAATTTGTAAGGGAGGAAAAATGGGATGTTGGGGAGCAGCTTGCTGTATTACCAGAACAACTCGTCCCACCTCCTGACTGCTCCCAAGCTGCCTTTGATGCAATAACCTGTCCTTGAGGATCCTGTACAGCCCACACACTACCACAAACTGAGCACCTCTGACTTGAGCCAGGAGAATTAAACTGCCCTCAAATTGGTTTCTGAGCCTGAATAATGAGTTGTGTGAGTTGGATGTAACTGGAGGGGGGAGGACAATGCCCATAACTTTGGCTGCCCCTCACTGCTGTAGGAAGAGTTCAGGGCCGGGGCTGGGCCTTGGGGAGGGTAGTCTCACCTTCTGTTAATTATATAGGGTCTCCCCCCAGATAAAATTCTTTTCATTAAATTCCCTTTATGGAAACTTATGGTTTTTAAATGAGGAAGCAGTTCTTATTCTGAACACCCAGACAGGGCAATTTATTTTCCCAGGTTTCTGGGCAAGGGCTTGAGACGGTGTCACATAAGAATTTAGCAAGAATCAGTAGAAATCAAACCCAGGCACTCTTTACTGTGACACTGTTCCTGGAAAAAAGATTACAATTTTGTAGTTAGATAAATAGTGTAAGATAAATAAATTGCACTAAACCTCAAGATTCTTTTTGTGGTTACAAAGTGTGAATACTCACTGCATCGAGTATAGCAGGGATTGCATAGCTCTAACTCAAACATGATAGGAAGTGGTGGAGTGGAGAAGATGCACAGGCACCATTCAACCACATTGTATGTTCTGGGACCATGCCCAGCAAGTGATAATTGGGATTGTCACCTCTAAAAGCAGTTACTTAGACATGGAAGAACTTCAAATGTAGAGATCGCTGGGGTCAGAGGTCTAGGACATGCTAGAGGAAAACCAGATGGTTTAAATGGTCTGTGAACTAACAGAACAAAACTAACCAGTTGGTGTAAATGGGTTTGAAACTAGCCAGATGAGTTGGGAATTACTAAATGTGCTGTTGAGGGGAACGGAAGAGGGAGGGGGGTTGGTAATTGAAGACTTCTTTCCCTCTTAGGACAACAGTTTACCTATGAGAGGTAACAGACCAGGTTCTGCAGCTGTAATTTCACCCAAATCTTGGTCAATCTGATAGTCTGACAGTGCTGAAACCAGGAGGTGCCATTGCTCCCCATGTCCTGAAAAGGACGGGAGGGAGGAGCTGTGGGTTGGAGCTGCCAAAAGGCAGTGGTGAACTGCAACATAGGCTCACAGCAGCTCACAAAGCCTCAATCTAAATTTTAGTAATTTCTTACTGTTGCAAAAGGTGTGTTAAATAGTGTAGAGCTTTCTCAAATATTGTGTGAATATTACACAAAACAGAGGCTTATCATTATTCCATCAGAAGATTTTCTATCAGCTTGACAACCACAGCAGTTGCAGAATTGGGTCCATTTCTGCATTAATGCCTTTAAACACTTAATGACAAAAGCATTTTTGAATTAAACTCATTGACAACAGAATGTGAAAAAATTGCAGTACACTTATAGATTGCAGGACTTTCTAAAATGTCCTTCTGCATTGCTGTGTCCACTTGAAACAACTGATTTTGTTTTGTAGAGAATTTATGGGTGCACACTGCTATTTTTTTCAGCTATATTACAGAGAGAAGGAAAGAATGTTAACAGGGAGAACATGTTCATAAGTTTTTACTACTGTCTCCTAGTGGAGGTGCTTGGGGAATTACATCATGGTGAGTCGTTCCAGCAAGAGCATAGACATGTCTTTCTGGTTGTTTTTTCAGCAATTACCAGTGGTTACAGGTAGGTAATAAATATTTCTGCAGTGACTTATTACTATGCTTCTTAGCAGTGCTGATAAACTTGGGTTGCTGTGCTCTTGCCACAAAACAGTTGCATCAAGAAACCAAAACCTCAGATTTAAGAGTAAAAAAGTATAAAAAGCAGGTTAGTATGTTTTAGGAGTCATGTATTTTATCCTCCCCCTCCTCCAGTAGCCCCCATTAAACCTATTTCTTTTTTGTGAAAGTGGCTAAAATCCAGACTAACTGAATAGGTCTAGAGTGTATAGAGCAGCAGAGCCTTTCCTCTCAGTCCAAACTTGAACATATCACCCTCTACCTTCACCACAAAGTTGCTGAAATCCTCTAAATAATTCTGCAGACAGAAAGGCTTCAGAGTATGCCCTCGGCCTTGCCCCTGTATTTTTTCTGATATGATTCCCAAAATCGGAGAAGCAGTGGAAGTTGGTGTTTTTTGGGGTGATCCTGGGTAACTTGCTTTATATTATTACTCACCGTCTGTCAAAAGGCAATGATACTGCCCTCCAGAAAGGTGGTTTGAGATTTATGGATGGCAAATGTGGAACAGGCAGTAGTTTTTATTATATTACAAGGTGGGACTTCCACAAGCTTAGTTAAATGTCATAAAATGCATACCTCAGTAGGGGTTTATGCATTTTTCAACAGCAATGTACTTTTCTGTAATTCTGACAGGACAGAAAGCTGCAAAGGGAGAGAGAAATCAATGGACATTTTCTCACTATTTTAAATTAGCATAGCTCTTCTGAACTGTATCAGGCTCTGTGAGCTAAGAATTGGGATTTCCTCGGTTTTACTACATATAGGAATTCTCTTTCTCTTTGAAGATGTGCTTCTTTGATGTCATCAGGGGAAAATTCTTTAGGTCCTTTAAGTGATGATATTGATATTTCTATAAATAAAATTCTTAATGTATAATTCTTCCTTCACCCTACTTTACAAATTTTGCATATATGAAGCTCCTGAAGTTTGTGAAGCACGAAACTTTGATTATGGCCATTTGGCCTATTTATATGTAACTGTTAAGGAAGACAAAGCTAAAGCAAATCTTGAGGCCTTTTCACACAGGAAATTTCAAGTGGAAGTGGAAGCTGTTTCTCATTGTTGAAATTCTCATTCTACAATAATTTCACATTTCAGAGTGGCATGTTACATGTGTCATTTTATTTATGTTGTGGAACCCTACAAGGCAAATGCAACCTATTTAGTAAGTCCAGATTTTGCTATGACCACAACTTAAAAGCACAGGAAGTTCAGTTTCTTTAACATAACATTTGCCACTCTCTCTCCATTCATAATTTAGTGGTCTGTTACTGCCTGGGTTCCCATAGAGGTTTCTCATTTTGACCCTTTCTACTTGCAGTTTCTATCAAATTATCCTCTGTTTTCCTACTGGCCAACTCTCCTTCAACATCCCCCCACTCTGGCCTCCGCATTCTGACTTTTCCCGGGTTGAGATAGTGAAGAAAATAAATGCTTTCCTGTTTAGAATGGCCAAATCTTATTTTGGAACCAAAATGAAAATCTTGAGGTTTGGAGCTTATTCCAAATTCAACTCAGTCTCCAAGAGGTATTGGTGGTTTGATTGAATGGGCTCAGATTCATCTCATCTCTACTCAGATCTCATCACAGCTTCCTGACCTGGACCTCTCCATTGGCCTTTTCCTTACTTGTCTAACTGAGCAACCTCTGGGCTATGCTCATTTTTATCACTATATGACACCATTCAGGCTTTTTATACAAGTTCCACTTCCTACTTATTTATTCATTTACCCCTTCTCCCTGTTCCTTATGTTCCAGGCATAATTTAGTTTCTGTTTTATGCTCCCATTTTTCGCTGTTCCTACTCAATTTTTTAGTCTTAAACTTCTTACTCATTGATATCTTGCTTTCTCTTCCTGTGGCTTCCTCTCTTCCAACCTAAACAATTCTATGATTCTATGCTCAGTAGTTGTCAAGACTGTTGACTGGATTTTTTGAAGATTCAGTAAGAGTCATGCAACAATAATATTTCCAGGAGATTACCTGATATTATAAAATCTCCAGTAATCAGCCATAACGTTTTACTGCTCTGCAGCTATAGCTTTCCATATCTAGATTCATGCAAGCTGTCTTGAAGTTTTCAAAAATGAAGTACACAAAATATCTCCAATACAAAGACACAGTACAGAAAATATCTCCAATATATCACTTCCATTGAGAAAAATCAGTAAAGAATATTGCCAAAGGTCATGAAATTCTTAATTTCAAGCTCAGTTCCTAACCCTCATGACAATGACATGACAATTTGTTGCAAGATAGAGCGTGTGTATTCTGTTTGGACTTCATCAAATCTTATATTTCTTTAGGTCCTGTCCCCTTTAGTACAAGATTCATTGCAGCTAGATAGATGAAATACTAAAATCACATAAAGAGGTCAAGGCTAACCTCAAGTTAAGTGGCCATTTGAAGAAAAACATACACACAGACAGGGCAAGAGCTGAAATGCCTAATATGATTTACTTTCAATAAACACACAAGGAGTCAGAAAAAGCCTACCTGAAATGAGAAGAAAAAAAAAGAAAAATGAATATTTTTGTACAGTGTCTAATTATTGTATGTGGAATGTTGAAGCTTTCATTATGGCATGTGGAAGAATTAAAATAGTGAGACTAGATTTGAAAATCAGTGCTAGGATGATTAAAGTTTTTTAAAGAATTCATTTTGTTCTGTTTTGTTTCTTTTTACAGCATTCCATGTCCATCCTTTTTTCATCCAGTATTCCCTAAAATCTGTTCCTCATAGCCAGTCTGCTCCACAGTACACCCCACCCCAGGAATCACAGGTTCTCAGACGCTCAGTACGACTACTGTATCTTTATTCTTGATTCAGGTTTTGAAGATTAGCAGTTCAGTCAAAGGGGTAGGCAATGTAAGAAAGTAGTTCTTAGATTTTTCTGAGGCCACTACCTTGAGTGAATGAATGAAGTAATTGTAAAAAAGCATCCCTTTTTTTGGTGCACCCAAACTTTTGTTATGCGTTTTTATTTTTCTTAGTTTAATGAATTAGTACAACTAGTTTAGTTCAATTATTTTTTATGAGAAATTTAGGGACAAGTGTTTTTCCTGAAAGAAGTCTACAACTTACTTTTTCTTTTTTTTCTTTCTCTTTGCTTTTCTCTTTGTCTTTTTCCTTTTTTCTTTTTTCTTTTTCCTTTTTTCTTTTTTCTTTTTCCTTTTTTCCTTGTTCTTTTTTTTTTTATATATTTGTCTTGGTTTTTTTTTACTTTTTTTCTTTCTTCTCTCTTTTCTTCTTATGAAAAATTAAAGCTAAGTCTAAACTTGATAAAAAAATCAGTTGCCAAAATTCAGAACATTTAAAATGGAAATAAGGCTACTTTACACACAATTAAAATCATTGCATCTCTCTTCAGATTTTGTTTTCCTCTCTACACCTTTTTCACACAGGTTCTACCACAAGTCATTGCACTAAATGGTAATTAATTTCATTTTAGTCTGACTAAATTCAAGTTTAATATTTCAGAAAAGCATGTGTCTTTTCCACACACATACAGATGTCATTGCTATCTTGATTTATTTACATTTGCCTTTTACTATCCTTGCTCGCCCTTGCTGTTTTTTCCTATATTTTTCTTAATTTAGTTGACACCTTTGTTGCAGCAGAGGATGAAGTATTCCAAGCTCAGAACATCAGAAACTTCACAATCCCCCAGGCTCTTCTCTGTTCTTTCCCAATAGTCTGTTATATTCTATCTGCCTTCTCAATTACTTCTAAACAAAATTCAAACAGCTTCACACTTTTCTTCTGAGTGACGTAGCAGTTAGTTTGTGGCAATACACATATAGCAGAGAGGACTGTATCCCCATTTTCATTACTACACATTTCTAAACACTGAATTTCATCACACAGAGTATAAATCAATGTTAGTCATACACTTAGTTACAACCTTTTTCACAGCCAACATGGTCAACCCACCCTCCTCATCCCTTCCTCTCCTACTACCCCACAAACATCAGTACATTCATGACAAACAGGACTCACCAGACACGTTTAGCCATATTTCTTTCTTTGAAAGCTCTTCACAGGAGGAGCTTGATTTTCAGAGGGTCTGGAACAAATCAAATACAAATTTCTGGGGTCTATATTATACTTACTGTTTGTAGAAATACTTCTAATACCTACATGTATCAGACCACAGAGGATGATTCCATGGAAATACAAAAATAACATGTAGAAAACAGTGAGATAATTATGCCTTTTTCAATTCAAAGAGAGCCTGTCTCAAAGGCTAGCTTTGGATGTTTTAGGCTTACCTGCTAAATCTAAGCAAGATGTCAAAATTTCCTCTACAAGAAAGAAGAAAAGTGATGGGCTACAAAATAATGCTCCTCGTGCATCCAGAACACCTGTTTTTAAGAGGGATTAATTAATCCTCTGAGATGCTTAGTGTTTTCTTCGGACTATAGAAGGGCCTAGAAGAAAAGTCTTTTTAGATGTGCCAGCCTTGGAAGTCAACATATTCCTCTCCCTCCTTAACCACTCCTGCTCTACCCACCCAGAGCACTGCCATGTTACTTCCACAGTCTCCACTTTAGGCAAAATTCATGCTCTAAATTAAACTGTAATTACCCATCTCTGAACTATCCAGATATTGCTATGTAGGTCAATGAGCTCCAGGTCAGTTGCTTTCCTGTTATGGGGTATAAATGCATCTTCATGCTTTTCTTGCAAGCAGATTGTGAAAATATCCAAAATGTGACACTACCCTGATGACTACAGCAGCACCAACACAGTCAGTATTCTGTTTGAAGGTATCTGTCTCATATTTCAGTGGAGCCAAAATGTTTTAATAGATAAAAGTGAAAGTTACATCCATGCATCCTAGAGTACCTTGTGTTTTTTTTTCCCTTTTTTCCTGCTCCCTCAGAAGCTCTCATGCACATATTACATAGTGTCCAAACAAATTGGAACCTCCTGCTTTAGCTAGCGTCTTGGCAAATTTCTCTCTTCCTGGAGCTCATTCAGGATTTTCCTGGCTTTGTCTGTAGCAGAATGGCATCCAGACAAACCTCCACCTCCCAAGCCAGCCTTCTGACATACCTTCAAAAGCAAAAGCAGCATTTAGGAAACTATGACTAGGCATAAATGTGTAAAGCGGAGGAGTACACCTTTCTCCAGTGGGATTGATTTAAGGCTTAATGTACTCAGAGGAAAGATCCTCACAGATATCAGGGGCTTTGCGTTAGACCTATTATTGGCATCCCTTCCAGAATACAGATCCAGGAATGTGGAGTTAATTCTAAAATAACGCTATGATTCTTACTGCAAATTTATACAGTTTATATTTTCTTAAAAAAATAAAAAAAAAAGTAAAAAGAAAAAGTAAAAGGAATCATTTCATGATGGTTTACTTTGAAGCTGGATGAGGCTGGACAAGGGCCAAGAGCTACAAAATGGAAGACAGAGAAATGTATTTTGCTGAGCAATGGAGTAGCTCTGATCAGTAATCCAGATATCTCCCCGATTGCTTAAGATCAAGTCTTGATAAAAGCAAGGCTGCTTCTCCTCAGCTCTGATGTGGTTTCAGATGGAAGTTAAAGAACTCAGCACTTCTTTTTTTTTTAGGGAAAAAAGAAATAAAAACCAGGACAACTGATCCTTCCCAGGATAATCCAGGACAAAATTGTTCTTTCCAGAAAGATAGGATTTAATTTCCAAAGTTGTGGTTTAATCTATTTCTGTTTTGCACGATGGCTGTATCATGTTCACCCACTAAGATGTAACACTACTGGCACTAAACGGTGTTCTTTATAAAGCCCATGGGACATGCTAGGTATAAATGTCAGTCAGTCATATAAAAACTTCTTTGACAGCCTTACTCTGTTTAACCAGACTTCCCAGAGTAGCATAATAGTTGTGAGGTGCAAATGTGTGTATGGAGCTTAGCCTTACAGATTAAATTGTTGATGGACAGTGCTGAAAGACAAGCATGATCGAATGAGGTTCTCTACTGTCCCAGTGATTTAACCCTTTTAATTATTTCCTCTGAGCTACTGTGATCTTGTTTATTCATCTCTATATTCCCATGGTTACTGGTGGTTAGTGCTTTAATTTATTAGTGTTGCTACTGCTATTCCTATTGGTTTTGCTGTTGCTATTGCTATTGTTATTATTCTTATTACTGTTATTGCACTTGATGGCACCTTTTTGTAGACAATACACTTATAAATGTTTCTAATACTGTTGCATGAAAATCAGACCAGGTTTTAAATCCTTATGGTTGTTTTCAAATCGAGGGTGGAATCAGCCTACCAAGTTATGGCTTCCAGTTCAGGTTTAGGGCACATTTACCTTGAAATCAGAAAAGACATAGCATTGTTAGTTGTCTCCTATACTAATAGGTGTTAGCAGTGAGTAAATGTCAAAGCTATTGGTACTGGACTGGGCACCATCCTGGTGACAACAGTTTGGAAAAGTCCCCCGTAGCACTCCAGGCTTCCTGACCATGGGAGCAGATTCATCTTATGTGGTATGATCATAGGAATAGATTTGGGTTTTTTTACTGATTCAGCTGGGACAATAAACACTGGACTACTCCCTAAACCACCTAATACAGACAGAATTCAATTATCTGTAAAGTTTGGTTTTTACTCAAATAATGTCCCTTTAATCACCTATGAAATCCAGCAATCCTTTACAGCACTGTCTCTTACTTTTGTGTACTTCTTACATTGTTATCTGTTATGTCCAGCAACTCCTTGTGTCACATCTAGCAATTTTCCGTGTTCTGTTCAGTTAGCATCACCTCAGCCAGGACCAGCCCTGCAGCCCAACCATTTGCTTGTAGCTTTAACAATAACAACTGATAATAAGCTGTAGTGTGGACTTCTGTACCAACATTACAGATCCATCAAGGTTCACATGGCAACCCAGTCACTCCCATTATCTGATAAAATGGGTATAAATAATAAAAAAATCCATAATAATGAATGGATTTTCTGTTTTCACACTGACAGTTCATTCAGTGGGAATTTCAGGTGGGACAACTTTAGGTCTTAGAAAAGTAATTCCAAATCTGCTTCAGAAGAATACCAAGTTTCCTAAATATTGCCTTTGACCAATAATGTCATTCTTACATTGAGTATAATTGTGATCCAAAATTCCCGAACTCGCGCCTCCATAAAACCTCAGGGGTGTGAGACAACTTCCCTCCATGCAACCATGCTCTAAATATCCCAGGTGAAAAATCTCCTTTCATCTCACACAGGAGACTGTTTTATGGTGAGAGGTATTCCCTGCTGTTCGTCTTATCTTTAACTCCCTTTTAATGCACTTTTAACTGTACTTTGCTATATTTCAGCAAACAATAACTCTTTGCCCCTAGTATTTATGTATTTATGTTGTATGTGTATGGATTTAATTTTTAAAGTGAGCCAACATAAGCACAACCCTCATTAATCAACATCTGGCCCCATATATTTTCTTTCACATCTGTGAAGTCCTTTCCAATTTGTCTACATCCTTTGAATACTCCCTGTGCTGTGGCTTAATCACTTATATTCAAGGCCTATCATCTCCCTGCGACATGACGAGATGTTCCTATGCAGGCAGCCCAATATCACATTTGCCTAAGCCATCATGCCATGCTGTGAATTCCTATCTGATTTAAACATCTTTGGAGTATACTATTTCTTTATTCTTTATTTTCAAGTGTTTGGGGCATCTTCTGTCTCGCTGCATGTACATATTTCTGATTAGTTTTCCCTTTTCCCTTTGTGCATTAGAATTCATGTCTAACTGAAAGTTATTTTATCATTTCTTGACTGAGATTTCTAGATTCTCAAAATATCTTGTTTCTATTTTTCTTTTTTTTCACTGCTGATTTCTTCTAGATTTCCCACTGTAGCATACAGTAATAGGTCTAATATTACAACTGCCCATTTTTCAGAAAATTAATGAAGATTTTTAAAAAAACCAAATGAAATTATCAAAAAAATCAACAGAACATGCAAGGCCATTCTACTGACCTGTACTCTGTAAAATAGGACACCATTTTACAGCTTAACAGGTTCTCCATTCTTGTATGGAAACAAGTACTTATAACTGATCTCTACATCATTCATGATTGTTTTCTCCTGCTTTAGCTGTTGGTAATTATCCATTTCTTTATTTAAGAATTTTTTGCAGGAAATTCAGCCAATGGCATACAGGTTCTTCAATGACCAACATTATAGGAGCTGAATTTATAGGAGCAGACTAGCAGAAACATCTAAGACCAAAAAGCAATATCCCAAATGTTATACCTGACATTTTGGAATACAACCAAAAAAAAAAGAAAAAAAAAAAAGAAAAATGTGGTAACATGACAAGAATAGTGTGGATCTTACAGAGGGAAAAAACACTGTAAAGTCACCCCAAGGACCTAGCTGATGTTAGGACATTTTGCTGTAGAAAGAGTGCTACACCATAAAAGGCTGTGTGACTAATAAATGGAAGTGTGAAGCTTGTCATATCCCCAACACACTGTGTGGGTTTTCCTTACTTTCTGAAACTATATACTTATTGTATTTTCCCAAATAAAAGATATTTGTGGTTTCGTATTCTCAGGACTCCTGTGTGCTTTCAAGGGTAGAAGGAACACCTGTAAAAGGTTAGATTATTAAATTCCTAAATGTTGGTGTTTTAGGTGGGGGACCAAGTCACAATTCATATTTATTTTAGAAGGACTCCCCTAGACATGTTATTGAACCTAGTCCTGGTTACTACCACTGACACCTGGCAGGAGGGCTACATGTGCAACAAAAGTAAATTACAAAATTCCAGCAATTTTATTTCTTCATTCTCCTTAAGCGTATAGATGGACACGTCAGACTCCTGCTGAAATAGGTAGGAGTTGTGCCTATAACGTGTAATAGAGTTTGGCCTTCTAAATAGAAACCCTCTGAAAACATTTTTTTAGAAAATTCCAACTTGCTAGCACAAAAGAATTTGGCAGGAACGAGTCAATGTCAATGTCAAATCCACTTCCACCAAGATTCAGGCAGCTTTTCTGTTTGACAGCAATGAAAGTTCCGTGTAAAAAGTACTGAAGACTTTTTATATAGACTTCAAGGCTCTTGTGTGTCCCTACCATGTAAAAGTAAGCTACAGGGTAAGAACGTCTAATACGTTTCATTTTCCTGTTTGGAGAGTATAAGGGTTTATACATACACATCTATATGTATATATATACTGTGAGGGTTGTGAGGCACTGGCACAAGTTGCCCAGAGAAGTTGTGGATGCCCCATCCCTGGAGGTGTTCAAGGCCAGGCTGGATAAGAGTTTGAGCAACCTGGTCTAGTGGGAGGTGTCCCTGTCCATGGCAGGTAGGCTTGGAACTAGGTGATCCTGAAGGGACCTTCCAACGCAAACCATTCTACCATTCTGTGTATGTGTGTGTATATATATGTACACACACACACACACACAGCAGAAGGGATCGAGTGTCTTTCTTTCTTTTTTCTTTTTCAATAATTACTGTAGTAAAATATTCCGTAGCTTAAATGTTATGGAGTCTGTAAGTCTCGGCTTTTCCAGAAGCATTCAGAGTCTAGGATCCTGACTGGGTAGTCAGGATCTGGATAGCTCATAGCTGCACCTGAACACAGTGCTCCTGTCCCAGTAGGTTGAAGACAATTGCCTGATGCATTTTCTTTTAGGAAATAGAATCCAAATATTTATGAACATCCTAAGTGAGATATTTCTGAACTCTTTGTGGAAATAAAATCGAAAGAGAGATAAAGAGAGACTGACAGGTTGTTTTAATTCCAAACTTAAGAATTAATCAGTTTTACCTCTGATATCAATGTAAGCACAGAGCAACCTGAGATTACTTGACCATAGAATAACCCAAATGACAATTCAGAAGAAAACCTTGATGAACCCCTAATTGAATCAACACGTATGGAAAACTAATATAAAAGCTAGTCATTGTTCCAAAATATACTGGTTTCATTAGTGGTTTACCTCATCCGCTTTTTACTTATTGCTAAAGGTCACAATTAGAAACATATTTGCTTATTTTGCTACTGCTTATATCCCTGTTCATAGTATGAAACTGAGACAAGAGTGCTTTATTTTTTTAAGGAACTTTCTCTCAGTCCACATGGTGTGAATTATTAACAAGCTTAACTTATTTTTACTACAACTCATAACTGTAGAAAGCTGGGTACAATCTTCCACAAAAGTCATCAAGAGAGTTGTATACAGGCCTTGTGCAGATCTTTGTATATGTGGATTTTCAGAGTAAATCCTGATGTTTTACACATTGAGTTATCTGAAGGATAGTAAAAGTTGGATCTAAGGAGACAAAGATTTAAAACTGGAGACTAATTGTAAGTGGAAGAGTTTATTTTATAGCAATAGAGTGGAGAGCATCTGGATCCAGATTTCATGGCTGTTTTGATTCCAGTTATTGATTGAAGCTCCTTTCTGTTCCATATTCATGTAAATTACAGTGCAATGGGTCAAAATAACAAGACACTCTTTGGAATTGTGCTAATACATCTGCAAATTTAAACAGAAACAGATGGGAAATGGAAGATAATTTTGAAGCTTACCAACCATTCAGATACAAGAGATCCCACCAACCAGTCTTTATACTGTAACATCCAGGCAAATAGCACTTATATGCCCTTTAAACACACGAAAATTATAGGAGCTGTGTCCATTGTTTCCAATGTGTCGTGCTGGAAATCCCTTTTATGCCATGTAATTGAAAATAACAAGACTAAATGAAATACAGTAGCCTTAAGAGTGAAGAGGGCTATGAACTCCTGGGGCTTGTAAGTTCTTCAATGCAGAGCAAATGCCTGAATTAGTGTTTCAGAATATAGAAGATTTCAAACAGCCTTTTAAATGAAACCATATATGCATGTTACAAGTGCCGTTCATTTTTCAATTATTTAGGTACTGATCTGTGTTTCTCTGAAAGTTTCATAAGTATTCAGTTTTAGAAAAAATCAATATGTCTCATACCAAAACATCTTTAAGCTAGTATGCAGTGTATTATAATGAAGAACGTCCATGTGCATCTTAATTCATTCCTGAATTTATTTTTGTATGTGGTTTGAATAATAAAAATTTTTGCTTCATCAGTTACATGCTTCAAACAAAATTCAAACATTAGTATTATTATTAACCTTCCTAAATTGTTTACTGTCATTACTTCCTGGGCTGTAGAATTTCAAACATCTTTGAAATGTCAATGTCAAATAGATGTCAGCAAGCATACCGAGAGAGAAAAGTAGTTCTTGTAAGAAAAAAAGTGCACTAATACTGGCAGAATAAACACTTAATAAGTAACATTTCTGTTAATCCTTGAGGAGTTTTTTTTTAGAAACTTTTGGGGAAAAGGAAAAATTGTGTCAGGAAAGGTTTTTTTTCATACTAAAACTGGGTTTTATTTCTTTATTTAATAATAAAATGTACCAAAAATAGGGAAATTTTTTTAAAACAAACTCAATATTGTTGACTTACGAACAAAAGAGAGGTCTTCACGTACAAAATGGCATTCATGGAAAATCAGACAGCATTTCCTTGACTAAAATAGTTTTCTACAATGTAACCATATGCACATATCCATGCCATGCAGATTTTACAGCTAACAGAGAAATAGGTTCCTTAAGGGCCTGATTCATTTCACTGAAGAATCATAGAATCATTTAGGTTGGAAAAGACTTTTAAGATCACTGAGGCTAACCATAAACCTAACGCTGCCAAGTCCCACTAAACCATGCCCCTAAGACCATATCTACACACCTTTTAAATACCTCCAGGGATGGTGACTCAACCACTTACCTGGTCAGTCTTACCCAATGTTTGACAACCCTTTCTATGAAGAATTTTTTCCTAATATCCAATCTAAACCACTCCTGGTACACCTTGAGGCCATTTCTTCTTGTCCTATCACTTGTTACTTGGGAGAAGAGACCTTTCAAGTAGTTGTAGAGAGCAATAAGGTCTCCCCTCAGCCTCCTTTTCAACAGGCTAAATAACCCTGGTTCCCTCACCTTCTCCTCAGAAGACTTGTGCTCTAGACCCTTCACCAGCCTCATTGTTCTTCTTTGGACACGATCCAGCACCACAATGTCTTTCTTGTCGTGAGGGACCCAAAACTGAACATGGTACTCAAGGTGTGGTCTCACCAGAGCCAAGTACAGGGAGAGGACGATCACTTCCCTAGTCCTACTGCCCACACTGTTTTTGATACAGGCCAGGGTGCTGTTGGCCTTCTTGACCACCTGGGTACACTGCTGGTTCATTTTCAGCTGGCTGTCGACCAACACTCCCAGGTCCTTTTCCACCGGGCAGCTCCAGCCACTCTTCCCGAAGCCTGTAGCGCTGTATGGGGTTGTTGTGACCCAAGTGCAGCACCCACCACTTGGCCTTGTTAAGCCTCATCCTATTGCCCTTGGCCCATCGATCTGGTCTGTCCAGATCCCTCTGCAAAGCCTTTCTACCCTCAAACTGGTCGACACTCCCACACAAATTAGTGCTGTCTGCAAACTGACTGAGGGTACACTCCATCCCCTCATCCACGTCTTTGATAAAGATATTAAGCAGAACAGGACCCAGTACTGAGCCCTGGGGAACACAACTTGTGACCGCCCGCCAATCGGATTTAACCGATTTCACCACCACTCTCTGGGCCCAGCCCTCCAGCCAGTTTTTAACCCAATGAAGAGTACACCCATCCAAACCATGAGCAGCCAGCTTCTCCCAGATAATGCTGTGGGAAACGGTGTCAAAGGCTTTACTAAAGTCCAGGTAAACAACAAGCTCAACCTCTCCCTTATCCACTAAGCAGATCACCTTATCATAGAAGGAAATCAGGTTAGTCAGGCAGGCCCTGCCTTTTATAAGCCCATGCTAACTGGGCTTGATCACCTGGTTGTCCTGTACGTGCTGGCATTCAAGATGATCTACTCCATAACCTTTCTGGGCACAGAGGTCAGACTGACAGGCCTACTTCTGGCCCTTTTTGTAGATGGGTATTATTTTTTTGTTAGCCAGAACTGCTTACAAACAATTGAAGGTACAATAAATATGTAACATAAGTTACACAAATTTCCCCTTCAAAGTGCCTAATTCTGTCCATTGACTAAGGAGTCACTGAGACTTAATAAATAATAATTAATTATTACAATTACTAATCTAACTGAAAATGTTTTCAGAGTATACATTAAAAAAAAATTAAATTAATGTAATTCCCAATATTAACAGACAAATAAAGAAAAGACTCAGATGTCTAGAAAACTTGTGAATTCTTTGACTCCAGCAAAAAAAAGCAGTTTCTGGCTTTCATGTTAAGGGCTCTCATGTCACAACTTTACTAGAAATGGTAATATGGTAATTGACTTTAAAACCTCATAGCTTTATACTTCTGGCCTATAAAGAATTACCAGAGAGATTATCAGACTTGAAAATTTCATTTTTAGAAATCCTTTTTTTTTTTCTTTCAATATAAATACAGGAAAGTTAGGCAAATCCTTCTTTTTCCTCTTCAATAAGGAGAATCTGAAGTGACATCTGTGTAAAACACTTGTAAGACCATCAAATACTGTTCTAAATTGGGAAAATAAGTGAACATAAGGAGCAATGTGTCTATCTAACATTACACATCACTGACTGCCAATTTTGCTGTTCAGCATTTGGTCAAGGCTTCTCTAGAAAGATACAGAAATGAATGGTGTATGAAACAAATGAAAACTTCCTGATGATATTGTAGCTGGCATAGGAAGACAATCATAGCTTACAGGAAAGGTTTTTGTGGGTGATACGAAAGTTATTGATGATCTCATTCAAATGCCACATCCCAAATGCTTAGTTAGGGGGAAAAGCTGGCATTCAATGTAATCTACACTCCAGTGATCCGAAGTTGTAGTGAAAGGTATCTTTACTGGGGACAGATCACTCTTCAACCACATCTCAGACCCAAACTACTTGAACAACTAACTTCAAATGTAATTATTTTAAACTGGTGAGAATCATTCAGCCTCTCCCTACTTCAAAAGAATACATATATAATTATTCTTTGAGCATCTAATCATCCTGTATAGATTTCTCCTGCGATATGAAAGTACCCAAGATATTGCTTGCCAGTTGTCTTGGGTTATGACAAGTGAAAGATATTCCAAGAATCACATATGAATATAAATGGTATCAGAGTGTGATTTAGAAGTGATACTTGAAATTTTTCCAAGTGCTGCTGTTACTGTGGGTACATTTATGCAACACCTTACCAGAGTTTCAATCTCAGCCGTGTGTGCTCTATATTCTTTTCATGTATGATTTGCTACTAAAACATACTAAAGTAAAAGAAATATAAGACAAAAAAAAAAAAAAAAAGGTTTTCACAAGAAAATTAAGAGGGCCAAATAAATACCTCTGTAACTAGATAAATTAAAAACAGAATGAACATGTGATTAAAAACGTCACTGTAAAATGTTTTGACAATTTATTTGATTGTAACATTTGTCATTTTATTGAAGGAAATTATTACATTTTAGCAGACAGATTAAAGTCCATTTCTTTAATTAGATCTATATGAATTACAAACTCAAAGTCCGAATGAGTGCAGATTTCTGGATTCTATAGAGTCTGGGGAAAGACTGTACATGAATGGAATTTTTAGATCAAATCGCTCTTTCATAACAGCAAAATATGAGCTTCAAATAAACACTTTTTTTCCCAGCTAGACAATAGCCTTCTTGGCAAGAAAAGGATGATGAAATGAAATGAAAAATCCAAGGCAGAAAACATGCAAAGTGTTTTGAAACAATTTAAGAATACACATTTGCCAGTCAACCAGGAACACAGTTTTTCCTTTGAAGTCCTGGAGCCAGAATCCGAGATCTTGATCATTTTCTACCTCTTTCACAGTGCAATTAGTAAGAATTGATTTTGATTAACAATTTAAACAACAACTGACATGACTCTTACAGTACTAATCTCATTTTCAACAGGGACTTAAGATTTTAAAGATCTATGTCTCATTTACTTACAGATTTTAGAAATTCAACACTGGAATTCCATTGATAAAGTAATACATGGTCTGGTGAAGGTGAAGAAAACTTCTTTTGCCTTCTGCATGACCAGAGCCCAACATGTAGAGTATTAATTGTGTCCACCTCATAAAACAAAATGAACAGCTCATAAAAATGAAACTTCCCTAGTTACACTCCATCCATTTTCTGATATGCCAGTAGTGTTCCTGTGGCACAGAAGTCTAGAAAATATAATTCAAATAAATGCTAAATTTATGAGTAAAGCTATATGCTCAAAAGATAACTTTCTCCTTCAAAAGGTTATATGATTGTAGCTAATATCCAAGTTTCCCTAGCAGGGTAGGAATTTCCTCAGGCAAAAGGATGAATTTCTGTATTCAAAGCAGAAGAAAGCTCTGGATGGCTTACAAATAGAGCACCATTTTGATTTGTCCTTTTTTTTCAGGCTAGAAAAAAGTCACATAGGAATGGTTCCTAAGGATAACACTCAACTCTGTTGGAATACTCAACACAGTCAATGTCTATCATGCACTTACTGCTTCTATCATTGAGAAGAAACAAAGCAAGGGTCATCTAGCTCCATGTAAATACCCACACCTTAACTGGTCACTTCAGGCTCACTTCACACTCAATGAGAAGAAACAGGGAATTTGACACAACGATTCATCTCATCCCAAACAAGATATCCAACAGCAAACTCCGTGATCTGCACTTTAAATGAGTTATGTGGGCATCTAAGGTTGAATGAGATAGTACCACAGCCACTGGCCAACATATCTGCAATATAAATACTTCTAGGATTTGGTCATCAGTTTTCTAGTATAAAATACTCTATTGTTGGCAGGAAATGGTGTAAATTGAGTGATTCAAGTCTGGGACCCACAAGTTGACTTGTTTAATGGCTAAAAATTTGGGCCTTGTTCTAAGCAAACAATCATATACATGATTGGAACACATGCAAACAAGCCTAGAGAAATCATTCTTCATTCACTGCAGTTTTGTCACATTGAAAAGAACGAGCACTTTTTCTATTTAATTGAGTTTATTTTTCATAACATCTCAATTTTATTTCTATAATTTTCTACCTAGAAAATAAAGCATCCTTAATTCTTCAGCTTAGTGTCATTACTAATAGCTTTAAAAGCACAGGAACATCCAAAGCTCTCTAATGACAGAAGATAACTCTCTATGGACCTAAGCAGACTTTTGATCAAGTCGATATAATTCTTGCAGAAATGAGTGGAATACATTTCATGAAGGACAAGAGAAGCTTGTTGGTAACATCATCGTCACCCTTCACCAGCCCTCACTATTTTAGAAAAGGATGATTTTAATGATACAACATCTTGGTTTTCAGCTTTCTGCAGGTCATAGTTTTGAAAAATTTGTATCACTTTTTGTGTCTCCAAGCATATTAGAAATCTAGCAAACGTATTCCATAAACTTCCCTAAATCCAGTTCAGGACTGCACAATAAATATCATTATTAGGTAGAAAATTCTCTTAATTATTTTTGGCATACACCCAAAACCAAAGGAAAAATATATATCCCCTGGCATCTTTAATAATTCCCATTTGAACAAAACACTGAAAAGCAGAAGTAATATAATCCAGAGCTTTGAGTAATCCCACAATAAGTATGCTTGGACTTTCAGTAGTTATTGCAACATGTGAAATATTCCAGTTTTTCTCAGAGTCTTCTTGAAACCGGCTCTGTCCTTGAGGTGTCAGATTAACACTCCACTCTGAAGACAAATTGTTCATGGGCATGCTGGACATATGAGAGCCATTAGACAGTGTGATCTACATTCTTGAAAAATGAAAAATTCTAGGCAACATTACATTTTATAAATGCAAGATGTTTATTATTACTGCACTAGCAATAAATGTTTAGAAACTGGAGAGGGTTCACAATGATTCTGACTAGGAACATATGAGGATGGAGCCATTGAATTCTGGCATGAAATAAAAGGTCTGGAAGCTATTATGTATTTAGCCCTCTATGAGTATTTAATTATATCAATAGGAGAACACAATTTCTGTTGCGTGCTTTGTGATGAATGTCTTCATTTATTCATGTTACAATGAATGATAGATGAGTTCAAGCCAGATGTGGGAACTCATTTGCAATTTGCTTAAATTATTTTAGTGAAATTTCTTCTAAAGTTCACAGGACACCTCACTGAATGTCATGGGAATTAATCTGATATATAAAATTTGATTTCTGCTTGAGGAATGAATTTGCTTTTGCTAGGTTATATGCAGATAAGTGGGAATAAACATCCAATGCTGTGTGGTTAACTGCTTTTTAGACACTAATACATGTTTTAATGAGAAAAATGGATTTTAGTTTCAGAGTCTCTCATCCAACCTGTCATAGGAAATAAGACAGTTATTAGGCAGTTCAATAGTACTCAGCTTAGCTTAATAGATGATTCTGCCAAAATAACTTATTCCAGGTAGGGAAAAAAGAAAAATCCTTGATTACAAATGAAGTGTCTTCAAGGGTCTTATCTTTTAAAGGTTTTTGAAAAACATTGTGACACAAAAATACCAGTCTATTTCTTGAATTTCAGTCCAATAGGTTTCTTAATAGCTTTTATTTCAACTGATAAAGTGAAAACATACTTCACATCATTGGTGTGAAGATATGTTCACTACACTAGGAAGCAAAAAAGGTGACTGAGGAATGCATGGTTAAGAAGCTATAAAATGTAAGGGACAAACTGGGGCATTCAAACTTGTTGATAGTTTATCTTATTTTTTAAAAAGTATTGATGAAATCATTATATTTCAACTTATTATATATTTTGTTTGTTCTTATGTAGAAGGTATGTCCATCCTTGGATTTTGATTGTCTTAGACTGCTTATGCATCACCCATTTGATCCACCTATCCCACTGTTGTTTCTGTTTGTAAAAGTAGACATAAGAGAAAAGTTTACTCATTAACACAGATTTTTTTACCTGGTGGCAAGTTTGCCAGTTCAGATTCATTCTACTTCTCTCTACTTCTTTCAAACAGAAAAATAAGTAGATACTATTGCATTGGAGACTCAGAAGGATTTTTTTGTGACGCGCTGTTATCAAACCCATGTTATTCAAATGCATACAAATTATAAGTATGAGCAGGCTGACTCCAGGATAATCTCTCAACAATGTACAACAAACTATGTTTTCTTTTTAATAACATATTACTGTTTAGCATCAGAAGTTATGGGTGGGGGGGTTGTTGGTTTGTGTCAGTGTTTGTTGTGTTGATTGTGTCATCAAAATCACCTTTTGATGGTGATTCTTTAGCCTGCACTGAGGTGTATCATGGCCTATCCTCCAATTTCTTTCCATTGATTTTGCCAGATCGCTGTTTGGGAAATATCTTTTGTTGCATAAGACTGTGTCTTGCATTTAATTCCTGGTCATGAACTGTAGGGTAGCATATTAAATATCATTATAATTCATTTGTGGTGAAGAGATCTCATTGGTATTCCTCAACTACCATGAGGCAGAGTATGGGGCATAGCAGCACAGCACTGGCCACTACGACCCCTAGAAATGAAAGTGTTATTCACCTTGCAATATAGTAAAAATGAGCCTCATTGTTGGAAAGAATGCAGGCCACCTTTATTTTCCATAACAAAATCACTGCTCAACTGGACAGACTTTGACCCTGCCGCCACTCTGTGTGTCTCTGTGAGACCAGTGATACCCCAGCAGAGCTTTAGGGACAGCACAGAACTCCTGTCTGTGGCATTCCCAGCCAGGCATGTCCTGCTATGCTCTCACTTCCACGATCAGTACTGTATTTATGTGTGTTTTTATGACACATACAAATGAGGATATTAGATCGTGAGCTCAAAATTCAGTTAAATGATAGCTGGACTGCAGATGACACTTTGCTCATTGGCACGAACCAAGAGACCTAAGTCTTGTAACAGCCATAAGCCAACAACAGCTGGAAATTGATCTGTAAAATCAGCTCACATTAAAATTTTATGTGCTCCTATAATACATGTTTACATCTGCATGTATTTCTCATTTGAAAGACATGGCTAAATGGGAAAAAGATGCATTGCTAATTACGTGTCTTTCCAGCAGTTTCCTACCAAGTAATCTGATTCTTCCTATATCCACAGTTCTAAAAATTATTTTTGTATTGGTCATTGTTATTCATTAACTCAGATTTTTTCATTTTCTTCCATTTTTATTGTTTCTCTTCTTCTACCGTCCCTATCCTCATCCTATCTAAGGTTCCTATATATATTAATTCTGGAAATGCCTCCAATACACTATGATTTCTTAAATAAGAAAGCCTACAAGTGATATACATACTCATTACTTGATTTTGGGAAGCAGATTTTGTTATACAATTTCCCTTCTCCGTGGTCTACTGATTAACATAATCACAGTACAAATGAGGAGTATTTCCTAGGAAAAGTATGTACTAATAACCTTGTCTGTTACCAGTGATATTGTCTGTGTTACTTGCTGATGAATTACACTGCTCCAACTTAGCTTCACCCATCCTTTTTCAGCTACCAATAACTATATATAACTAGCAATAACTACTTTGTGTATTCTAGTGGGTTGCAGGTGACAAAAAATTTTCATGAATTAATGGAAGAAAAAAACAGAAATATGAGCACTGAAGGAAGGTGTACAAAACAAAACAAAAAGTTTAAACTATATAATTACACAGCCAGTTCTAGCCTCAAAACATCCATACTTCCACGGCATCCATGTACCTTGTTTCTATTATAATGCAGTCAATATGAAGCATGATTGTTATTATTTCGTAGCCATTTGTTACTATTTCTACAGCTATTTGTCCAAGAGATGGAAATTTACTGTGCTATGAATTCCATTAAATCCTACATTTGTTAACAGATATTTTAGCTGAAGCATACTATATAACTGAGACAATTTTGTACTGGCCTAGGTCTGAATACCAATGAGATAAGAGGGATTCCTTTTGTTTTAATTTCTAGTGGGCTGGGAAGACATGATGTATTACATATCTTCATTGTACCTGATCTCAGAACAAATGAACAAGCAAGTCTCTTAGCAGAATCATCTTTCAACGCCGAGAATGATTTTTTTCTTTTGAGCGGTATCAGTTGCCATTTCTTTCTAACACAATTAATCTATGGTTTTCTCTTCATTGTTAAGACAGAAAGAGATATTAAACCTTCTTTTTTCTGTAGCTCTCTTAGTAGAATTAAACAATAAAGAGCTATTATTTTTTTCATTCTGGCAAAAGAATTAAGATAATATCAGAGCAAATCCACAAAAAATGTATCTTTTTCAGTTCACCTTAACATGCTTTTTTTTACTTTTTTTTAAAACTTTCTTGTATTTCAGACATGAATAAACTACTGCTAAATAAGTGATGAAGTCTAATAAAGTATTATTCCTGTTTCTCTTGGACTGAATTTGCAGTTTTAAATACACGATTCCCTGCTGTAATTCTTTTTCTGTG
>JAOXNO010000001.1:9607321-9620196 GCA_028565335.1 Limnodromus scolopaceus | reverse complement strand
AAGTATTATTCCTGTTTCTCTTGGACTGAATTTGCAGTTTTAAATACACGATTCCCTGCTGTAATTCTTTTTCTGTGCTTTTCTTAAACAGTACTACATGGCAAATGACAATCCACTGCTCAAATCTAAAATGATTTGGCAAAAAATCTTTTGAACATAAAGACAATCTTTCCAGACAGCATTGTCTTAACCAGAAAACTTTAATGTTCTGAAACTGCTTTAATTGTAAAGCCTCACTTCTGGAAGCAGATTTGGATCATAGATATGAAACTGCAAGTTTTACACACTTTTGTTTAAACATCTCTATGATACTAGTCTTAAGACATTTTAGACCTCTTGGTTTATGAAGCTAAAGAGATTTTTAAAGAGATTTTTAAAAAGACGGTGACATCAGTTGGAATGGACTTGTTTCAATATGATGTAAAGAATAAGTTTGTTGGAAGCCCTTTTCCAAAGAGACCCACCTTGGCCTATAAAACAAAATAAAAAGACTGGTACTTTCCACTGGTTTATGACAAAGGTATTACTGAATTTTATGTGATGGAGAAGAAACAACAGAAAAAATACGTACCGCTTTAGACTTCCTCCTTACAGTATCACTCACATTACAGTTCATTTAGTTTCCAATGCTGACATCTAGTAATGACTGAATAACAAGATTTATAGTCAGGAAGAATGGATCTTTATGTTGGTTAGATGTTTCTGAAGGAATTGAATGATATAATAGTATTTGGCAACAAAGATTATGTGGAACAGTATTAAAACAATGAATGAGAGAACACGATTCTCGATGTTACTTTGCTCTGTTATATTGCATTTCTGTAACTCAGATACAATGATATTTACTTAGCTGAACATGGTAGTCTGGAATTTAATTCAACAAAACCGTAAAGCCTACAGAGATCACAGCTAGAATTTATTCTTAATTACATTTCTCCAAAAGAAGAATGTGATATCTTCATATCAGTAATTTTCAACCTTTTCCATTTTATAGTGCCATTTTCAATTTCCAGTTTGTATTGCAAAGATAAGTTTATTATTCTTTCATGAATCCCTGAGGTGTCCATTCCCCAAAAGCCCAAAAATAAAAGGCTGAAATGAACTGGACTGTACTTTAATTAGTGTAGGAAAAAGCTTTTCTAGCAGAATAATTAAATTGTGTAGGATATAAAGAAAATTTGTACATCAATAAAAATGTAAATATTTTTGCATTATTGCCTATTTAGAAAGAAAAAAACATAAAAATTTGTGTGCATGATTTATGGAGAAATAATTGAAACGAGGGCAGAAGATTATCTCATTCAGTATCAAGAATTTGGCAACAGATTTTGACTGGCTCATGGTACTTTAATCTTCTGTCTATGTGTTACATTTTCAGAAAAGCAATTTCTTACTTCCTCCCGTGCTGCTTCTTATGTTACTTATAAAGATAGTCAAGGTTATGTAATTTTTCCCTTTTCAAATTTAAAACTCTGACTTCCACGCTCATTATAACGTCATTCTTAAACTTTTTCCTTCTGTCTTCTGGTTTTTTTTATTTCAGTCTATGCATTCTTTAGGCCAGACACCATCCGTTTGTATGGCTGCCTTTGCATCTGTGTGTTTTAGAACATGTGGGACACTGGTACCCTTTCTATATTATATCAGGAGTGATAACAATGTAAAGGTAAAATGGAAAACACAAAACCAAAATTGATAAAAGCATTTAAAAGATTCTGTATAGTTTGACCAGGCAGTAAAATGCAGTTTGACAATAATTGTTTCTGTTACCACTTTCCTATTCTGTAATACTATGCTGCAGTCTGGGTAAACAAGCACACACATTGTTTGATAAGCAAAGCAGGAGTAAAACTTTCATTACAGATTTTTAGAATAGGTTGCTGAAAATAAAGGACTATAATTTCCAGGGGAAGCTAATGTTCTGTTTTTCAGCTCTTTAAGTAGCTGACATAGCACCAAAGCACAGAGATTTGGGATTAAGGGCTGCAAGCTTCAACATTAGCATACAATTGGCAATAAATATTCGTATGGGCTCTTTTCCCACCTCACTCCATCATTGTTTACTGAAGGAATGGTGTCATATTTTCACAGGCTTAAAAGTTTGTGTGTAAATGATACGTATGCAACAAGCCATAAACTACATCACACTGACTATCACATCTAAAATGTAGAAAATTCTTTATTTCCACTAAAGTCAACCCAAAAGTTTATGTGCCCTCTGCAGAATCAGCTCCATCTTTTCATCAGTGACCTTTTTTCCTCTTCAGAAACACTACAGAAGTAATGTATGTCACTGAACCAAGAATGATAAACACTGATGCTATCCCAATAAATACTGTATTACTTTCTTAAGGGTGACTGATAGTGTATTATTAACAGCTTTATTACCAGGGCAAAGTTCCATGGGTAACAGCAGTGAACTGTCAAAGGTACTCATAAAGAAATAATAATAAGCTTACATTTATAAAGTGCTTTTCATCCCAAAGGAGGCAAGAGTACTTTCCAAAGTTGATACAAAAGAAACATACCAACATCTGTTACTAAATACAACTGACTCTGAGAGGAGGACAAAAAACATTTTAAGGCTGTGCAAAGTGTTCCACAATCTTTGCTGACTGCAAATAAATTGCAAATACTGTTTATAATGAAGAAAGCTTTAAGAAAACTCTTCAGCAGTGAAACAAACTGTGACAATCTTTTTTCAGTATTAAAAGCCAAAAGACTGCCATCTCCTACTCACATCACACGCCCAAATTCTGACGTTTTTAAAAAAGCCTGAATTCTCAGAAAATGACCAGATCAATCTGTTACAAAGGTCCTAGAAATAAGACTGAATGTGGTCACAAATACTGAAATGTAGAAAACATTCAGGCAAACCTCAAACCATTTGAAGTCTACGAAAAAAAAAAAAAAGGCAGAAAAGATAGCCGACTATATGTTCAGGAGGTTGTGGATATACAGCTGTATTAGTACTACATGGATACATAAATACATATCTACTATGCCAGTACATAATCAGGTCATTGTTAAGGTAGGTATAGCACTCAGGTACTCAGAGGTATAGCAGGAAAGCAATGAAAGCATTTAATAGGAAGGATTTTCGTTGGAGCATTCTAGGCTAGAATATATAAATGTATGGATGTGACCATAACTTTCTTCAGTGAATTTTTCAATTTATTATAAAAGTTTATTTTTTTCAGTTTTCACGGTTGATATGCTGAAGACCACTGTCTTCCCTGCAAAGGCCCTGGATTGGCTTTCTTGGGAAAATTGCAGAGCACAATCCTGACTACTGAAAAAATGAGTCTCATTTGTAGTTCCGGAGAAGTGTCAAAAAGACCCCTGGGCGCTGCTGATATGCAGATTCCTAAATGCAGTGTTTCTAAATGTATATGGGACTGCATACATATACACTCAAACATACACACAAATGTACACACACCCATCTATGCACACACAGAGACATACATATTTAAAATTCTAGATGTACTCTTAGTACTGTTTTCCACATTCCTTTTCATCCAAGGATTTTGGAGCACTTTGCAGACATTATCTAATAATCTCACACCATGGGGTAGGTAAGGGATATTACTGAGCTTGAATGTTTGTCCACTGACCTAGTGGGAATTCTTCTGGTGTTTCTGACAAAATTCTGTCAACCTCTGGCAGGCAGGTGAAAGCATAGTAAGAGAAACATGGAAACAAAAACAGCCCTGCTTCATGCCTTCTTGCTGAAGCAGGATCACACCAGCTGAGGACACAAGTGGAAAAGGCATTTGAATGCCAAGTACATAAAAGTCCCACAAAGACAAACAAGATAATTAGCAATGCATGGGAAAGCCAGTGTGAGGTAAAGTGGTCAGTTTGATCTTCAGAATTATCATTCAAGAGCGTGACACTGAGATTACACAATGTCATGCAGGTAATGCTAATGTTAAATAAATCACCCATCTCGAAATGTCTTAACCTCCTAGTTACAACTTTAAGATCAGACATGTTTTTGATATTTATAATGTTTTTCTTTGTTAGATTACCTAATGAATATAACAGTCTTTACCTTAGCAGGAAATCTGGACTGACCATTTGAGGCCTGTTTTCCTTATATCTTGTGGCTCACAGGTTTGCTTTTGGACACCTCATAAATCATTCACTAACATGTAAGAATTTGACAATTCCTCCTACTTATAAACTCACTGCTGAATCAAGGAATACAAAATAGGTAAGAAACTTGGACTATTTCTATTTTTCTGATCTCAAGTACATCTTTGGTGGATTTAGGGCTCTTATCATCAGCTGTTCTTCAGCCTTGGGTTCAAATTTTACCTTTATTTGTGCTGCAAATGGCATTGTAATTAGTAATTCCAAGCTTTTCTTCCTTCATGCCATGGGCTATCATGGATTTCACCCTATATCCCTCTATAAGTCAGACCATTGCTGGTAGCCTTTTGGACTGCAGGAAAACTCCTAATCATTGTCAAACCTTGTTATACCTAATTAGTGAAAGTACACCTTGCTTTCATTTGGTTGGAAGGCAAGATAGAGATAATTGCAGATTATGGCCAAATGCAAACTGTATGAGGTCTTTATTCCACCAGGGATTATACGGGGGAACATTTAGACCCTGAGTGTTAAATTTCCTTAAAACATCTAACACCTGAAGGAACCATGTCCTTTCAGCCTGTGTGTAAGTAAGAAAAATGAAGGAATCTAGACCTAAACTTGTTAACAATAATATTTATTTCATTCATAGCTATGTAAAGATGTCATTGTCTCACTGAAGACAATGCAGTTATTCTGCATATTGGTGTAATGAAAGCAGAGTGTGACCCAAAAAGCCTACATGTGTCTTAAAAAGCGCTGGAAATTTAACTCATAAATAAATTACAGCAAATCAAACTGGCATTCCCTTCCCCAGTAAAATATTCATGTTTGACTTTCATGGAATTCCTCCCAGACTAAGGTAATAGAGGCTGTTCAGCTGATTTCCCCTCTCAATAATACATATGGAGGGCCCTACACTACCAGTCCTCAAGGGAAAAGAGTTGCTTACACACTATATTTGCTGGAATCAAGACTGCCTTCCTAATGATTGGTGAATATAAAAAGCAGACTAAATTTTCTCTTAATCTTCCATGGTTTCACCAGATCACATTGAAGATAACCCTGAAGGTTTTGCACAATTTTCCTTAAAATTATCATTAACTGAATAAATTCATAAGTATATCTTTATGAAGATGTAAAAAGTACAATAAAAAGGAATAGACGAAGCAGAATTTTGTCCAAAGGAAAATATGTGTGTGCTTGTGCGTGTAAAAACTTTGTGCCTTTCTTAGAATACTAAGAATAAGATTTTTTACCATTTTTAACTTTCATTTAATGCCATGCTATCCTTTTGATTTTATATAAGTTGACATTTCTTTTTTATTATTTTATACTTGTTAGCCAACAGAATTTTAAGGGAAACTAACCTACTGATATGTTCCTCTTTGGCTGGACTCTTTAAAGGAAAAATAATCCTTGACGGACTGTGCAGACCAACGCTGTTGAAACAGAGATTTTACTGACATTTTCATTGATAAAATCATCACAAAAGAGTGCCTGGTGATCTGTCATTAACAGTCAATCACACAAACCCCCACACCCCGAGGAACAGAAGGAACAGACTTCTATTCTGTGATCAAAGGGCCATAAAGATTTAGAAATAAATGGGAGGGAAACAATGTAACAAAGGTAGTCCATTGCCTCCATTAATGACATGTAAATCACTTAGCTGCGATTGCTTTAAGTAAATGCAGTTTTAATAGATTCCAAAGGAGTGGATGAGGATTTAGTACATAGGATTACGTAGGGTCAGAGAGTCTGAATATTAAAAAAGCTATAAGGCAGCAACTCTCTGCTACTACACATTAACTCGAGGCTAATAGAGTTGATTGGTCTGGTTTTGTTCCTACATCTGAGAGCTACAACAATCTCTGGAATTTCATTTCTTGAGGAATGTGAAAGTGGACTTATGGAAAACTTGTATGTAAATGAACACTCATCTCCAGAGAACATTGTTGGGTTTGTGTCACTTTTTTCTCCTTTTTTGAATCTTTGCCTTCACAGCAGATGGAGATTTTATCCCTTTTCGTGGAGTGGCTATAACAGGCTACAGAGATGTTGCACCTGTCTGAAAAGTGTATCATGATGTGCTTAGTTCCTCCCACGAGATGGAGCAGCGGAGCTTAATCTCTTGACACTGTGTACCTCTACCCAAAGAAAATAATGCTTCGTGCAGGTGCAGTGGTTGACAGTCACCTTGCATAGGTAGTCCACTGTGACATGTATCTCACACCTAATCAACTGAACATAATTGCACATTTTGAATGTCTCCAAACTGAGGAATCTTTTATATAGTCTAATAAATTTGGACAGGTGTTAAGAATGATACAATCTACCAGCAGACTAGTGCTCATGAAAGGCAAAAAACACCCCATGACTCTGGACATATAAAATGAGCATGAAGTGCTCTTATGAAATTTCAAGTGACGAAGTCAGCAAGATCGGTGCCAGAGGTAGGAAGAAAAATGAAAAGGCAGGCAAACTTATTCCTCTTCTGCCTTACAGCTTCCAGGTCAGTGTTTAGATAAACTCTGATTAAGATTCAGTTCAGGCCTGATAAAATATCTTTGAAGTCAACAAAAATCAAACCTTAGACCAGCTGTTGAGAAGCAAAGGAATGATGGAGACATGGGTAACATAAAACAAGTGAAGTATCCAAAAATCACAAACTGGTGCACAGGGGCTTTCTGGTGTTCTCAGTACACTGCCTTACACAGGAAACAAATATACTGTACTAATGGCATGAAGAGTCCTATCGAAGTAGCTGGACAAGTTTAGTTCTTCCCAGGTTAAAGAGGAGCTGAGACAGTTCATCCTAAACCTGGTTTTCCCAGAGTCAGCTGCAAATCCTGCATGATATTCATCTGTTGGATGCCTGAATATGTTGTTCCAACATTCATTTTCAGCCCCCATGCTGATGTTATTTGCAGAAGTGAATCTCAATCAAGCTACAATCTCAGTGAGGAAAACATAGAGCCAAAAAAGAACAAACGAGGAGGAAAGGCGTACAGAAAAGAGAAAAGTAGAAGTTAAAACAACTAGCTGTTTTAATTAAAGCTTGGAGAAAAAAAAAAGGGGATAGGAAGACCTATAATTTGGGGTGACATTTCAATTTTTCATTATGCCTCCTTGTTACAATTTTCACACTTACATCAAAGCAAATAAACAGTTCCTTACTTCTCACATCTTTAGATTTTTGCTTGGTTCAACTCTTTTTTGATTAAAAAAACCCCATACAAAACCCAACTAATAGCTGTATAACTCACAGTATGACAAGAGGGAGAGTGAATTGCCACCATGTCTCACCATCTCACCTCTGTCAAGAATCAGCTAATGATGAGCTACGTACATGTATTCTAATTAGGGTTTTATATCAACTGTGTTTGTTAAGGTACACAGAGATACAGACATAAAGTCCACCATGAGGCACATTCCATGTGAAAATATGACAACAAATCTCCAAAGAAGGAAGGAGAAAAGAAAAAATAGTTTTATCCCTTGTTAAATCACAAAGGTATTGTTAAAGCGGTCAAGTACAACAGTATTTGATCTAACAAAAAACAGACCCTCAACTCTAAGGAAGCAAAGCAATGATTTTTTAATTTTAGGGTTCTTTTAAATTAAGAAACATGGTAAGTTTCTCTCATGCTTAATGAGGAAATTGAAATCCTTACAGAAGAAAGGATAAATCTTTCTGGGCCTCCTAGAAGACTTCAAAGGAGAGAGTCTGTGAGAGCTAATGTTCTGCAAAAGAGGTGCACTCTGATGAAGTCCCTTATGTGAAGAAATTATCTTCAAAAGTTGTACAGTGAGACATATGGTATGTATATGGAATGAAACATTGGCAATCACCTAGTCATGAAAGGAGACCAAATCAACTTGATAAGAGAAAGAGAAAGACATAAAAACATTATGATTTGAACTTACTATAAGATTAAAGTAATTTGAACATACTTTTTCTTGCAGTCCTTCAAATCTATCATTTCCACCTTTTTCTTTTTGTAACTGTATTATCTATTTTGGCTCTTATGAGAAAATTCTTCTAGCCACACTTTCCTTTAATTCTGTTGAATTAAGTGTGAATTAAGTGGCCAGATAACAATAAAGCATTCATTCCTCATTCAAGGTTGTAAAAAATCTATGAACTGGGGTGTACTAGCAAGTGCAACATCTTCCAGCACATCCTTCAGATTATCTAGAGAATGATGGATTATTCCCTTCCCATACTCCATTTCAGCTGCCTAGGCCAAACGAGGAGCTATCCCTACAAAACTCCAGGCAAAAATATATTCCAGAGACTGATAATGAATAGGAAATGCGTGTGGCAAGAATGAGACATGAGGCTGCACTCTTAAGCCTCAACAATCTACAGGCGGTATGTTTGCTTCTTCAGTATATGGGTAATTGTTTCTTCCATCTTTTTGCTGTTGGGAGATTTTTTCTTTGTTCGTTGGTTGGTTTTTTAAATTTGATTATGAGCATGATATCCAAGGGAGACCTTGGATTGCATTATGATTCAAAGAAATTATGTTGTGTTTGCATAGCCCTTAAGAAAAAAAATTGTCTTTATTTAAAATTTGTCCTGATTTAGTGTGCTTTCACCTTTTTCCATTAGGTATTATTTTGTAAAAGCAAAAACAGTAACAAAACAGTTCTTTTGCCTAACAGAAATTAAAGTAATGGTGCAAGAGTATAATTTTAATGTATGTCCTGGGACTGAAAGTCCACCAAGAAAGCTACAGTTAATTTAACAGAGCTTATAATATACACTCATTTCTTAGCCATAGGGACTTGACTTTAAACTGTCTGAAGGTCAAGCATATAGTGAATGCTACAAAATCCTTCAAGAACGTGAGCCACATCACACATCTGCCACTCCTCGCTTAGAACAATTCAGCACAGTTAGGAGCCTCCCTCTAAAAAGAAGCTGAAGATAAAGTAAACACAGCAAATGAATTACCCTTCTCCCTCTGGAGAGGTCAGGTTCGAGGTTCACTGCTGATGCAAGATGGTGAAGCTTGCACCAGTGCCCACCTGCTAGGGATTAAACAGAGAGCTACAGTCTCCAGTGCAATCAATGCCTAGTCTTTAATGGGCTCTAAATTCATCACCAGAAGCTCTGACAAGCCCATAATCCATTCATTAATATGTGTTAATATGTGCCCTGTGGAGCTGTCCTAACTTAAAAACAAAAGGCAAGGCGTTCACATGTGTTATTTGGAGCAGGATGGAACAGGGAACCCTTAGCGCCATGGAGAGAGAAACGATTGCAAAAAACGTTTTATTGCACGTCTCCCAGCAGGATGTTTAGAAAATAAAGATCCAACACATGCTGCAGCAATAAAGCAATTGCTTCTTGGCCAGATCCAGACAGAGCTATGCAATTGTTCCCTTGACTTATTTCAAATGGATAAACACTTTTTCTTCTGTGCATCAAGCAGGTGTGCATGGGTTCAAAGGGGTTACAAAGAACAAGCTCTGATCCTCTGTACTTCTGGTTTGGGGAAAGCCAAGACATGAAGAAGGTAAACAGCCAGAAAGTGAAATTGCTAAGACTTTACCCCTGTCTGAAGAAAATTGACCCATCTCTGTCCATGCACAAGGTTTGCAGGTGTCTCTTTCCACAAGAGACACAAAATTATTAATGACGACACCTAAAAACCCTTCACCACTATGTGTGGTCCCTACTTACTGCTGGAAGCTTGGAACTTGGATTAGAGACACAGCTGAATGCTAATTAAAATGACTGAAAGTATGAGGACCCTGAAAGAAGCCTGCATAGACATACAGAAAAAAATTGAAGAAAAAGACAGATGGGCACCAGGACCACCTCCAGTCCAACTGCCAGTTTTCTCTAGATTTGGGAAATTTATACATTTGTTACGGTGGTTTGGTATTGTTACGGTTTGGTTATGATTTAATTAAACTCAATATTTACTTGCATCAGCAAGTAAAAAATTAACATATACTTATAGGTAATTAAGTTTAATTAAATTGTAAAGAATTTGCATAAACATAGAGACTCTTGATGTTTGTCCATGTAATGGTGACAGCTTCTCTGACATTATATAAAGGAAGCCTGGAGAACTTCCTAAAATTTGTTTCACTACAGATTATGGAAGACGAATTTTAATAGGGGCTTCTACTGAACAATAATGAATCTTACAACATTTGCATCATTTATATCACCTTTTACCAGTTTTAAATATCATCTTCTAAAATAAAACATCCTTTCCATGACATTTTCCTTATTCTTTAATAAAATTAGCCAGCAGACAATATTGGGAGAAACAGATTAAGAAGTCCTTGGAAGCATTATGAAAGTTTTTTTTTTTTTTTTTGAAAAGAAAATAAAAGGAATAGGTGTCAGCTGAAAATGCTGTTATTCTTTGAATTTCTTACCATATAACCAAACTTTAATTTATTCAAGGCTTAGCCTTTTACTTTGTAGATGGAAAACTTCTGCAACATTTCGTGAAAACACACCTTTGAAAGCCTAAAAAATCATGTTGATGCTTGTCCATAATTTTTAACTTTTAAAAACTCAAGCCCTTTTCAGAGGCCAGAATTGTTCTATTTCTATTTTCTTTGTGACTGCACTGTTTGAAACAATTTATCAGGATCAAAAATATCATCAAAGTGAAAGAAAAAGTTAACTGTGATTCTGAAGAAGATTTAAAATAGGAATGTCTGAATAAAACACTTCCAGGAGGAGATTCAGGAAATATATGAGTGGAATCATAGTCTGCCTCTCTCAACAGTGACTGTAGAGGAAACCTAGAACAATTAGTATCCTAGGTTAGATTTTCACATATATATGTCTAACTCCACACAGAATGACTTTGGGAGGAAACATCTCAGAGGCCAGGCAGTGGCAGAGAAGAATCACCTTTGTTTTCACTGTGTTCACCTATGCATTTGGATGCTCTGTAATAATGAGCAATACATCATTTGCTTTTTCCAACCTAAAGTGAAGAGTTCAGATGCTGTTATCTAAATCAGCGTTGTAATAGACAGTAGAGTCTTGATAACAGTGTCCTGTGGCCGTGACCAGCAGGACTGATTCCAATCACAGTAGATTACTATAGTACTGCCTTTTGTATTGCAGCCCCTAATTGAACCTTAACAAGTTAAATTCTTGCTTTGCTTCCCCCCTTTTTGATACCTCTGCATCAAATTAACTGTAAAGAGTAGCTGTGAAGTACACATCTTTCCAGCACCCACTGTGGTGAAGACAGATGCAAAGAAACCATTTATCTTCCCTGCAATCCTGCTTTTTTTGACTGTCTTCTCTGTACTCTGGAGGACCAGCAGACCCACTAGCTTGCTCTGCAATACTTCTGATCTGTCAAGATAATTTAAAAGAGAATTTCTTTGTCTTTATGCCTTCAATTTTTTTTCTTAACCTTCTTTCATATCTTGCCTTTCAAACCTTACATTCCTTTATGTTAGTACCATTTGTCCTGACTTTCTAGTATTTAAACTGGGCTATGTAACCTCTCCTTTTTGCCCCCATAATTTAAGTTTTTTCCCTTTGTGCTTCCTTTCAATGCATTCATATATATTTGTTTTGAGAAACGTAAGGATCACATATGTACTCTAAGGAACTTCCATGATGATTCTTAGGATTTTTATTTCCTGAATTTTTCTTTCAATTACTGTTTAAAAATATCCTCTACTTACGTTTTGGTATCATCAACCTGATTCTTCATTTCATGCCCCCAGAGAACAAATCAGATTTGATTACAGTTATGGTTACCATTTTGAACGGTGACCGTAAAAACACCCAGCTTATAGTATATTGAAAAAAACTTTGTATCCTGTGCAAGTTTAAGTCCCAACTAGTTTTCTCCTTACATTCAAAGGGCACTGTTCATCTGAAACCGTAGTCTATCACTCTAGACATGTTCTGGTTTTACTTTGCAATTAGTCGAAACATGGTTCACGTCCACAGGTGATAAATTTGGAATATTAAGAGGACCCAAATTCAGACTAATCATAAAGTGTAAGAATCTAAGCCTTATCTCCCCTGTTACCAAAAAAGCACAGCAGGTGAGGTAATGTCTAGGACAGGCCCAAATTATTTAACACTTTGGTGAACAAAGTCAATACCGAAAAAGAAATCCTTGTAGGAGTGAGTACTCAGGTGACATGTTACAGTTGGATACTGTAGATACTATATTGTTTCTGTAATCTTATCTACTATAATACAAAGGGCTGAAACTGAAAACAACATTCAGTTTCATTTTTCAAAACAAATAACATATTACAAGTCTATTTTCAAGGTAAGGTGAAAACTTCAGTAATAAGTCAAGTGTTAACATATTTAATGAATCCAAACAGTAATCTAGAATTCTCTTTCTTTCTTAAAAGTAACAGCTACACCTGAGCACTGTTGTGTATCTGTATCATCTGTACGCCCACTGCTGGAGCACTCTGGAGGGTTTCTTCATCAAGGGCACAAGTGGATAAGCAGCAAGAAGAAGAAATCTATAAAAAAAAAAAGAACACTGATACTCATACTATTTAGTCTCTTTATTCTCAGGTTCACACATATACTTGATGGGTTTTACATCTTCTTTGATAAAACAATCAGTGAATAGTGATTTTAGATGATTTGTCCAAAGACATAGTCAGCAGGCATGGTAGCAATGGAACAGATTGCTCTTACCATGAGTTTGCTTGCTTGCTTTCTTGCTCATTTTCCTTCCTTCCTTCCTTCCTTCCTTCCTTCCTTCCTTCCTTCCTTCCTTCCTTCCTGCCTTCCTTCCTTC
>JAOXNO010000001.1:9580649-9607221 GCA_028565335.1 Limnodromus scolopaceus | reverse complement strand
TTCCTTCCTTCCTTCCTTCCTTCCTTCCTTCCTTCCTTCCTTCCTTCCTTCCTTCCTTCCTTCCTTCCTTCTTGTTTGTTGTTAAATTGTTTAATTTAACATCTTATATGTTTAAACAGGATAAGTAAAGATATTTAATTACTTTACAGTCTCTATTTACATCAGCATAAAATGCGTACACAAAACTACCAACTTAACTCAATCACTATGAGGTTGTCTCTACAATGCATAGAAATGTTAACTGTGTAAAGTCAGGTCCACAATTATAAAGGCTTACTGGAAAAGTTTTTGCTTTAATTTACATGATATGGTGTTAGTTAAAATTAACTTATTTAATTCTGCCTAAATATTTCTCAGAAAAATTGCTGTCTAATGCCAATAATTCTCAGCATAAACTGTCTTGATAATAAGGCTGTCCTTCAGTGATCTGGGGGGATACATTTATTGCTATAAATATTTATATATAGACATGATTTATTTCCATGACATTCTTTGAAGTTGTTTGTCTTCTCTGAGTATCAATGTATCACGGGAAGAAAGTGGCTGAATGTCATTTTCAAAAACAAACCGTGAATGGATGACACTTATTAATACCAACCATAGAACTATTTTAATCTCCTCCAAGTACCATGACATAAAAAGTCAATCAAATAAGAAGACTGAGCCACCTCTTATACATGAATAGCATTGGATTTTCTTTTGAGGCATACAATTTCCAGAAAGTTCACATGTAGAATGGAAGATGGAACAATAATAGAAACAAATCTCATAAATAAATAAATAATAATTAAAAGTAATCTCCTTCTACTCGGGAGGAAAATACATGCTCAATTACAATACTTATCTACTAGAAAGAAATAATTCCCCCCGGAAGAATGGAGAGATTAATGAATTCTGTGCAAGTGACTGGGATATTTATATTGTTTTTCTAAGGTATTTGATTATTTAAAAATACTGAATTTGTTTTTGCTGCAGTCTGAAATGTGTCATTAATCAGCAGGTGCACAGGGAAGGAAAATTGTTCAGGTGTCCTATATTTACTTTTCATTGTTGTTGTAGTGAATTCACCTGTAGAGTTTAGAGGAAAACTGGTCTCACAGCCCACAACATTGTCTAATCTTCCCACCATGGGTCCTAATCAGTGTTAATTGTGAAGGAGTTTTAATCATATAGACTAGACATCTGTCTATTAAGAAATAGGCTAACACCACCAAAAGATTGTACTGCTCAGCCTATAGATGGGAACAATTTTCAGTCACTAATGATTGGAGTGGAGTGCTGGCCAAAGGTGAAATGCTACATTTTCATGTTACTCATTTGAATCATTTATTTCTTTATCTGTATAAATATATGTGAACAGTGTCATCAGACAATCTAAATTTGAAAATTTCAAATTGAAAGGTGTAAAACTGTTTAGCTTGGGCATCTAGTTAATATAGTTGAGTATCCACTGATTAACAGACCCTACTTTAAAGAAGAGGGACTAAAACACAGGATAATGAAATAATTTTCTTAAAGGCCAAAGACAATCCATTAGTGCTGTTTTCAAATTGAACATCAATGTCCAAAGTGTCCTACTTGCCTGTAGGATGATTTTCCTCATCTAGAACAACTAATTAAAACTGGTTGAAAATAGATAACAGTATTTTTCAGTCATAACATTTTGCAAGAATGTCACTGTCAATGACAAAGGCTTGATAATGAAAATGAATTTGATTAACTTGATTACATATTCTATATTGCTAAAAATTGGTATCATAATAAATGTACCTCAAATTTACAGATACAAACAAATAAAAAGTTTGAAGTGTGTAGGAAAATGTCACAATTAAAATGAAATATTTATGTGCTTTCAGTTCAAATTGTTGTATTTCATGGGAATTTAAGGATTTTTGTTCCAAGTCATAATGTCTTTGTTTTTCCAGAATTAAAAGTTTAGGATTAGTCCTAGTAGCTCACCTTCCCTAAATTTTTTCAAAACAACCTTGTGGCAAGAGAGCATTACTTTTATCTCTAACATAGATATCCTACTGTAGTTGTCGTTGCCACTAGAAAACTAAAAGGGATTTTTTGTCAAATAAAATATAACTGAACTTAAATGAAGGAACAAAGGATAATAAATTAAATGGAAATGGTCCTAAGTTGTGCCAAGGAAGGTTTAGATTGGATATTAGGAAAAGGTTCTTCGCCAAAAGGGTTGTCAAGCATTGAAACAGGCTGCCCAGGGAAGTGGTTGAGTCACCATCCCTGGAGGTATTTAAAAGACAGGTAGATGTGGTGCTGAGGGACATGGTTTAGTAGTAACTTGGCAGTGCTAGGTTAATGTTTGGACTTGATGATCTTAGAAGTCTCTTCCAACCATAAAAATTCTATGAGTCTATGATTCTATAGCTCTCACCTCAATATGCTGAGAAACAGCTGGTGCAGCCAGGTGGTCCTGTCTCTAAAGCACTATCTAGAGAAGGTGACCTGCTTATCTTCCCTACAAATTCTGCTGCGATCTGAATGCAGGTGTTCCTTGGAGATGTAGTGGCAGGATTAAAAAAAAAAAAAAGGAAAAAAACCCGGCAAATTTATTTTGAGAATCTCTGCTGACAGGCTGTGAAATTTCAAAGTTATTTTTGCCACTGATGAGTTTTAATTTTGCTCAGGTAACAAAATCTGGGTCAAGGGACAACCCTCAATAAAACTATTAACTATAAGACTGAATGAGGTATTTAAATTTGGTGAGATGGTTTGTATCCTGGAGATACTGCTCTCTTCCTACTATATAAAGAGTCTAATTAAGTAGCTTAGACAAATTTTTGTCTTCTAAAACCTGATGAGATAAACCCCACATTTGATGATATGGTCAGGATTGCATAGGAAGTTTTTAACAGGACTGGGAATTTTATCCAAATTTTGAGTCCAAAGCCAGATCTCTAATTATAAAATTGGCTTGGTCTCTGCCTGCTGTTTTCCTTCCATTAGTATCCACTGCTGATGCACTGCGCATTCCCATGTGATTCAAACAACAATGGATTAATAAATTACAATGCAGCCAATAGTGCTACAATAGCTGTATACTCTTAAATCAGCAAAAACATTAGATTGAAGAATTTTGATAGAAAGGATTCACATTGTAGAAGTCCAACCATGACTACCTGGGAGAAAGACTATATTGCCATTTAAAACTTATTATACACCTTAATATTAAGGCCTTATAAGCAGAGAACATTCTGTGTTTAATACAGCAGCAGATAAGGTTACCCCAGTAGGATTACAGTTATATTATGAGATTTATGTGTTACTCATTGTTGGGTTATGTTTCAGAGTTCTTGAAGCATAAAACCAAGAAAGACTATTTCTTGAAGGCTGGCATTTAATTATAGACTTATCCAATAATCCATTATTGAACTGCCTTGTCCAGATAGGCTCTGTCCAAAGGATTATACCTAACTGTGCAATATTTCATTGAATTTAGTTTTTAAGGCTGACCAAAGGTTTTGGAAATGAATGCAGGACTAGAAGACTGACAACAAAATGCTCAGATCTTACCATGAAAGTGTCAATCTTTATTACAATATAAATCTTTGTCAGTTGGTTTGCTGATTTTCCTTTGCTATGTACTTTATATAAGGTTATATATACCTTATATAAGGTATATATGAGGTTTCAGCAAGAAATTCTAGCTTTTTAGCAGAAGGTTAAAAAGAAATTTAACAACTCTATCTAAATCTCTCCAGCAAGGTAAGAAATATTTTATTTCTTTTAGGTAGCTGCATATCTGTAACTCATGTCCTCTTGAAAATAAAGGAAAACAACACAAAACCTTAATCATTCTTATAATCAACTGGACATGAAAAGAGAACAAACCTTAGAAAATTAGTTGAATATAGTACTGCTTAGATCAAATGTATTGTTAATAAATGGGAAACAGTGAAATGAATAACTTCTATGTAGAATATAGTAGAATAGCATGGCAAAAAACCCCAGAGTGGACAGAGAATCAATGAGCAATACACCACTAAACTAACCATTTTATCTTCTTCATTAAAGCAATTTCACAACATACCCCTAAAGTAAATGATAGAACTCCAGATATTGGGTAGTTGGAACTAAATAGGAATCTACCACTACATAAAACCAAACAAAATTTTTTTGAACTTCTGAAAAACTGCAAACCAAATAAAACATGTTTGAAAACGTTGCCATTCCACTGTCCTTTGACAGATTTCCAGCACAATGACCCAGTGCTTTCCAGAAATTAAGAATTTGCATATTTCTCTTTTATTTTAAGCAAAGAATAAGAGGGCTACAGGAGCATCTGGAATACTCTGTCTGCTCTGCCTGCTGGAATCCCTGATTATTAAATAGTGCAGATGGATGCATCATCGCTAAATTACCATCTTAACCTATTCTGAAGAAAGGTGGAGTAGAAATCTGACTTGGATGTTTCCCTCAGATGTAACATCTCTCAGATGCTCTCTTGGGTTTGGTACTTACTAACATACCACCTCTCCCGCAGGTCTATTAAATTCATAGCTTAAAAGCCAAGGCACACAAATGTGAACATACAAAATATGTATGTTTGAGTGACTGAAATGGAAATGGTATCAAAACCCAATGATGCTTCCTACCATGGGAAATTAAATTGCACCTTGACAAGGGGATGAAACAGAACAAAGGAAAGCCCAAACACTAATGTGGCTCTCCTGTAAGAAATTCTGCTTTTGACCTTAAGATAAGTTTGTCATTGGCACAACAGGGTGAGCACATGTGATTAGTATGATAGCATCAGCACAGTAATATGTAAACACTTTTGTTCTTTTGGACTCTAGAGTAATAAAAGCAAGAGTTTCATACCCTGAAGCTTTTCATCATTAGGAAATGGTCTGTTTGCACTTGTACATTGTATGTACTCGTTTATTTAGCCAAAGATTGTTTGTTTTCTCCTCTGTTCCTGAGAGCTCACATCTGTAAGAATATATGAGATTACAGATTTCTGTTGCATTAGGGAATTTCATTTGGTTTATCTTTCTGGGACAATAATAAAACCTCCTCTTAAGCTCAGTAAAGTTCTACAAATATTTTTCAATTATAAAGCCATTCTTCCAACTATTGTGATTAATTTTCCATTTGGGAAGTTATATTCTACTGCCTAAAATTATGTTATAAGGTTCACAAGTGAAAGAATTCCTCAGTCCCTGAACTTTTGTTATAAAATTCCATTCTGAACACTGCTTCTGTTTAGAGTCACTCTCTGGGACTAAAATGTCCACAAAAATGTCCACAAAAACTTCTAAACAATTCCAGATCAGAACCTGAGATGCAATGTAAGGGCATGCATATTTTCAGTGGAGTTTTTATTGAAATCCCAGGAACTTAAGCAAATTAATTGTCACGATTTGAAGTTGTATCCAATCTTGAAAAATGTCCGAGTCCAAATTTAAGTTAGTGTTGCTAAGTATGTTAGAAATGCTCTGACAACAGCTTTTTTTGAGGGACATCTGTTTATAAAAGTAGTTTTGGGGTTGATAATTCACAAAATATCAATTTCCTCGAGCACAAACCCACTGTTATAGTTATTTTGATTCAAACCCATATTCTGAACTCTAATCAAGCAGAGAATTAAATCCAACCTCCTTGCCCTGGCTAAGTAGAGAGATATCTTTTTAAGTTTGTTTTAGCAAAAGCAAAGATTTGGAGAGGTCCCTACTCTTTTTCCTGTACCTCTGTTTTGCTGAAGGTAACATGGTCAACTAATGATGTGAAATGGTGACATCTGACAGGCTGAATGTCAGTGTCAAAGCATGGAGCCTGACCTGGACTTGCAAAGGGAGGCTCATTACAAGCACACTTAGCCAGCCTTTCAATCTTCAGTATCGCTTGTCCTGATTCATAGTTCAAACCAGAATAAGTAAATACCCCTCTACCAATCTCCCATGAGTCATTCTACAGGGCTGAAGTGTTAAACTGTGCAGTTTGGAAAGCTCTGTTTTGAGTTTGTTCAGTATTTGTTTAACCTGTACTGCCAGAAACACTATAAATCCATCTTGTTCAATTTCATATGTCCTTTTTCATTTACTAAGCCTTCTAAAGGTCAATAGAGGCATACTCCTCCCTGAAAGGATTGCCCTTTCTTACATCGCACATCCAGGATGGGAGATCAGATGAGATATGGGAACAGCAAAAGGCATCAGGAAATCCAGCTTGGAAGAATAGCCAAGACTAACACACCTGTTAAAGTATGTGTTCCGGTTATTTTTCAGTAGCACATACATTGAAAATACAAAAAACTGTGTTTCACATCATCCTTGTTAACTAGGTGGACATGTTACAATAACACTGCATCACAGGAAATGATAGTTAAGGCAATTAAACTCAAACTGACAGGAAATTTGTTAAACAGGCTATCTGCAATAATCCATCTCCAGTAGGTGGATGAAGAAGAAGTCGAGCTATCAGTTTTCTGGCAAACTGTATTTAGTTTGCATATGACAAAGCTGACTATGGGCACCTACATTTAGGAATGATAGCACCGATCCCTCTGAATCCAGGTCAGACATTAAACACTATCTCCACCTGGGAATAGGAATCCCACAGAAAACTTCAGTGATTATATTTGTAACACAGCAGGATACATACTGGGTTTAAATGTTAAACAAGACCTAAACAAAGCAAAGCTGGGAAATCTTTACAGTAGGGTCTTCTGCAATTCTGAAGTCCTAGTAAAGCTCCTGTAAAGTCAAGCAAAAACCATCACTGTTTTTCCTCTGATATCTATTGACTATGAAGGTGGTACGTATTAGAATACAGTATAACAGCAATATCAATTATAAGTGAAAAATCAATTGGTTTTTAGAATTTTAAAACAATTTTTAAAAGCCTTTCTCGGATCAAGAAAAGATTTTCCAAGAACAAAATCTTTTCCAGAACAAAAAATCCAACTTTACTACCAATGGCAATTACAGAATCTTTCAAAAGTATGCTTTACATTAGCGTAACTAAGCAGAGAATCAGGCCCTTGGATTCTGACATAAACAGTGCCTTAAAGTCTACACTATTAGGAAATTAGAAATCAACAGAAGGATTTGCCTAGAAGCTGTTTGTTCTTAGAACAGCTTTAATAGAGAGACAGAAGCCTCATACATAGCAACAGATGAATAGTAAAGTAACATTTTGTTTTTTCAAAAATTACCTTGTCATAGTATTTAGAGATTTGTTCCAGATTATTTTGCAATAAATCTAGGCATTCTATTTCGGAAACCAAAGTAACCTTCAAATGAGATGAAGTATATATGCTTATTGCCAAAACTAGTTTGTAGGAACACTTCTTCAGGACTAGCTCAGTTTTCACAAGATGTTCCTAATACAAAAGTGCTTACTATGCTAGATATTATTGCCTTTGTTTCAAAATAATGTACTGATTTTTGGTTTTGCATGCCTTTTTGATGACAAACTTTTCATAAACCAGAATTTTTTCTGTCAATCAGCTCAAGTTAAAAAAAAAAAAAAAAGAAAAAAAAAAGATCACAGAAATCTTTTGTTTGCTGTGGCTACTCTAGAAGAATAAAAGAATGATGCTTTGCAATCCCAAAATTGTTGGTAGGCCTTTTTTAGACCGCAGTACTTACAGAACTTCATGGTAACTCAACTTTCTCTGCCAACTCACATCTGCTTTGTAAAAGGAATGGGAGAAAGAGTGGAAAACCTAAATTGGCTTTGAGAAACTAGAAACTGGAGAAGTTCACTTTTCTGACTGGTTTTAGAGTTCCTCTCACCATTTCTTCACTATGCTTTCTTCAAAGGGCATGCCATCATTACTCCTTCTGTGACATGAGACAGGTGTCTAAATTAATTTCTGCCTCAAGTTCTCATATGTAAAATTAATAGATTTATCTTTCATATGTATTTAAATTTCTAGGACAGAAATATGTTAAAATTCTTTAGGACAGAGAATCCACATTTTTCTAAGCATGAAGAGCAAAAGGACTCCAACTTGAAAATGTTCCTATAGGAGGAATAAAAGCAGCACCTCCATGGATGACATTTGATGAAATCTGATGATAAATTCTAGGTAAGAAATTTTGGGGGTATTCAGAATGCTATTTTGCCTAATGTAGATTATCCAAATGCACAGAAAGATAAATAAATTGAAAGTAGAGACCACACTAAACGTTAAAAGGAAAACATCAAAGTTTATTTCTTCAGTATTAGGCAAATACACTTAGCAAAAGAAAAAAATAAACAATATTACAGTGTGTAGATGCATCCACAAACATCACAGTTTTACAATGAAACAGCAAAATAACGTAGAACTTTAGAGTAGAAATTCCATTTTATTCCCCAAATTAGCTGATATACACTTTTTTTCTGATATTTTGTGCAACTGAAACCTATTTATACCACACCAGTAGTACGTGTAATTTTGGAAGCATGCAGGGTAGTTGTCAGACAATTTTGAGCCTAAAAAGTTTTCCTTGTATTCATCCCCATTAAAAAAAGAATGATTCCTTGGACTCCTGAAGAAGAGCCTGTCCCTCAGAAATTCCTTCTTTACCAACTTGTTTAAGCATGCAGCCTTACAATTTGATAAGAGTACAGCATTTGATAAGATGCTTTCATGAGTGATCAGCAAAGGAAGAGAGTTAGTTATGCATGTAAATAGCTATCAGGCTACATATATTTTCCCAGACTTTCTTTTAGAAGTTCCTTTGCTGTGATCAGAAGTTGAATTTAGCTCCAGTGAAGCTGGAGATAGCCGGTTCTTTTCCAACCCAAATGAATATTTGACTCCCAGGGACAGTTCAAGTTATCACTAGGCAGAGGGAAGCTCACAGAGTGTAAGGGGGCCAGGCCTGGATGTGTCATGGGGGTTGGGGTGTGGAATTTGAATGGCTCCAAAACCATCTAATATAAAATTATAAGAATAGGGGAAAAAAAAAAGTGGCTCTGGACTAAAGCAATAGAGTTAATCTCGGCACCCTTCTAACACAATTTCTGCTTTGTTTGACTCTGGAAATCCCTAAAGTCAAAATAAACCTGATAAACAAATCTAAGTAGAGCCTCAAAATCAGGTCCACCTCTCTAGGAGCGAGACATTTCCTTACTGCTGCTTTTTATCAACAGCATGTCCAATGACCCCTTTATGTAAGATAAAATGCAGCCATGTAGTAAAAAATACCCCTTGACATAAAGTAATTATAATTTTAGTCTAGGAAAAAGAGTGAGAAACTGAAGAATGAAAGCATCTCCGTCCTCTCAAAAAAAAAAAAAAAAACAAAACAAACAAAACAGGGCAGGTTAATGGAAACCTGTAAAACCTGTATACTGTGACCAAATTGTCAAAAAAACTGCTCTGCCAGTGGTACAGGAGTGACTGTAATATGGAAAGCCTGAGGAGACTGCTACAGTGCAAACAGGCCCTCAGCGCTGCTTAAATTGAAGCTGGAGTTACTGTTTCCTCTGGAAATATCCCTGGAACAGAAAAGGACAGAAGGGGCATAAAGCTATTCTAGTCTTTGCACTTCCAGACCAGGAAACTGTTTCGTTTAGCATTACAGCTTAAAATCTCACCCAGGCATATTAGAGTGAGGGAACATCGCGAGAGGAGAAACTAGAAAAGAAATTCATACATTCGATTTGACAAGCAGTAGCTGATGAGATGGGTGAGTCCAAAGGCAAAAAGAGTACTTGCAAATGCAGCGCTCAAGTTCAAAACTTTGCAAGACCTCCACCCAAATATTTAACCCCCCAAATAGATAAATATATAAAGCTTTAAAAACTGCCTTAGATAAGATTTCGGGCCAAAAATAGCGCATAAATGCTGTATAGTGAGTTTGGCTTTAATGCACTCAATTAAAGTAGTCGTAAAAATACATTTACATATGTTCAGTAATTAATGCCATAAACTATTCACACACAGACAATAGCGGGACTATAATTATGTCTCTCCCAGTCTGTCTGTGTAACTATTTTTATCATATGACCTTTTAATTTTTTTTTCTCAACAATCAAAAGTTTTTCTTTTAATAGTTCCAATCACATTTATATCATTATGCAACTATTTTCCAATAGTTGTAAGACTAATTACCCAGTATTCAGTTCTAACAGTTTTGGTTCTTTTTGTTAAGAGTGCTGTACATATGAATCAAATAATATGAGCAGTTGCCTTCTTTTTCTGTACTGATTGGTTAGGATGACTGAAGCAGACCATCGTTTTGCTTTAGTTCCCTATTTTTTACCCCATGTTATCCATAATATTGGGTGGTTTACTTAAAATATCTTTTTTAGTAAATAGAATTACCTCAGAAGATCTGATTAGAGAAGGATATAGAAAGAAGCACACAAAAATATAACACAAAATTTCCTATGCAAAAAGCAGGTAGAAGGCTGTTTGATATTTGGGACGTGTGTTCGGTGTGGCCCATGTTAGACCTTAGAAATTTTGCATAGAAGGGAAAAGGCTACTAAGAAATGCAGTGTAATTACTACATTTCTATCACCTTGTATTGTTAAGTGTTAATTATTTGCTGTAATATATCTTGTTGGAATTAAGCATTCATCGCTACAGAGCTGTGGTCTTATAGATGGTCTTTAGGGAAACATTTTCTACTCGTGCCTAAACCCGTTCCTCATCACTGGAAGTAGCTGCTCCAACATAGGTTTTTGTCAGCTGCAACAGACATGTGATACTAAACTGCTTTTCTTTCACTACAAGGTTTTATTACAATTCTGACTGGATTTAGCTGATGGAAAGTAATCAAGCTACTGTAGTAAATGTAAAACTGTCCCTAGCATGTAAGTATTAATATCCACTATACTGCTGCAGAACCTCTTTTGCTTTATCCTTTAATTCATCCAATTCTTTTTGGCTTGTGCTGGTGAGAATTTTCCTGGCTCTTTATGGATCATTTAAGAGGAAATGTTGATTTCTACCGGAGTTTTGAGCCAGAGTATTTTGGCTCCCTGCTCTTGAACTGTAGGAAGGGAGATTCATTGCCGCAGCCTTAGCATGAGCCCGTATCTCCTTGGCATCAAGAACCTTCCCTGTGTTATTCCAGGCTGCATTACCTCCCGCGTTTCTGTGAGCCTGGGGTATGCTCCTCTATTGCGGCAACATTGCTAAGATTAATTGATTTGCAAATACAGTCTGTCTACAAAAATCAGGAGACTGCTATTTCTAACATAGGCCGAGAACTGCCAACTGATTTTGCATTTCAAGCTTAGTAGGAATGTTTTATGCTTTATGACAGTGGCAGGATTAAATGTACTGTGAAAAGTTGACTATTGCATTGTGTACATGATTGCTACTGTAGTGCTGCTGTAGAAATACATCGTGAACATAGCAATTATATACTTCTCAAAGGATTTTCAGTAAAATTCTGTGATAAAGGATGTTTAGATCACTTTTTTAAGGGATAAATATGGTTAGACACATGGGAAAAAATCAAGATTACCAAATTTCCAATCCATGTTTATTATTCTTCCAGTTCAACAGTGGCCAAAACAGACCCACAGAATGTATAAGAAGACATATAATTTGGAGCTAAAATGCCAACTCAAAAGTATATAGTGTTAAGGCTAACCAGAATTTTTTTTAGATGTCAGAAAATACAGGGCTGTATTTTATAAAAGAATGAAAGTACTATAAGACACTATGTCCCCAAAGAAAGAAAAGGTGAATTCCAGAGCAGTCATGTTACATTAGAACCAAAAAAGCAGCATAATACTCAGTATTTTTATCTATCCATTTTTCTTTTGTCATCTTTCCATGTACATGTGACTTTCCCTGAGGCCTTAAACATCTGGCAAGATTCATAAAAGCTTTAATGAGTCAGAAAAAAGTCAGAAGACATTTGCAACTTGTAAAAGCATCCTCTTGATTCAAATTGATGGCATCTTTGTAGTCAATCTGCTAACTGGCTTGTATTCAACAACTGGCTATTTATTTAGACACAATTCCCCACTGTGGCTTTTGTTATGCCAACAATAAGAATGTGCCTCTGAGTGTCTAACATTAAATGTATATTTCTATATATTACATATATATATATGCATATATATGCAACCAGTTTTTTAAATTGTGCTGTTGCACAAGGTGACGTTAGACTAGATCTTCAGCTGATACAAAATGGTATATCTCTGCTCATTTCTGTGAGGAACTTCCCTGAGGACTTTCTAAGTGAAGGATTCACTGAAACTTCACTGATTGCAGTAGACGTAATCTGAATTCAGGCCAGATCAATAGAATCAGAATACATTACAAATTTTCTGTCTTTCTCTGGAATGTAAAATTAAGTTAAAAATTAATAACCTTCACATATTTGGGCACACCAGACTATAATTTCTCAGAAAAATACGTGACATTTTTTGTCATTTTGTGAGAATGGAAGATGATAGAGCTTGTGAGGAAATAAACATGGAACCTGAGACTTCAAATCTGAATGCCTGCAGCCTTTGCAGTAGGGAGAAGCATGAGGATTGACTGGGCGCCCTGAAGTCTGGAATTTCTTCATTTTTCAGTGCTTACAAAATGTTAACATTTTGGACACATTATTGGATGCAGCTTTGTAATTTTTTATGTGATAGAAACATAATCTCTTTCTATGACATATATACCATTAAAACTTCTAGTACATGAACCTATGCTGGTGAAAAGCAATAGGTTTGGGATATTCAAACCGATCATATATCCCTCTTCCAGGTGAACTAGGCTCAAAGCAGTAGTAGTGACATATTTTCTGTATGGCACTAGAATGAGCTAGAAGAATCTTAGGTTGTAAACCATACACTTATACATGCACTAGTTTAGTTATAGAACCTCTTGACATGTAAAATTATCATTATTTTTTCCTGTGTAATGGCAGTTAGTGATACTCCTCACTGATGAAATCTATGCTATGAATGTCATTTCTACATAACTAACATTACTGCATTTTGTTTATCAGTTTCCTTCTCTGCAATTATTGTGAAAAGTAATTTTTGATAGGTAATATATTTGCAACTGTAGAAATACTAGATTTCCAAAGAGCTCACATAATCTGAAGATAATACTCTTAAGAATATACACCTACTACATGAAGCAAATTAAAAAAGATGCCAAAAGAAACTACTAAGTAATAATGGAATATGAACGTGTATAAGGCAATAGAGAAGTATAAAATCTGTAGATTAGAAACCCTTATAGTAATTGTGTCAAATCCAGACCAAAACCATCAGCTGTTTACACTTGAAAAGAAGGTATTCTCAAAGATGACTAAATGCAATCAACTCTAGGTTGGTTCACATGTAAAATGATAACCTCAAATTTACTTTTTCTCTTGAGAATGATTTTGTTAGGTGTTGAAGGGTGAAGTACTGAAAAATTTATACAAGAAAGAAAACAGAGTAGGATCCATAGTCCTGACTTGTGCAGGTCAGTAACTTTTGGCTGCATCCATTTCTTAATCAATAATTGAAATAAATATCTGGAACCACTATTTATCTGAATATTAATAATCCTTTCATAGTCTTATTTTTTTACATTATTAGTTATTAACGCCTTGTTAGGTTAAGAACTGGGTAGAGACTGCCCATTTATAAAAGATAAAGCACTGTGGTGAGTGTTTGTGGGAACAGGCAAAGTGATGGTTATTTAGGTGTGCATTCCTACAGCTCAATGTGTTGTGGAGATATGTTCCACATCCAAGGAAGGAGAGCATTTGAATTTGTCAGAGAATCACAAAATCACTTAGGTTGGAAGAGACCTCTTGAGGTTTAGCCCTCCTGCTTATTCCTCAGACTTTTTATGTAGAGCCTAGATCTGCATTTAAAAATCTGCATTAGCAGTGATCTTTTCTCAATAACTGGTAAGAGGCAGAACAGAAATGGAGAGAAAAGCTGGATAAGTAACTTGAATCTGAAGCATTGCTGGTTTAGAGGGAGCAGGGAAAAGACATGTGCATAAGGTTTTACTATACGTGGAAGTAACTTTGCAATTTTCCTCAGCAGTCCTCCCCAGAGAACAATTTGCTTATTTCTATAACAATTTTTTAAACATTGTTTCTTAAATTTACATGTAGTTTTTTCCTCTCCAATAAAATATTTTATAAGTTTTTGTAAGTCCATGGACTGCATTTATCATCCAATATATGCACGCTATATGTTACATTAGGGCACAACACTGCACCCAAGTTTTACAAACACTGGCCAGCTGATGTCCATCCTGTCGCATGCAATTGCTTATTCATTTAGAGGAAACTGGAGCCTGTGGGCTTTGATTCATAATTCCCATTTTGATAGTTACAAAATTCTCCTTCCAGTCATACAGTGCACATTTTTCTGATTTAAAAAGATGTTTTCAGAGGTAGGTCACTGTTTTCATGTCCCCTTTGCATGAGTTAAAATGTTCAGCTGGGACCCAAATACTAAAAGTAGTTAAGTGTCTGAAGCAAGATGTTGAGAACTCTTAAATTACTACTCTATCAAGATAGATTAAATGGTAAACAGCACTCAAGCAATCAAAACTCCAATTTCAAGTTTCCTTTTAAAGAATAAAAGGTCCCCAAAAAGCCTGTTTGCATTCCTCTTCATCCAATTTTCCCTGGCAATTCAAAAGCATATATGACTTGTTTGTTATAACAAACTGAGGTGGAGGTGAACCAAAAGATCCACTCTTAAATGGCAATCATTGAACATACAACCATGAATTATGCAGTGAACTTAATCTGATCCCGTGCAAGGAGGGGACCTAAACCATTGCAATATTAATGTCACGTTGCCCCTTCTGCCTCGGTATAGTAGAACTGACATAAACCAGCTTGGAATGAACTCCTATTAGATGTTAACAATTTGCCATGCAGGTTAGATTCATGTCAGATAAATTCAGAGTTAAAACATCCCATTTACTTGGTACCTTGTTTCCCAGGGAAAAAAAAAAAAAAAAAAAAAAAGGAATTTAGGAAAAAGCCACAGAAATCCAATATGTGAAACATTAGGGGAGTCTGAAGAAATTCCTCTTTCCCCCAAGTGTGTTCTCCTGTTTTATATGTCTGAAAAGGGGATACATACATTTGTGGTGAAAGGGATCAAGATATCTCAGGGAATAACAGGAGTGGGGAACAAGGACACACAGCGCATTCATCTGTGAAGGCCTGCCTATTATACATATAGACTTATAGATATAAGTATACATATACACACATTTTAAAACTCATGTATCATGTATTTCAATGTTATGAAGACATTTCCATTAACATTATGAAGTAAAATTGAGACACCAACCTTAATAATTCAACATTTTACACAGCCCTACGTAAGTACTGTTCACAATTTTACCTACAATAAAGGTCACTTCTGTCTTCATAAGGCAGATTTTACTACTTTGCTCCCCTTGGCCCTTATTTCACACTGGCCTCAAAATCTGCTTGCTCTTTTCTCTGTAGATTAAGGTGACAAAGTATTAATGCATGGGGCTAGCACATGGTCCATAACATGATAGTAGTTCTTGTTGATGCAAAGGCAAATCATAATATTGGTTTATTCTTCCATTGAATACAGAAGATAGTTCACTCAACAGATGGTTATTTACAGTTGTGGTATACAAGCAAGGAGAGGATGGGACAAAATACGTGTCCTTATAAGAGGAGTATGGCTGGAGATAGTCCCCTGATTATGTTAACTTGTGAGTAATCTATTTATATGTTTACTACATAGCAATATGAAATGGAAGCAGTGGACCTATGTCAGGTTTCTCAATCTGATCCTCCAGGATCCTAGACATTTCTTTTATGCTGAAGTTTCTTATTTCTTATTACTTTCAGTGAGAATTGAGCATTCTGGGGAACTGAGTCTTATAACTCTGGGTTTCAAGCTGTGTTACAAACAAGCTACCACTAAGATAGATCTGTCTCTATGAGACATACCGAAATAAGTCTTTCTCCAGCACAAACCTGCTGAAAAAATACCACATACAATCCAAAGAAGAAGCTGAAATCTGTGATGAAATTTATTTTCTTCAACTCAGACTTTCTTCTCATATTCTCTTATCCTCATTTTGCCCTTTCTTCCATCTACTCTGGTTTCTTTTCCGCACTTTGTCACCTCTTAAACATGCTCTGTTTTCTTACTGCTGGGAGAAGTTAACGTATCATTCTGCCATTTCCCAGACACTGATGGTATTTGTGATTCAGATGACTTCAGAAGCCATTGAAAGAAACAATGATATCCACTAGGGTGTCAGTGATACTTTATAAAAACTAGGTTTGCCTACTAAAACCACTAAGTTTAAGTTGCCATTTTGAGGAGGTTAAATGAGACTGAACTAACAGATTCTTCTGAATTACATTTAATTTGATTTAACTCATCAGATGAAAATCTTTTAATAGTTTGTCTAAATTCATCCCTCTAGATTTTTAAAAAAACTACATATTTTATGTCAGTGATAAAACAATGATTAGATTTTACAACAATAACTAGACAATTAACTCTTTCCCAACTGAAACTAGGACACTTCTTTAAGATATTTTTTATATTTGTTATGCATCAGTTTTGTATTCCACGTCATCTCTCACCATCATCCTATTTTCTATACCAGCAAATACAAATTTGGAACAGCTTTTGTTTCCCTTAGCTGTCTAGACCATTGCTGAAAAGCTCACAAGAACAGTTGAGTTTCCATGTTCCATGCTAGCTTGAACTAAATATGATTTGGAAAATGAAATGTGAAAAACCACATATGACAAACAGTCTACAAGTTAGCAGTCATAAAATATAAACATGCAGCAGTGCTCTTGTAAAAAACAGAGATGTTAATGCCAGACCACTTTCTTTCCCCCCAAAAGAGAAAACAAAAGAATTATTATGCAGACAAAAAAAAGTTAGGTTTATTTACAGAGGTTCTTCTACCTCACACTTCATGCAATTGACTACAAAGCTTCCATAACTTTTGTAGAAAATTAAATACTATTACAAGGGACTTGAGTATTACACAGGGCAAAAATTGATCCACAATTGAGATATGCAATGGGAACTTGATACTGTATTTAACATAACAGATCAGAAAAACTGCAAAGAAATTATGAAGAAACAATAACTCTTATGGGACCAGTCCATTGTCAGCTTTTTCTTTTCCGTTGTAGGACAAGTGTCCCTTCTCCATTCATTTTCCTTCAGTCAAAATTCAAGATCATAAAGAGTTTGGGAACAGGGGAATTTTTCAGTAAGCCCACTTCCAATAAATTTTGAGAGAAAGCGTACAAAGAAGGATAAGAAAAGAAGAAGAGGTAATAAAATAACTAATAAGAAGAAAGAGTTAATCACTAAGCTGTACATTTATGCCATGGCACAAGATCAAAGGAACTCAACATGGTTGACACGTTTATCTATCTTCTTTGGAGCATTCTCTCCAAACCAACAGCAAATGATGGTGAAATATTTCTCTGCATTTCTAAAGAGTTCATCCTTTGGTCATTTGCAAATTTATGTTTGTAGTTCGCTGTGGATGAGAATGCTCTAATTACCGCTCTTCTATAGTTAACCCAGGCTAAAATTTTGTCAGTACTGTCTGTGTGTGAACATTTTATAAACTTGTGTGGCTCTATAAACAGCACATATGGTATTTGCAGAAATCACCTCTTTATTACCCTCAAAAGTGTCTCATTGTTGGATAGGTAAAAAGCTAGACATGGAAACCTTCACGATCTTTGCACAAATATTTTTGGCCAGCTTGTGTATAAAAAAGCACACTTTTAGGCTAATGAAAGCACTTTTGAAATACCCTGAAATCCATGTTTAAAGCTTTGAAAAACACTATCAGTAATTGGGAGAAAACTAATTTCATTTAAAAAAAATCAAGGTGTAAATAGGTTACAAAGCTGCCATAGAATTTGTGTTAATGTGAACAACCAAACCAGAGAAGAAGGAGAAAGAATAAACCACTGCCTTCGTAACAGCTAAAATTCAGGCGGCCTTCTGGTTTGTAACAACATATGTTCCTTACAAATTCAATGACAATGGAAGTAAATAGATATATTAACCTGAAAAACAGTGGTCACTGACTATGATGGATATCCATGTACTAATGGACAAGTCAGTAATTGCATTCTGAATACACCATTATCTTTTATTTTTTAGAACACAGAAAAGGGATAATATGTTGGGTTTTACTCCATAAATGCTAACACAAATGTTAATTTTACTGCATAACAAAGTGTGAGCATGGTATAAGAGTTAGGAGTAAAGAAAACCAATTAATCAATCTATCACATGCTACTGTTAATTCAGTACTCTTTTTCTTTTTTTTCCCCCATAGTTCACCTTTCTGTTGCATTCACTACACAAATATCTTTAGAATTCGGCTTATTATTAGTTCTTATTTACAGTTGTATTTTTTGAATACCCTATACCATGGACACAGTTTCAGTGTTATAATCCTTTTATCAGTCTTGTGGTAGTCCATATCTAGTTTATCCCCTTTGCCCGGACATGCCAGCTGTGCCAGCTGCCTGCAATTTTAATTTGAGCTGTCAGAAATAGGGACCTTGGCCATTAATTATTTTGTGAGGAGTTTCATTGTTGATCCATAAGAAGACCAAGTATTTGTGAGTTCAGCATCTCCGGGGAGCCAACACAGACCACTTTCCCAGCGCAGCTGTATGCGAGGCAGATCCAAACACATGCAATTCAAAATCACCTGCTGCACTGCTTTCTCCCATGAAGAATTCCGTATCCACTTGGTGCCACCTCTGGGATACACAGGAAGAACAGCACAGTGTTTCATATGGAACATGGATAGTACATATTGACATGCTTTAGATTTTTCTTTCCCTCACCCTAGAAGGTATGTAGGGCTACAATTAGGTCTGCGTTGTTCCAAGGTGCAGACATGTAATTGGTTTTGAGTGTGGCTTGTTTGAATTAGTAACGACTGTGGTAGGAGGGCTTTGGGGTCTGCTGAGCAAACAGCTGCAACAAGCTACTCAGCTCCATTACAAGCAGGAACATGAACAGTCAGAATACTCAAAAACTCTGTGAGGATACAGAGAACTATTTATTCATATAGCAGGCTGGTCTAGCAAGATAAGGCATGGGAAAGGGAATATAACTGTTCTTTTCCTTGTAAAATCCAAACCCATTCTACTAATTTCTCTTGTTTCCACTTGCTTTCTCACCCACAGCAGGAAAACTGGATTTATGTTTACTCTATGTTTCTTCTTTTTTACTAAATTAATTCCTCAACTGAGTATTCTGGATTTTTTTCATCCTTAATTATAACATGTCTTTCTACTGCCAAAGAAATAGAGTACTGTATTTCTTGCAATACCTTGGAAATCCTGTTTAAAAGTCTCCTATTTAGGGTCCCATTAAAATAAACCCACGCCTCTCTGAGAGCTCAAAATGGGGAGTCAGACACCAAGTAACAGGTGAGCAAACAGCCGAATGGAGGAAGGAAGTAGGAGGACAGCAGGCTATCAGTGCAGGTGTTGCTTCATAAATTGTCCCAGACAGTTCAGTAATAAGGAGACAGGATCAAGTAAGGACTATCTTCTGGTCTGTGTTTCAGCAGAATAATTTAAAAATTAAATAAATCTCTTCTCCAGGATGTTCAACAATAATGTTTTAGTGATGAGTTTTCTTTTCCTTAAGACCTATGAGTTCCTGCTCTATTGTACAAGGAAAAGCAGTGATTTTCAGGCCATAATTTTTATGCATTGGTAGCTGTATTACACTTCATTTTCCAGGGTTAGCTATAAAATTAATCTTAAGTATTATAAATAACATTGACATGGAGTCAAGTTCGTGTCCTACTCCAACAGACAGGACACTCCTTCTAGGTAAGTCATTTAAATGGAGAACTATAGAGCTAGTATACGTGGTTCTCTCATGCATGTTGAAGGAGTCCTCTTTTGTACAGAATCATTTACATTGCAGCCACATCAGCTTTTTCCAAAGAAATCACATAATATCAAACAGTCATGACTATGTCTGTTGTCTACTAAAATACCAATAATAATGAGAATAACAATAATAAAACCTTATTATCTACTATCTGGTTTTACTAAATATATATGTGGCAAACTGATTTTTTTTAGTAGTCAAAAGTTCTCTTGTAACGCTGTTGAGTAAAGACTGACAAACTTATCCTTTACAATTCACTGAATACTAGACTGTGGTAGTTATTTGGATACTCTTTTTAGAAACACGAAAAAAATATCTTGATATTCTTTAGTCTTCAAGAGATTACTTTGTACTATTAGGTAATTTTGACTCAAGAGAAGTTACATGTTCTGTCTAACTTTTATTTCTAGACTTTATTTAGACTTAACTAGTTTAGATTAATTCCAAATGAAAAGCCTGTGATGATACGATTGAATTAGAAAACTATGTGCTTCTGAGATCAGGAATTTCCCTAGCTGTTTCTTTTAAAAGATGACAGTCTCATGATTTGAGTTCCTCTTATTATTTTTTTTTGTTGCATAGCATGTACACAGTCATTAAGGTCTAAATTGTTAATCTTCACAATTAGTAAACAGAATAAATTTTATCACAATTAAAATATTTACAGAGTCTCCTGCTTTGTAAGCAGAAATGTTATTTTTGGCTGTGCTGTTCTCTGTGAGTTAAGAGATATGTTTACAGAAACAGCATAGAAAATAAAAACAAAAGTGTTAATTTAATACTTTTTGAAATGTTGGAGTAAAATACACTTTGTAATGACAATGTGAGTATAGTCCCATTTTTCCTAGTCCTATTTATTCTAGTCCTATGCCATAGGTTTACAGAAATGCTAACTTGCTGGCTGGATCGATAACCTCTGTGGACTTCTGGACAGCGGCATCAATTATTGTGCTGTTCCCCAGTGAAAAACAGCTGCTGATATGATGATTTATTAAGCAGCATGGCTGCCCTGGAAGAAGACAAAAGGCCTTATTCTTCTCTCATTTTCCCATACATGAAACCAGAAGAATGTTATTGACTTCAAAGAAGCTACTCCTGTTTTACTGAAGAATGAGGAAGATCTGAATCAAGTTTGAGTCCTGTATGCTGACAGCTTAAAGGAAAGTGTATCCATTACACAGTTAGTGTACAGAACAAAGCAGATCTGATCACTCATGAGCTCCTTGCTGGGATAAGTTGTTTATTAAAGGAAGAAAGATGTCAAAAAGTGAGCAGATGAGAATATCAATAATATTTCTTCATTAATCATCTGAAAGGTCAGTCCTTAACAACAGACACCATTGTCATTCTTAAAATACACCACGAGCAACTAAACTGGAATACCCTTGAGGAAACAGTAACTCAATCAGAAGCAATGAGTGCCTACGAGGCAGGTGTTTCCTTATACTTCTGTTTTTAAATTGTGACAAATGATTTATGCAAATCAAAATGACAAAACTAAAACTGACAGGTGAGAAAGAAGTTTTAATTAAAGAGTTAAAAGCTGCCTGGGTTTTTCATTCAAACTAACAGCAAAGCTGGGTAAAGGAGCTCCCTAAGTCTGGTCCAGCACTTTTCCCACTAAGCAGCGAAGTCGCTCTCACCATACACTTAACACAGCTCCAAAAAGGGAGCATAGATTACTGCCTTATCTGAAAAGCAGTAACAGAAAGGCAATTAAGATTAGAATTTCAGTTTTCGTATTTTAACAGGCTCAAACAAAACTGAACTGATCTTTGTCAATAAAGAATATAGTTCACTGGGAAAAGAAGGATGACATACTTTGAAGTTTTGGACCAGACTTATTTTCCTTGCTTTGTTTTCTTAAATAATATTCAACAAAGAAAGCTAAAGTACTTTGATTTCCTAATAAGATCCATTTCTAAAATTACATATTGATGGTAAATTTGGGTAGGTATTTTCCTTTTGGATAATTGGTAATTATAATTGATGATACTAGTGCTGTCAAAGCTGGAAGGAAGCAATAGAATCTGCAAATTATTGGTCAAAAGTATTTCGGGGTTTTGGATACAACTTTTGCCTTTGGATGAAACATACTAACAGAATTAGATACAGAAAGTTGACAAAAAATTGGCTGCCTAAAGTGCAAATGCAGTATGCAAGCTTCTGCATATCGTATTTTCTTTAGTGCCCTACTTTTACGTGATCAGTTAATTTCCTTTACTCACACCTAATATGGCTCTAACCTAAAATTATCTTTTTAAAACTTTCATTTAGATGGGGTTTTCCATTTTAACCTATGTGTCCATGGAAATGTTTTTTCTAGGTACTTTGATACTAGAGAAGATGAACAACTAGAGAATATGTATGACATAAAACCAATAATCAAGTGTTATCATGACAGAGATTGTGTGATCCCATGCCTTTAAAAACACTGCTGTACTTCAGTGTATGGATACCCCCTTTACATCCTTTTGAAAAGTTGGTGTTGATACAGTTTCTGCAAGGATTCAATAACTCTTTTTGCAAAAAATGCAGTGCTAATATAATCATACTATTATAAATAATAAAAGTAATCATGACAAAAACACTAGAAAAATGTGAAAAAATGGGAGCAAATAATTAGTTTAGAACTAAAAAAAACCCTTGAAAAGTAGTTTTATTGAATATTTACAGAGAAAAAAAACCCAAACAACAGCAAATAATATTGCTATACAAAGTGAGTTCAGAATGAATAGAGGGTTAAAACCAAACAGTGGGAAGAGGGGTTGTGAAGAGCAAAGTCGTCAGTCAAGGCAACTTTCACAGGACCACAGAAAAGCAGGTGGACACTAACAGCTTGTGGGTTGAGAAATGAATTTTACTACAAAATACCTAGGGACTAAGAAATTGGTCACTTCATGTGTAGTGAGAACTGCCTTTATTAAGATCTAAGGTAAGCAGGGTAAAAGGAAATGGGTCAGATAAACTGATTTTCCAGAGTCTTTATCTACTGTGGGATAAAATTCTGCAGGTACTTGTTTTATCCAATATGTATCTTATTGTTTTAAAACTGAGTTTATACAGGCTCTGTAGTTGGGCTTTAGGAACCACTTACTCTGAAATATTGAAACAAAGTAGAAATCAATTTCCTAGAATTGTGTTATTTCACACTAGTAAGGGAAAGAAGTAGGCAGAAACAGTCATCTGGCACAGACTAAATCGAATTCTTGTGAATGTAGTTGATTGTGACAATCAAACAAAATACACATGAAGGTTGCAGTCTCATATCTGATTAGAGAAAGAAATAAAAAGATATCTAGTATATGCCGTGCAAGCACTCACCACTCTCATCTCTTTGATTTGAAGCACGTATCCAAACTCTGGTCTTGCATGTTCCAAATACATATGCTGACCCATGACTCATTGGCAGTTTTCTATTTCAGTTTTCAAAACTGGATGAATAAACATCCCTTGGTTAATCAAGGATAATCTATTAAATATGGAAAGTAGTTATGATTATTTATTAGTGTTATTAGGCTTATGTTTAAAGGCCTTTATGAAAAGCAGGCCTTTAATATACTAGCCAAACACATCATGGGATCCTTCTCTAAGGTGCTTATAATTTGCATGAAGAGGAAAGAATTATGGTCAAAGAGTAAACGCTAGTTTAAGAGGACAATTGCTGGTAGTTCTTCACTTCTCTTGATATTTTGTTGTTGGGTCTTAGTAATTGAAGAAAAGATTTTACATAGGTGGTACAAATTCAAAGAAAATGCAAATTCAAGCTTCCAAGCAGCTATTTGGTGTGACTCACACTCCAATTTATTAGTAGTAGATGTATGAGCACACAGGTGGAAGTAGAAGCTAAAAGGCCAATGAGCACTCTGAACTTTCCCAGCATATCACAATTACAAAACCACATGTGTTAAAGACTGCGGCTGGGTGCAAAGACGTAAAAAAACCACAAAGCAAAATAAACCAGTGCGCTTAAATGATTTTTTAATTGGTGGTCTGTAATTTCACTTGGATTCCAATGACAAGCAGGTCAAGAGAGTGTTTCAGGTTTGATTTGAACACAGGAAACCTTTGCTGACTACTGAAATTAGCAGTGTAAGTATTGAGTAAAACTTGTTAATCGTGAAATTTTTATTGACAATATTCCACTGAAATCTTGCAGCAAATTGCAATTATTATCATGTCTCCCTGTAGATTCAGATCATTACTGGAGAATTCCATAAGTTAGTTAGTGAAAGAAAAGGTTATAATAACAATGTAAAAATGACAAATATTCAAAGAATGATGATGAAGCAATAAAATCCAGCAGTTTTATGCCAGCAGTAGAGACAGTGGAAGAAACTCATATGTTATATCTTAGGTACCTAAAAATTAAATGCCGAAGTATGAGTGAGCTAGGCATCCTAAGTCCCTTTCACAGTCAGTGGAGATAAAAGACTGCCTTCAAAGGGCAACTCATCTAATTCCAAGATAAATGTCTAGAAGAGGCCAGAGGAACTAAATTCTGTCTGTTGTGTATCTCTTCTTTGACTTTAATGGGACTGTAGGAGCATTAACTTGGATTTACACAAAATTACGCTGTAGAAAGCACCAGATAACACTGTGTTAGATTTTTATAGTCTGTTTTTGCATTATCTTTACCTGCATATTGGGTCTGCTTGCTAAATATATGTGAAAGATGGTGTGCCTTCTTCCTCATCTTTAGGAGATGAAGGTAGAGTTGTTCCTTCATTCTACTGAGGGAACTGGGCATGTTTAGTTTGGAGAAGAGGAGGCTGAAGGGAGACCTCATTGCCCTCTACAAATACCTGAAAGGAGGTTGTAGAGAAGTGGGTGTTGGCCTCTTCTCCCAAGGGAATAATAACAGGACCAGAGGAAATGGTCTGAAGTTGCAGCAGGGGAGGTTTAGATTAAATATTAGGAAGAATTACTTTACTGAAAGAGTCATCAGGCACTGGAACAACCTGCCCAGGGATGTGGTGGAGTCACCATTCCTGGAGGTATTTAAGAAACATGTAGATGTGGCACTTCAGGACATGCTTTAGTGGCCAAGACTGTGGCGGTCTTTTCTGTGTGTATGGTTGGACTCCGTGATCTCAGAGGTCCTTTCCAACCATTAAGATTCTGTGATCCTGTGATACTGAGGGAAAGCTCTGCAAGTCCATTAAGACTGAGTGTTGATAATCTCCACAGGGAAGCATGAAACATCAGTATTATCTTTACCTGCTATTACACAGCAGCATAAAGAGCCAAGGTCACATATGAAGTCATAAATAATGTTGCAAAAGGACTTGAACTTATCTTGACCATTCACCCAAGACCACACTAATCTAGTTAAACCATAAAAGATGCAGTCGGACAACTGTACCAAAACTCTTCTCTATTGCACATAAGTTTTCTCTCACTAGCAATAAACCACAAAGAAATCACATGTGAAAACCAAACAAGACTAAACAGTTTAGCAGCAATAATCACCCCTCTAAGCACAAAATATAAGTTTCTATCTCACTGACCTTTTGCAATTTGCCTTTCCCTGGCAGAAATGATATCACATTAAATCTATATAAACTATTCTGAGAATCTAAATAGTAACCTCATTATAAGCATGAGATTCTCTTTTTTATGTCACTTGTCTTATTTTGTAACACTACTGAAGGTGTATTTTCATCATTAAACCCCTGCATTTTTTGGTCCATGTTTTGTACTGTCATATATGCAATGATTTATCTAGAACTGTCCCTGACTTGTGTCTCAGTTTCAAGGAGATCACAGTGAGTTTCACTGTTCTACAAAAATACAATGTTAAACACGCAAGCCACTGGACTAAAAACAACTAATGACAAGATCTGTGTGGAAGAGGAAATTATGGTCTTCATGGTTAAAGATTTATACAGGCAGCAAGCACACAGTTTCTGCTATAAAAGATAAATGCAAAATGTGGTTCAGGACCTTATACTGCATTTGGAATCTAACCTAAGAATGAACTTTTATCTGCACCCCACAGCTTTTAATTTTTATGTCAACCACTTTCTGGGAAGTTTAGTAGATGTCTCCTTTTTAATCCATGAGTGACCAGATTTCCTTCCGAGGGTGTAAATGCTTTATTTTACCAAGGACGTGTGCTATTTATAACAAGGAAAGACCTGATGCCACACAGCTATTTTCTAACACATTTACTTCCTCCAGTTTCTCTCTGGTAAAAAGTAATTCTCTGTCTTTTATTAAGCACCCAAAAAAATAAATAAAAAACCATAAGCCTGTAGATCAAAGAAAATGTAGGGAATAGCCATACAGAAACTGTATATTATATGTAGAAAATGGATTGAGTAAATAACAATGGGAAAGAGGTAGGAGAAAAACGGGGTCCAACAGGGATGTCTTCTCTTGTGCTGTGTGCTCAGGATCAGGCAGGATGTTCTGTGGTGTCTGAAGTCCTAGCATCACTCAACGAGCCCTCCCTTCCCAGCTGGCAATGTTGTGGAAGTAGCAGTCAGAAGATAGTTGGAGGTAAAACTCAGCAGAACAGCTGCAGGAGTTAATGAAAATAATTTTATACTTTTGAACACCAGCTTGCTTTATACATCATATATTCCTCTCCCTGATTTTGTAGTTTGTCCTAGCAATCCTGTAGTACTGGCTGTGAGAGGAGAGGAGAGGAGAGGAGAGGAGAGGAGAGGAGAGGAGAGGAGAGGAGAGGAGAGGAGAGGAGAGGAGA
>JAOXNO010000001.1:9513776-9580549 GCA_028565335.1 Limnodromus scolopaceus | reverse complement strand
AGGAGAGGAGAGGAGAGGAGAGGAGAGGAGAGGAGAGGAGAGGAGAGGAGAGGAGAGGAGAGGAGTACATGTCTTCCCGTGTACAACTGTTTTCCTTATTCTTGTCTTTTAGACTACATAAAGTCCTTTGAGACAAGGACTGTCTCTTATATGTTTGAAAAATATCACTTTGGAGCTCTGAAACAATGGGCATCATAGCAAAACCAACAGCTTTTCTAAAGTCTTAATCTCAGTGCATAAGGAAGAATAAGCGTGAGAAGTGACGGTGGCAGTGGATGAAGGTATGACATTTGCAGAGAGAGAACAAAAAGATCAAGCTTGGCATTGTTTGACTGGTTTTAGACAGCTTGTATCATTCGACTCCCTGGGTTTTGAAGCACACAATGCAGGAAATAAGATGAGTGTGCAATCAATTCTTTCACTTGGTGCTAATCACCAGAATTTAGGAGTAATTTTTCTGCATCATATCTTTTCAGTAGCAACAGGCTCATTCCCAAAGTGTGCAAAGATAGGACTAAAATTCTATCTCTACTGACCAAAACTATATTTGCTTCCTTTTCTGAAGTAACATTTCTCCTACACCCAGCACAACTGTGTCTAATAACACTACATTTTCATGACTTTTTAATCCAGAAAGTGAGAGAATATAGTACAGCTCGTGTGACTTTAGAAACTTGTTCTGTGTCCTGTCACAACTTCTGAGCAATGTGTTAAGCGTTGGCACTATCACTAGGAAGAGATCAGAAGATGTGATCTCATTTATATGAAGCTTAACAGCAATAGATGTGACTCCTGACACTTTTCTATAGCTGTAAATTTTACTGCAGCTGACAAGAGTATAGCTGTTTTGCAAAGGATGAAACTGCTGGTTTAAACACATAAATCCTGTTTAACTGCTTAATTTTTAAGCTGTGTATGATACTTTCTTCCAGATATAAGCATAAAAGGGCATATACTTGCCTGATGTTTGTAAAAAAGTAAATGTTTTGTAAGATATCTGCTGCCAAAGAGTGCAGAAGTCTCATGTGTCACTATGGAAAGGTAAGAAACACAAACCGTTTCTAGAGCAATAAAAGTTTATTTTATGTTCCATTCTCTTTAACAATGGCTATTACTTCAAATCTCTGTTGGCAATAAAAAGGGGCACAATATAATCTCCTTCAAATGTGCAAGTCCAGCACACAGCTTTTTACATCAAACATGCTTGCTTAAAAAAATGAGGCTACCTTCCAATGGTGGCAAAAAGTTGCAGGGAGACTGGATGTAGATCAGAGCTGAGAGTAAGGAAATAATAGACTTATAAAAGTATCTGCACATAGAAACTACATTCTACAAAAAGCAGCCTGGGGGAAAAATATCCCTTTGAAACATTTTTGTGCTGAGCGACACCTTTGTGAATCAAATTTATAGCAGGATCTGCTACGCCAACAGCAGAGTATCAGAAAGCGGGAGGACCCTTTTTGTAATACAGAGTCCAGAGAATAACAGGTTCAAGCTGCCCACAAACAAATGTTGTTTCAGAAAAGGGTAGGAACTTGAAAATACTGTTTTATGCTTTGTTGAGTGCATTTACCTTGCAGAAAAACGCAACAGACATAAAATTCTGAGCAATTTCTGTCACCAGAGTTAATTCTACTCAGGTTGCTATCTCATTCTCTTCCTGAATTTCATTAAAAAGTAAAGAATAGCAAGTCAATTTTTTATATATATAAAATTTTTTGTATATATAAAAATACATGAAAATTAATAAATATATAAAAATAAATGTGACATGAAGGGAAAACTAACATGGAAAAACTTTGATCCTGTATGTTTTGTGCCCCGAAGTTCCACCTGAAAAAGAAGGTTAAGGAACAGAGGCTCATGCCTTAAATTAAATGTTTTAAAAAACCAATCTGGGATTCTATGCTAATGTCTTAAATAAGCACTCTTCTCTCTATAAATCCATCTGTATTTTTAGGATATGCAGAATAACAGTGTGTCTGCACAGAATATAATGAGCACATGCTAAAAAATTAAGTATGCAAGACAAGCCTATACCCATGATAAACCCTGATTTTGTTCATATCTACTTTGGACAATTATGGTCCCTGCTTCATTTCTATTTTTATCTTTTTATTACATCATCTAATTTCCCTACTTTGAGTGTTCTTAAATTGAACCATGCTAGCCTAACATATTAATGTCTCTTTTAATGATGTTATTTCAAATTTATACCTCCTTGGTTTGTCTGCACTGGTCAGCATTATTTTAAAAGACTCAAGGTTGATCTGTAAATTACCATGAAGACTTAAAGAGTTAAATATACTCGTCTGAAGTTTACAAGCTACTTCTCAATTTAACAATATGTAAATTAAATTGAGTTCTGCCTAATGAATGGATCGGTTAATAATAGAAAAGCAGAGGATATTTATCCCATGTGTTCCTTTCACTTGTTTCAGGAAAACTTATTTCTCTCTGTGTATTTTTTCGAAAGGCAAAGCGATCTTTTGTAGCTACTCAGGTCTGAGTTCCATATTCATATTTCTTTGCAATAGAACCTAAGAGTACCTTTATTTTTGAAATTGTTTTGCCTGTAGCAGGCAACATCTCTAGTAGAGAGAACATGTATTACACCTTCAGAAGAACATATTACACCCTATTTGCATGTCTGTCTTCTCTTTAAATAAATTATTCTCTGAGTTTGAATGTAATCACTTAAGCGTTAGTGATTAAAACCAGTGCTGAGGTTGTTCCTCCTCACAAAACCTCCCAGGCAAGCATGTGATGTTACAAAGCTTTGACCCACTCTCCAAAGTATGTTAATGTTGAGATGGCCTTTTTGTCTTCTCTTGAATTCATTCTGCAGATAAGGCTTAGGCTTCTTCCTTACATCACACTTACCCTACCCTTCAACCTTGTCTCTAATGTTCAAGGATCTTTTCCAGAGGACAACTGATATATGGTCTTTACAAGGTTCCATGTATCCTTATGTATGCAAATCATATAGGAAGAGCTATGACCATGCTTTCATTTCAAACTACATGAAAGTAGTATGTTAATTATTGTTTTTACACACTTACGCATATTCAGCTTTAAAAACTCTTATATTTCCATACTCTCTGACTGATGCAATTAAAACCCATAAACAATTTTTTTCATGAATTCACAAGGTGACTGAGTTACTTTTTATTTGAAATTATGAATGTGATAATCCAGTCTAGCTATGGATGTGGAACACTGTATTTTCAATAAACAATTCAAATTTTGTGCAAAAGTTAAAAATTAGTAAGTAAAAGTCTCCATATCAAGGTAGCATTAAGAGAAATTTAATCAACATTAATAGAAAAAGAATGCCAAAAGTTTAGTGATGGAGAGTAGAACTGAATAAAAATACTTCTGTCAGGCGAAGAGAAGACTAGATATCTGAGTTCTGGTTAATCAGTTCATTGCATGTGAACTTCTGGCTGTATTTATGGCATGGTAATATCTATAACACCTTCATATGAACAGATACAACAGATCCAACTTGATTTCATTTGTTGGGAAACAGAAGATTTCTTTATCAATCTGCTCAATTTTTTAATTTGATTATAAGTCAGTACAGATTAGCTTTCTCATTATGATCAATGCTAGTTATTATTTTTATTGTTCTTCAAGAAAAAACAAGACCAAAGCAGCATTTTTGTTCTTCTTGTGTGTCAAGTTTAAAATGAATTCATTAGCAGCTGTCAGCCCCCAAGGAAGAGTGTCGACACTGATGAAGACAACATCTAAAGGTTTCATCTTACCTTCATTTATCTCTTGTCCCCAGAAGGTATGAATCCATAAAAAAAAAGAAACTCCAAAGTAATGACTGCTTTTGTCTTTTGTTCAAATGTGTTTAGAAAGTAGCTGTTCAGGCATGAATGTTGGCTCCAAATGTCAATGACACCTGTTTTTTTATACAAAGAACATTGAGAGAAAGAGTTACAAGGCTGAACTTTACTGTAGGTCTCTATGCTACTGGTCCCATGAGATATTACTTCGCAACAGAAATGCTGATTTGATTTATTATGTCTGCAATAAAACATGCATTCCTCTGTTATATAATATTGCAGGAAACTGTTCTTTTTGAAAATTTCAGCACAAAATGATGCTAAGCAGATATCTTATGGGAGATGGTTGTTTATGCAAGATGGCTGAAATCATGAAACACTTACTATGGCTATAGATGACTTTCCATTGCAGTTTTTATCATATGCATGTGATAAAACTGGAACTGCTGAAAGGCCAGCACTAAGGCCCAGCATATATTCCTAGATTTACCCAGCAACTCAGGTATTAAGCCTTTGAGCACAGAAGTGGCTTAAACTTGGACACCTGGTCCACGGATCATCAGGGGGGTGCCTAAGTGTTCTAAACATTAAAAGGAGACAATTACGTGCTTTTGGAAGATAGTCAATGCTTTTAGAAAACATTACATTCTTTCCTCTTAGGGCCCTACAGAAAATACGTAAGCATTTGTAGACAAGCAATGTGAAGGCAGATTTTTGGAAATCACTTTGTTACAGTTGCATATTTAAATTTTAGTTAAGCAGAATTTCTACTCAAGTGAAATTTAGACTCTGAGACATTTCAGTAAATCTAGAATTTAATATTGGAAGATTTCTTGCTATTTTATAGTACTTTCATTGATTTTAAAATGATATTTAACACAAGCAGCATTCGTTTGCTGAATTGAGACAAGAATTTCCCATTCATTCAAGCTATTGTTGATGTTCTTACAGAGATTTACATTATTAAATTACTAATTTCACTTAATAGACAGAATAGTTTCCACTAACTTCAGTGAAGCATTTAATATACTGTTCATGTAAGAATTCAGCAGTTAACAGAGGATTCTGTCCTTTTAGACAAAGCCAATAGCTATACATTTAGGTAAAAAATATTTTGCATTCAACATCCGTTTTAGTTGAAAATTCAGGGGGTTTCATTATATATGCATGCTGTGTTATATCTTGTATTTGTATTATATATCTATGCATAACACTCCTGTTAAACACATTTTGCCAAAATCTACTGGTGTTAAAGGTCTCCCTATTTGATTTTTTGCTCAGATGAGACATAGTGTTCCCTCTGTTGGAGCTGCCAATTTTGACAACATGCAGTGCAAAACATGGGAATGCAGCCTCCTCTCTTTCTCTGTCAGTGACGGTTCAAAGGAAGAATGAACACCTGAGCTCATGCATTGAGGTTACAAAGCTTTTCAGATACAACATTCTTAGCCACAGAAAATAGAAAAAAAATTGGTGAAATGAGGCATGTAAAATATCTTATTGAAAACCAGTTGAGAAATCAGGTTAGCTGAAAAATAAGGTGGAAATTAGTGAATCCTTCACTGAAATATTTTATAAACTTGTTGAAGGTTTAATTTGCTTATGAGAGATTGGCTTTTCTTTTTTTAAATATTTCTTACCATTTAAATTTTCAAAATATTGGAATGTAAAACTTTTCCACAAGTTCTAATTTAATGATTGCCATTTTGGTGTAATGAACATTACTGTGATCAAACTACAATTACACGCTTAAGTATCACATTTTCCACTAAAAATGGTAATCATATTGTTTATTTGCTGTTTCTCTAATAATACAATTTTCATTTTGTTTCAGTAGGAGTAATTTTAGAAAGTAATTAAAAATGCTACCGTTCTTTACTTCCAAAACCAAGTAATTATGGTTATGATTGTATTTCCATTGAAAGCATTTGCAGAACTCATAGCTTCAAAGGATGGAATTTCTACACATTATACTAATGCATTATGTGGGTTTTGTTTTGTTTTTTTTTCTTTTCCATGTTTGAAACAGAATACGACATTAAGAAAATAAAAACCGAACTGGAAGAATCTTTCAAGCTGTATGACAATAAAGGTCATTGAAGGAAGTAAAGTTCTTTGAACCAACTGTAGTATTCATGAAGTTTCAGGAGAAGCATTTATCAATCATAATCTAATTGGCCTCACTATGTTGTTACCATCACTTGGACTGCAATGGAAGAAAGTATTACTCAGTATGAATACAAATGAAAGAATGAGGCATCCTAAACCCCGACACAAATTCTTGAATAAAGAAAAGGAACTTTTTACATACACAGATGTTATTTAGCTGATTACTATGAAAAAAAGATTTTTGAAAGGGTTACTGGTCAAGTCATTCTTTGACATTGTAATTTCTACTTTTGCTTAAAACAATGGCAATCCCTGGAACTGGTTAGTAAGAAATACAGACAAGTGCACCTTGTTATGTAAAAGAGCCCTTCATTGCCTGCTATAATACTGCTTATGCATCTGTTTGCAATTACAAAAATGGCACCTAACTTTGAACTTTGAATCCCATGAGAAGCACTGGTGCTCCTAGGTGCCAAACAAAAATAAAGATGTCAAACATATGTTGGCACAAACACACCCTTTCTTCTCTTTGTGGATCCAACTATCCATTTTGCTAGTGGCATCTGGAGACAAAGAAAAAGCCTGTTGAAGCCAACGTTATTACACTATGGCTCCAGTTTCTTCAGTAATACGTAATTCTACCTACCCTGCCCCCTTTTTCCCCTCTCAAAATGGACTGATTGCATACTTAAATTTAAATATGTCCAAAAAAATCTTATCCTACATCTTTATCAGGTGTAGACAGAGGCTATATAAATATCTATTGCTACTTTGCAAAACAGTATAATCCTGAAGGGGGAGGGAGAGGAAAATGGGGGTGCTTTGTCACCTTTATTATTCACCTTTGATCCTTATTTATGTTTTACCCATTTCTTTAATTCTGCAACTGTAAATCTTTCTTATCCGTTCATTTAAAGATATCTCTGTCACCAGAACAGTATCATTCTCAAGTGGTTTTGGAAGCCATCCATTCTGTTTTGCTGACAGTGTTGTATGCCCAGTGTATCAGAAAAGACAGCCCCACTATTACTGAACAGATTAATCTTAATCTGCCTATAGTTCTTTTTATTATCCAATACTCTGTAGAGGAAAAGAAAGATTAAATAAATCTCCTTTTTAGATAAGAGTGTAAAACTTGCACGGAAAATTGCACATTTGCAATTATCATGCCAAGACCTCCCTGTTCTTACCCTCACCCAATTCTTTCAAGAGGATTATGGTTACCTTTGAAGTAGCATTTATAAGGGTAGAGTCCAAAATAGGTTAAAGTTAATGCTACTCCAGTTTGAGAGATTTTTGTCCTTTTTATCACCTTCCCTAAGAAAATGTCCCAACATAACAGGCTTGCTTTCGGCATCATTAGCTCTTAACAGGTGGCCAGCATTTGCGACGTGTTTTTAAAACATAACCCCTTTGCAGAGGTTGAGGATCACAAGAAAAATGCTACAGAAGGATACATTTAAAATGATGCTTATAAGTGAAACATTACTCCAGGGAACATTTAGGGAAAGCTAACAGTCTTGGGCAATGGTCATTAAGATGCTGATCTGGAAATTGAATATAAAATCCACAATCACACAGTTGATTATAATGTACACAGAAAAAAAAACCTTAAAAAAAGCAGTATTATCCACAAAGTTTTAGCAAAGTGCAATGCCTTTGCCTCTGTATTATGACATTTCAAAATTTAATCTGAGTTTTCTTGCTATCGTGCAGCACACGAGTGTAAAAATATGGGGAGGATTTGTTGTTTGGTTTTTTTGTGTTTTTTTTTTTAAATGAATCTTACTAGGCAAGGTAGACTTTCATTCTTGGCTCAGTATCTGTAAAAGATGACTTATGTAAAAGTTAGCTATTTATTGTATGTACTTTCTTTTACCGTTGTCTTTAATGTTTTCTGTTTTCATACTGTATGTAGTTACTACTCATGCTAACTCTACTACCAATATTAGCACCAGTGCCTGAGGCCTAAATAACATTTGCTATCAGATGACATAATGGCTTCTGTTTAAGCTGACATCTCAATAATGCGTTACATCTCTATTACACTGCAGTCCAAACAGCACTCTTTAAAGCAAGCCTTCTTTATATAGATCACCTGCTGATGTGAATAGAGAAGCTGCCTGCTTGTTTGGTTATGAGTGATAGCTGCACATCACAATTACCACTAACATGGTAATTGTTTCACAGAGTTGCTTAATGACATATACAGAAATCTTAGCAAATTTCAAACTCACACAAGTTATGTGTGTCTCCTGGGAGAAGAGGGGGGAAGAATTAATTCCAACCCTCTTTATCCCAGGAGAGCTTAAAGAATTTTAGCTTTCTTGATAACAATGGCAACATATGTGGTTTCAAGAGTTTTCCAGCTATTATATGCAATCAGAAAAAAGCCAGGATGATAAGTTTGCTGAACAACACCTTTTATTGCAATTTGCAGGGAAGATCTGGATAGGCTGATGATGTTAATGTCTATTTTATAGAAGACAAAGTATAAGGCTCTTGGATAATTGAGCATGTCTTCCCAATATAACTGAAAAAATTGTTTTCTTTTAGTTACCAATGAATAAAACCCATTTGTTTTTTAACTTTCAGGTGCTATGAAATATGTCTGTTTTACTGGGTGAGTACAACCTCGCATGGGTGTTTCAGAGACTTCCCATGACACAGTGTGCTGGCACTACAGCATCAGGAATTGTGGGAGGGAATGCCTTTGAACTTCCGTCTCTCTTGTTTGACCCGAACACCTGCATCCTGGATGGTATCTCTCCAAGTTCGTCATGACAGTTCAATAGGAAATGGTGATCATAACAGATTCACTGAAGTCTTGCACACCAAAAGGAAATAAGGGCAGGTCTCACATGAGCAATAGCTCTTTATGCTGTGGTCTTCAAAAAAGAATAATGCAATACTGTGAGTAAAAGAATTTAAATAATTGGTATGACTTCAACAAAAAGCAGCGTTCTGTCTCTGTTAGATTTTTTTTTCCAAATGCTGGCAATTTTCTTTAAGAATACAGTTATGTGTAACTATATATTTTATTTTTATATACATTATATGTAACTATATAATTTTTGAATTAAAGCATATATAACTTTAGACCGATAGTCCTTTATGCTTCATGTGGGACATGCCATTAACAGCAGAATTATTTATCGTCTAGTAGGTCTGATTCCAGTTTCTTTCTTTACTGAATTTGGAAAGCACACATAAGATTTCTGAGACTGATAAAAGAAAATTGCACAGGTAGTTAAACTATCCCATCAAACCAGGAAGTGAGCAAGAAGAGGTCAAAGAGAAAATACAGGACAGATGGATAATAGCACTGACTTTTGCCCAAGGGGGCAAATATTCATTTGGATGTATGTACTGAGTGAACTGGAGAGACAGAACATTTGTCTGCCCTGGCAATCTGAGATTTGCTAGTAAAGTAACCACATGTCTAGCCATGGAAAATTCAAGGTGAATGGCAAAGTAAATGACACCTGCCAAGATCTTCAATCGTTCTCTGGAGGTTCAAAGTTCCACCACAGTGGTTTGGCACTGTATTCACTTTTGGAGGCTGGGTTTCACTGATCATGAACTGCCCTTATATGTTATAACTCTCTAGTGCTTTTTGAAGACTGTAGGATACTTTTGATTCATGAAGAAATAATTCACCATTCAAATGTTATAAAATGATTGAATCTTTAAAACAAGATAAAAATATTTTCAGGATGTCGTTTGAGAAAGGACATTAGACGAAGTGTGAGTACTTGTTTGATGCTAAATGGAGCAAGAAACATACAATGTCCCTACTTTTTCTAAGGCTGGGTAACTTGCACTCATTTTGTTAAATTTTGACATTATCAAACGGACAAACATTGGCAAAATGCCCCAATAAAACCAGTGTTCTTTTAAACTTGTTATTTAAAATCTCAATATGTTTATGTATATGTATTTTGTTTAAATAAAATAGTAAAGAACAGTTGTATTTGATTTATTCTGCCAAAAATCCTCAGAGACAGAAATGATAGAAATGCCTGAAGCTCCTCAGGTATACAGCTTGGCTTTAATTTAATGTTTAGTCCAACCTTAGCTCACTGAGAAAAGCCTTTGCAGACCTTTGTGTGCTAATTATAATCCTTCAGAAATATTACCGTATGTCCAGGGCAGTCCAAGCACAGAAAAACACAATAGAACAGTGGATGTAAAGGTACAGTTAGACGATATAGCTGAATTAATCCTTTGTCTTCTTGCTGTCAAATGAGCGAGAGTCTACTTTCCCCATCTTTCCCGTGTTTTTATCCCTAAACTATTCATATTTATATATATTTTAACACTGTATGCACTGCACACAAAAATTTGAAATTTGCATTAGAAATTTATATTTTATTGTTTTGGTTGTTCCTTGTATTTAGTGGATTTATGATAAAATGAACAAAAATCACTATTTAAAAGATCCAGAAAAAGGACTGCATAGCTTAATTCCCGTGCACATTCTGAGAAGACATTATAAAAGTGTATGTATAACATGAGGTAATCTCCCAGACACTGGTAACCCTTAATGAGAAAGGGGTAACAATGAACAGTGCTCATGTGCACTGAAAAGTCTAAAGAAAGTTGAGATACGAACGTACAGTAAACTAGATACTCTCTACTCACTCCTGCTCTGCATGGTGTGCATGTATCTACCATGGGTTACTCAGACTTCACCTAGAAGACTTGACTTCCACACTAAGTTATGTACTGGCATATGCCCTAGTTGAAAACCAGATGGGATAAGCATTTAGACATTCAGATCAAAGAAGACACATATCTCACATGTCTAAGTAGGATAGGGAGGATACTTCCAAACTGCTCCCCCAAATACTGCTTTCCTTACTACCTTGCCAAGAGTGTCTCCCTGTGAAACTCATTGAGAGCAATTTGTGTCAGCTGTTTTGTTTTCTTAATCATTTTAGTCACTATTCTATTGAAATTACTTAAATTTAGAATTATTTTAGAAAAAAATGTTTAGCCATTGAGGAAAAAAATATTTTTTAAAATACTTTCTGTTTCTCTCTTTACAGAGCTTAAATTCAAGCTTCCTCCCCAGTTGATGGCATTCTAAATATCCTGTTCTGAAAGTGAGAAACCCCAACCAAGAGAAAAAAAATCCTGCTTCTTAATCTTCTTTCAGTCAACTTACAGGTTTACTTCTGACTTGCTAAACACCAAAGTTTATAAAATAAGGATAGAATGAGAAGATATTTATTAAAGATTTTTTAAAGAATCTATTTTTATATTCAAAGAATAAGACCAATGGTTCACAGAATAAACATATGGAAATAAAATTATTTTAAACACACATCAAGACACACAGACGCACACACAAGCTTGATCAAAAGCAAGGGGCAGACTTACATTTACATTACATACATTTACACTGTGCACATTTACATTGCGTACATTTACATTGCATTTACAAAGAACATAATGTGTTCAAAGAGAAGATAATTGCAGAACCAACTATGGAACTGCACAAGGATGTGAACAGCTGCTCACTTTATGGTACATCAAAGTTGCTTATTAACTTATTTACTAACAAAGAAACTTGCAGGCACAAAATTAATCATGTTTACAAGTACTTGCAGAATGGAAAGCACTGGATGTTACAACTGAAATTACCTCAAAGCTCTTCCCTGTTTACGTCTTTCCATTTTACTCTTGAGGAAATGAAAACTATGCCACTCTTAACCTTGCTGTGATGAATCAGCCAAGGTCTCAGCAAATCATCCTATGTACTTCTGGAGTTTCATCTGTTACACTTTTCTGTGACCTCCCAGTCCCTATAATGTTTTGCAGGTAAGCAAATCAGCAATCTTTGGTCAGGGTGTTTATCTCTTTCTTTCACACCATGTTTATGTTATACATATGCTACTCCATCACCATTAAGTGGTTTGCAACTACCTTGCAGGCATTAAATTTTTATCTATTATTTCTTTCATATTGTGATTTCCAAGTACTTCTCAAAGATGCATATGTTACTATAAGATTGTGCAAACTCTTCCAGTTCTCCATCCAATTTTCTACCCAGTTTTCTGAGATCTTACACACTTTCAGTATATATCAATATATTTTATTAAGAATGGATGATTTTCATCATAAGAATTAAAAAATGACCAAAAATAAGCTCAAAATATAGGCTTGAATAATATGGAGTTTAAAATTTTGCATTATTGAAATAACCAGAGTTTGCAAATATTCTCTACAGAAAACATATGTTTTATAATAAATTCAAATATAGGTAGTCACTAAGAACCATTATTAAAAAGTCTGCTCTGCCTAACAGAATCAATCTACAGTCTGTGGCACACTTTTACTGTAGTACAGTAATTAAAATAGTAATGGAACTATGATTAAAATTGCAAAAATAAAAGACTTCCATAACACAGAAACTCAAGTGAAAGACTAGCCACAAAGAGCATAAAGCTAATAGAAGTTATATTGCAATTACAAGTAGAAAATAAATTCCAAAGGAATTATCAATGTGATTTACATCTAATTACAGCAGCAGAGGTCATCTTGCCATTTGAAAAGCTGCACCAAACTGGCAATATAAAAGGTAACACACATTTATGGTACAGGAGTTAAAACAAGTAAAATGCTTTTTAAAAAGTAAAACTTTTCAAGGAGTACAATTTATGTCTCCTACTTTAGAACTTCCAAATGAGGCAGGTGTTTCCTGAAAAAGTGCACAAGCTACATACATTAGAGGTAGAAGAATAACATTAAAATGGAATGTGTTCAAAGTTTCATTGTTTGTAAACACTGAGAAATTACTACCAAGGTTTGCAGGTTTTTTGGACGTTTTATAGTCAAACATGTACTGTCAAAAGTTATTTGTACATTGTATGTTTTAAGTATTCAGAATTTGCAAAAAACATCTGGAATCAATAACTACACCTCTTGGATTAAAAAGAATGTTTTTTCTGTTATCAACAGTTAATGTGTTAAGCTTTGAAATTACCGCTTGTTTTTACACTTTTTTTATTATTATCTTTAGAGAAAATCCCACTCAATATGAACTCCATACTTCAACATTTTATATCTTGTTCAAGTCTACATGAGTCTGCTTGTGCTTTCATCCACATGCTTCCAGGCACTGGGAGAGAGAATGTAAAAAGGCAAATATTTGCCTTGGGACATTACATCACAGAGCCATGGAACTGCAGTGCAAACTGGAGTTGAAGAACCTCTGGAAATCATTGAGTCTGAGCCCTCCAAAACAGAGCTAACATCCCAGTGAGATCAGGTGACTCACCCTCATCCAGTTGAGTTTTGAGTTTCTCTAAAGAGGCATGTGGCACAGCCCCTTTTCTGACTGGATCCAACTGGGCTTTTGATGTGACTTGAACTCAACAAATAGACCTCCCCCCCATTAGCATTCTCCTTCCCTGGCACCTCCTTTACCTTCTCCTATGGCCTCTAACCATTCACCATCTTGTGACCTTCCACTGATTCCTGCAGGAAAGGTAACATTTACTGCAGCAGCCTGTAGAGGCATCTCACAATCCAGCAAAACTGAAGCACAGGTATGCAAAGGGGAAAATGATACACAGTTCTTTCACCATAGTCAGATCGGCGTGGTTGCTAGGAGGACTGGAAGACAGCATCACTACATATGCCGCCTATTCTTTATATATTTATATGTGCATACACATGCACATATATATTTATCTGTGTATTCCTGTGTTGATATTGATCAATGTAGGTGTAATAAACTGGGGTTTTATTTTCATCCTAAGTTGTACAAGCAGTCTTTCTATGCCAAGGTATGGGAATACTGTGGCAGTTAAGAACATTTCAGGCAAAGTCACCCTTCAACAGATAAAGCTTTTTGCATGTCTTGAGTGATGATCCTGAGCCTGAATTTCACTCCAGTGTCAAAATACTGCTTTGCCTTTGTATGACAGGACTTTTTTTCTTCATTAAATCTGTAAACTTTTTTTAAGCCATCTGTCCACCTGTCTTCATCATTAGCACAGCTCTGCTCACCGTCTAGTTCCTCTACAGGCATACTGTAACTCAATGACGGCTGTAAAGTTATAGTTACTTTTGACATATAACAGTAACCATAGATATGCTACTTCATACTAAGACAGTGACATGGCTGTAATGGAATGAAAACAAACTCATTGTTGACCACTCATTTCTCTCTAAGGAATCTGAAGTTCACATGCCCCTTGATTGTCTTGAGATACATGCTGTGAGGTAAGAACTCAAATTTGAGCAAGAGGTTTCTACAATACAGCCCTTTAAAGGCGCAGTGAATCACCATGGAATATTTTTTTCTTATTTTGGTCCTGTAATTTAGTTACTATTTCACTATTGCCCCCAAAATTTATTCTCTAACATAAACAACACAAATGATAATATCATTCTGCAAGGAATATTCAAAAATGTAATTACTGTAAAAGTTTGGAGGACGTAAATTTGGCTCAAGTCAGAATGATAAATTGGATACATTATTATCTATGCATACATATGGCAGTAGAGGCTTTCTGAGAGCATAAATAATAGTAGCTGCATGGCTGAAGGTAACATTACAATCATTTAATAAGGGCATATACGCGTATTGTAAGCATGGTCCTACCAGTAACATTTTTCTAAGCATGGGAATTGTACATGTTAATTTTTTTAGTCTCTATTTCTTTCACTAGAAACTCCCTCTGCTCCGCAAAATTCTTATTAAAAACCTTATTATTCCTTTTGTTCAGCAATATGAATGGTTACTGAGGTTGTTTAGAAAACCATCACGCAATTATTAGTTAAATGGTTACGGCATATTGATTAAAATAAAATTGCAAGTAGTAGCATAGTTCCTTTATTCTTATTCATCTTCAAACATTGTCCTCCTCAAAGAAGGAATTCAGTTTAAAATGCAAAATGTATCAGTACTATATGTGTAAGAAGACTACTCTGGAAAACTTTATAGGGCCATGGTAAAAAATTCATTAGATAAATTTGGTGTTAGTCAGCTGAAGGAGTCCCCTTAAAATCACCCTTAAAATGAACTGTTTATACAATTGTTATTTAATTTTAATGACTCCTTTGAGGAGTGCACATCTAAGTGTCCTTAAATCTATGGCTACGTATCAACTAAGGAGGGGGTTAGCTAAGATGTTGAAAGCAATTACCACACTCTACAAGCTTTGTGCCTCCATTTTCACATAACCTCTTACAGTTCAATGTACACTTTTTATTTGTTTCATGACCATTAGGGTTGCATTTGTCCAAAGAAAATGAATTAATACTACCCTTGCCAGTGTCAGAGAAGGACCAAATGATCTCCTGTCCACAGGAGCTAACAAGCACCATAGAATCATGCACTTCCTAATATATAATCTAAATGTTCCCTCTTTCAGTTTACAACCATTACCCCTCATCCTATCACTACACTCCCTGATAAAGAGTCCTTCTCCATCTCTCCTGTAGGCCCCCTTTAGGTACTAGAAGGGGCTAAAAGGTGTCCTTGGAGCCTTCTCCTCTCCAAGCTGAACAATCCCAACTCCCCTAGCCTGTTACTCATAGGAGAGGTGCTCCAGCCCTCTGATCATCTTTGTGGCCCTCCTCTGGACTCACTCCAGCAGGTCCATTTCGTTACTAAGTTGGGGGTTTCAACAGGAAACAAATGCATAGTAGAGCACTTTTCTAAGACTGATATTAACTTCGCATTGTTAGATGAAGCTCAAAATACTCTTGTCAGTCAAAACATGACATTTTTCAATGAAAAACAGACTGACATTTTCTTTTCTTTAGATTTGTAAAAGAAGTCAAGTGATTTATCAACATTACCTTTTAGTGCATCTGTGAGTAATGGCTCCAAAAGAAACCTCAGACACAAGCAAGTCTACTTTGGAAAAACAAAACTGATCCTTTTAATACTCTTATGGGTATTTTCTAAATCACAAATTCTGCGGTTACATCTCCTCTCATGTCTACAGCATGAATGTGGCTTTGAATGTCCAAAGACTCAGTCAAATTATTTGCATACTTATCTGAAGCATATTTGACCTTAGACAGCAGTACTCTTTAAAGTATAAATCTGCACTGTGCTTCTCTTTTCAGTATAAGCAGCATAGTTACAACGTATTGGACATTGCCCAATATGTAGCTGGAAGAGCAAAATGTAGGAAATAACTTCTGGGTAACACTGATGAGAGAATGTATTCTTACTTTTGTTACTGTGTGTCTAATTGAGGGACTCCCACATGAAATACTTTAAGATATATTCAGCACCTAGTTTCAATTACTCTGAACTTCAAGTATGATAACGGATAGAGCATAAAGGTACTTAAGTCAGACTATTTGAAGAGCTGGTATTTTAAATAAACAGAGAATACAAAAGAAACAGCAATTAAAAGAAGCAACAAAGGAAAGAATGCCACACTACAATTAATCACAAAAACTAGAACAAAAAATAAAGAATGCCACTGCATCATAATTTTGGTTTTATTATTTTACCTCTTGATGTCCACTGTTTCTCAATAAATATTCACTGTTTCTCCATAAATATTCGTTGTGATACATTTAATCAGTAGCTTTTTTCCCACTTTAAATGTAAAAGGCTAATGCGTTTTCTTGAATCTCCTGTTTCTTGAAGAAATTTTTTTTCACATGCACATACAATTCATGAAATATTCATACTGTATCTGCCACATCCATGAGAAGAACGGAATCCTGCCATATGTTTAAAATACATTATAATACAAAAGGTCATGAAAAGTTGTCAGTTTTGTAATACTGTCACTTTTTTAAATGTGTGCAGTACATTTCACCAGACATATAACATATGTGGTATATGGAAAACTTACATTGTTTCCTTATGGGTATCTCTGCACTCAACAATCTTCAAAAAGATGACTCAAATGACTTAAATGTAATAGATTAGGATCGTTTTACAGACTGGCTGGTAGCATTAGGAACTGGAGCAGACACAAATGGACTGCTCCATAAAATGGCTGAAATTACAGCTGCTATAACTTATAATGGGACCCCAGCAATCTCAGTGAACCATTTCTCCTGTGAAGGCCAAATGATGGAAGTCGTTTCATATCAATTCTTTTAGAAAAGCACAAGGAGAAATGAGATAAGCACTAATGTGGTATGGAAGCTCAATGCTCACCATATTTTAAAGTGCCACCCCTCAACAATAAAAGACATATTGGAGTTCAGGAAGCTTAAATATTTCCCCCCCTGTGCTACAGGAGAACCTTACACCTTCAAGAGAACCAAGGTTTAAGTACAGTTCTGTAGTGCCCTTTTGCCCGACTTCAGTCCTGTGTGGGCAAGTACTTGTTTATGAAGGGCACAAGACCACAGTCATTAAAACCCTTGGCCACCATCATTTCATGGTCTTCATGGAGCACCACTGCCCTCTTCTGGGATTTACCCATTATAGGGCTGTGCAGCATTAAGGGCACAGGTTCCATATATTGACTTCATTCCATATTATCCTTCACAGACTCTTTCCTGGTAAGTGTCTTACTCCTCTTGGACTTCTGTATAAGAGACTGTCCACTCAGAGCCAGCTATTTCTTCAGTCTATAGTTCTATTTTTCCTACATTGCCTCATTATAAACTGCTTAATTGTGTAATTGATTCAAAATACTTCAAATTAGCACTCTTGTTGTTTCTATGAATGTTTAATTACCTTACTTGTTGCAGAGCTGATTGCCCTCCCAGTTAATCACTTATTCCCTAATAAAATAAATGTACTAGTTGCTTATTTAATTTTTGCAACCCATTCTGTTTTATACTCTAGTGCCAAGTCCCTGTCCTTCTTCAGTGCTTAGCAACTTCTGATAGAACATTCCCACATCTATTTTTAAATTTATATATTTTTTTTCTTCAGTGTAATTTCGGTCTTTGCTTACTCCACTGAAAATATTTTGCTGGTCCTCAAAATGTTTTTTCACTGGTTAAGAATCATTTGTTATGACTTTCATAGAATTATTTAAGCAACTGTTTCATTGATGACTCATTATTGACTTTGAAGACCTTAATAGAAGCTTCCTACTCCCATTATAAAGTCTTGGCAAATTTTCTTCTTGTCTTTTTAGTTTAGGTGCTTCTATCACTTTTCCAGGGTCTAATTATCAGGTGATTTCTGCAAGCCAGACTTTAAAAAAGATTTTGGCAACCAAAAAGTTTCTTTGATGAGTGGAAGGAGTTTGGCCCAATGTTTAATTTCCTTGGCAATTAAAAAATTGCAACAACAAACCCTATTTGCTCTGTGTTCCACATGGATTTTAAAACTTTAAAACTTTAAAATGTGCTTCGGCAAAGTATGTAAATGAGAGAGAAATCTAAAATAGTATAAAATGGAAGATTTGCACATAGCTATATAATTAATTAAAATAGGAAAAAGAGTGAAAGGTCAGTTTACATAATGAAAAAGATTACAGGTGGATTTCTGCATGCATGTCTGTGCTTTTCCATGTTGTTTGCATATATTCAGAAACTATGTGTAGAAAGAAGTGACTACTGAGATAAAGTTTACTGATGGTACTAAATTATTCAGGACAGTAAAGACAAAGGTCTGTGGAGCAGAACTGCAAGAGACCCTTACTAGAGAAAGTGACTGAACATTAGAATGGCAGACAAAATTCATTGCAGATGGATGCACTAATTCATTAGTGGTGCACAAGAGAAAAACAATTCTGACCTTGTTAATAAAGTAATGGTCTCTTGTTCCCCAGGGACAAGATCTTAGAAGTATGATATGTGTTTCTATGAAAATATATTCTCAGTGATCAGAAGTAAGCAAAAAATACCAAAATTAATAGGAAAGGGATAGGGAATAAACCAAAGAGAAATCCTGGATATGAATCTATGTGATGCTCAAGCTGCCTACTCCTTCTGGAAAGACAGAAAAATTAGAAACATTATGGAGAAGATTCAATATACAAAAGAATTATATAGAGTAAAACACAAGAAAAAAGACAAAACCCAACATGATAGAAGTCTATTAAAACATGAGTAAAAGGGAAAAGGAAATTCTGGGGTCACTGTTGATTCAGTTAAAATGGAAATTAAATGGCTTGTTACCTGAGACCATTGCTGGTGAAAGAGCTCCTGATACAAAACCTGTTTAAAGCTGTGTAACTATTCTGGAGAAATACTATGTTGTTTTTCCCAAGTTACTGTATTTTTCCCTAGGCATCTGTGAATTAACCACTATTGAAGATAGGTACTCACCTAGATGGACTGGAAAAAGCACAAGAGTTCTTCATATTTTTATGCTTGATTTCCTTCTGTGATCACATAGTGAGGCTAATCAAGGACAGAATTCTATGAATATAAGACAAAAATAACTCTGCAGAATGCTTCTTTTTGTCTTTGAGATACCTAGGTTGGATTTAAGCTCCAGGTCTAAGAGCTTGTGGTCTTCATTTTGTGAAAGTAACGTAGAACCCACATCTGTTACAAAAGTCAATCACTGCTGTTGGAAGTCACCAAATAGGTCATTGGATATTATTGACTTAACAGGGAGAGACTAGTCTAAACTACAAGTTCTGTTAATTTTCTGCAAAGTTAATCTTCATGCCATTCGTTTTCAGCACTTTTCAGCACTTTCTTGCAAAACATACTAAATGCTTCATTTTGCTCAGCGATTCTTTGGCACTTTCTTTAATCAAAGAAATCTAGACTCCAGCTAAATTCTTCAAATAATTGTCGAAATGTATAAGTAATTTTCCATATTCCTTTAATTCCTTTCAGCATTACCTGTTGATGCCAACTGCAGTTCAGAAAAAACCAGAATAGAATAAACTCTGCCCTCTATAATACTACTACAAGCCGCAGTTTTTCTACTGATCTCAAGTTGGATATAAAGCAGACCAGAATTTTTGCCAATTAATATAATGATAATATTATAGCAATGAGTTCAGGAAAGCTTCACATTTCAACACAGCTCAGTGTAAATGGATGGATAAGGTTTATGTTGATTATCAAACAAATCTATTTAAGAACCTTACCTCAGACCATGTTTCTGAGTACATAGGAATTCCCCCTCCGCAAATAACTTACATGTTTCTGTGTTTCAGCTTCTTTTTCATTGAAAACTACTTTAAATATTCCTGGGTTTAACAATATGTAACATCCATACAACAATTGTTTATATTCATAATCACTTATCAAACAATGTTTTTCTGAGGTTTTGAGGCTGTGCCAAAACAAATGATCTATTTCTAATTTTACTTCATGCTGTGCCCCAGAGCAGGTGTTGAGTTTTCATAAAAATAAATAAACAAAAAAACAAACAACCAACTAAAACCAACCAAACAAAAACCCATGTCCAAAGTCATTGAACTGAAATTTGCTTTAAACTATGACAAAAATTTCAGACCAGTCAACACTGGTAATTCTATTAAAGTAAACATTTATTTTTTGTATTCTGATACATAATTGTAATTGCAGCTTTATGAGAAATTTAGGTAAAAAGAAATAGGCCTCTTCTATGCATTTGGGAGCATCATGGGCATGATTCTACAGTCCTCAGGAAATCTTCTAACCTGCTGTATGCTCTGTTACTCCCACAGAGATTTATAACCTGGGACAATAAAATGGGATATATTTATTCCATTTAAAATTGTAATTACTATCAGATTATGTAGAACTGTGATAAGAAATATCATAATTTAGGAACAGTAATTAATTTTAATTTCCGTCCAAGAAAACTCAGAGAATATGTAGCCCTTTTTTGTACTCATTTACTCAGCATCTAGAGGACGTACCGTCCTATACGACATTGCTAATCCCAGCAGTATACTCCGCAAAGGCCACTATAATTACTTTGGCTTTCTAAGACACATGCTATTTCTGATTAGTGAATCTATTTCTGAGTTGGTTTGGGGCCAGCTGAGAGATCACTGCAGTCTTTAAGCCTGATTCACAAATGAGAGTTATGACTCAGAACTTGCCTCTCAGATGAGTTTCCAGCATTGTTCTGGGGGAGGAAGCAGAACACAGGTGGTGGTTCCAATCAGAGGGCTTGTCCCTGCAAAGATCACGTGGATCTTATGTCACCCAGGAAGAATGGGTTGTTCATCCAAATCAGTTCTAAACAGGAAATCTCCAGAGAACTAAGGACCTTAAAAAGGTTTTAACTTGCAGATCCATTCTCTGGAGTGCCTTTTGATATTGAGATAACCAAAATCTACCTACTTCACTTAGGAAGGAACTTCTAGAAAAAACTGTGCAAAACCTGAGTGTTGAGACATGTATTAAAAGGTAGAAGGAGCCAATATGACATCATCCAAGAAGCTTTAAGTGATGCAAATTTTTATGCTTAAAATTGAAATATGCCTGCCCAATCATTGCAATCATTCCTTGGGGGAAATCATTACCCAGTAGAAGGTTTTGTTCCATTAAAATATATTTGTCAACCCAAAATGAAACAAGAAATAAAACAATGCTTAAATTTTGTCAACATATATGAGCTGAAAGAGGTTTTGATTTTAGGACCTCTTTGAACTGAATATGCAGCTATTTCTTTTATGTCAAAATTCACTCTATGTACACAGGAGTGAAAAGACAGAAACAAACCCAGTAGCATAAGTATGCAAATCTTATTTTTTTTTTCTTTCCTCTAGATGATACTGGTCTGGAATTATGGCAACAATTTTATGCCCTGTCTCATATACTTGGTCCATGCTGAGAAGCTTTGAGATAGCTGCCTTAGCTGCCTTAGGTTCCAAACAGCATCAGCGGAAACAGTTTGTCCTCTCCCCATGGAGAGTTTGAATGACTAATATCCTATTTTATTACTTCACTAGGTGCTCATTTTAGTCAGAATTGAATCAGGCTGTGGCCTCCTAAATATATAGAAATATTTAACTTGCATGTAGGAGATAAAAATTATTTCACAAACTCCCCTGTCTCATAAACCGAGTCAGGAAGCCCATTGTAATAATTTTGAACTGTTTCCAGTAGTTGGAATCCTCAGCTAGTGTAGAATTTAAATATCCCACATATTTAAATGGGTCTTTATTTTATTTAAAAGTCTGTTACTATTTCCTTGATTTTATGCATTCAAGAAAATTAAATTGGATTTTTAGAAATACCTATAGTCTTTGTCCATCTCAATATCTAACACTCAAAAACCACAGTAATAAAAGAATTTCTATTTTTCACTATTCTGTTCAAGTGACTATTCTTTCCTTTACTTGATGATTTTTCAATCACAATGCAAAGTTGTCTTGAAGAGAGTGCTTATGAACAAAGCTGAGATTGTGGATGATGAAGGACAGAAAAGTAATTTTTCACAGGTAACCAGATGCCTACATGTCTGCTGAATCATCAAACCACTCTGCCAAAGTTTGAAATTAACTGTCAAAGTATGCCTAAATACATGAAACTTGGGAAGAGCATCTATTTAGTTACCTAAATATCTATTTAGTACTATAAATAACTATTTAGTTACTTTGAAAAGTAAATCAATTGAATCTAATCAATGCAAGTACTAATAATCTGTATTGCAGAGATGTCATAAATAGCACTTTCAGGTTTGGTTGTTGGTTGTTTTTTTTTTAAATAGTGGGAACTGAAAAGAAAAAGAAAAAGTTATGCAACCATTTTTATTGCTCCTGCACAAATCTTTGCACTGGAATGAATACCATGTTTTCATTAGGATTGTTCATGCAAAAATCATCATTTTGTAAGATTGGGACTTGGCAATGAATGTTCTCAGCATTCTTTTACCTTCATGGATTTAGGAAGTGATTTACAAAAGTCCTTCCCTACTGCCAGCCAGTGTCCTTTTCTTTGGAATGACTACTGAGTCTTTGTTTTAAGATCAAATAAGAAAGAAAGATGTTACTTAATAAGAAACGTCAAACTTTTCTGAAAGCCATTGGGCAATACACAAAACCCACTTCCATCTGGGGAAAAGATAATTTCAGTTGATTATAAAGAAATTAACTTGATCTTGACATTAAGGTTAAATTAAAATGCTAATTGATTTTAATATATTAATTTTATACTTCTCTCTATGCATTTTCTTTTGGAAATTGGAAAGTTATGTACTTGGGTTTATGTAATTGTATTCATCTCCTATAATCTAAACTTTACGTGTATTTCAGGAAATCCTCTGCCTCTCATGCTCATTATAAATAATCTGAAATATTTGATGTCAGTCTTTTCCCATCAATTCTGCTGGATCCTTGCTCTCCTCTGGTAGATTTAATTCCTTTCCTATTGTCTAAAATAGTCTTACCTTTTTTTTCCTAATTTTTTAATTTTTATGACCTACATCACCTACCTCTTTTTTTTTTTCTTTTTTTTTTTGTTTGTTTGTTTGGTTTGGTGGTTTCTGTTTGGTTTTTTTTTTTCATTTATGCACTTTTCTCTTTTTATACTTATTCACTATAAGGTATAAATGAATCTCCATAATGCGTTCAGATAACACATTATGGTGGACGTTTATCAGATAAACAGCTGATGAATCAGTAGAAGGTCGGATGACTTTGTAGAGTATTTTCTTGCTACCAAGACCACTGCATAGCTCAGTAGGATGTTTGTTTTCATGATTAGTGTTCTTTGAGTTTTTGTGGAATGGTCCTATCACAGAGCCCCTGCATAGGTGTGACTTCACAGGTTATGTGACCATAAAGAAACAAAAAAAACCCCACAAAAGATAGTATCTTGATGTGTATTTTGTATATTCCTTCTGTTTAAGAGCCATCCTTTTGTCACTTACAAAGTCTTCATAGTTTTTTCCTTCCCTACCATACCATCTTAGTTGTGAGAAGCCCTGAGGTGATGTAAGGAGAAGGGACAGGGTGACTCTAAAAAAAGAGACACCATGGAGCTCATGAGCCTGAAAAGGAAAGGTAGAAGAAGGTAACAGATTAGCAGTTTTTGCAACTTGGTTGGCAAATGTATAAAAGCACTGCAGTGGGTTTCTCCCATGCTGTCCCTTATGCCTATGGGCATTCCCTGGAAATATGTAGAAGGCTCCTGCACTGCTGTCCTTAATTTTGTCCTTTAAAAATACAAGTGATTCTTAAATAATATTAGATTCCCGGTGGGCTGCCAGGCTTGCTAACGGGCTTTGTCTCATTTTTTAATACTTTGTTTTTCCACTCACATCTGTCACCTTTTGCTTTATGTTTCATCTGTAAGATCTTGGCTTTGGATTTTCAGGAGGCTGGCACATTGGGGTCCTCAATGCAGCAATGCCTAGAATAACATCTGTCTACTTCTGTACCAACAGTATTTAGAAATGGCAGCAGAACTACCTAAAATGCTAAGCAGATAATAAATCTAAAACAATCTCAGCGTTTGAAAATAACAGTATCATGTAAAAACAACACATAAAAATAGAAGACAATAGGGGACTTTATGGAAATGCAATTTTGCATATAGAAATAATATAATTATGCCACTGTTCAGATAAAAAAACAGCTGGAGCTTCCTGAATAGCAGTTCAGCACATTTCTAGGTATAATGTTGTTTCAGTGAGTTCTTAGTATTCCTCAGAATGTGTCAGTAACTCCAGAAACAATAAAATGGAAAACACTCAAGTAATGCACACAGTGCAAAATTACATTCAAGTAGTTCTGTATATACATAAAGTGACTTACAAATGAAACATTGGTTCAGCTTTATAAGGGTACATAAAAAAAAAAAGTTACTTAAAAGGCAAAATGGTCCAGAAAGCTTTACTGCCAGCATAATTTATTATAGAATTAATCTATTATGTGTTTGCACCAGGTCAGGCCACTAAAGGAAACCTGTGTCTTATCGAAATCAGATTGAGAAGTACAAATCGAGAATCCCTAATGGACTACTAAGCACACTTCAAACAGCCAGCCATATGGACTGTGTTACAGCCTGGGGATGGTTTCTCTTGAGCCATAAACTTAGGCAACAGAGTGTGGAAGACTCTATATTTGATATAGTATTTAATATTGTATTTGATGCATTTGAAAAATATAAATTACCTTAGCTCTGAAACCAAGGATTCAGACCTCCTCCTGAAGACACCTACTTTCTATTTCCTTCCTAAAACCTACCCCTTTAAATTGGGACTATTTTAAAGTAGCTTTTGCAGATAATGCACTGAGCTCCTGAAGTCAAAGTGTTTCAAGAGAAAAGCTTGTCTAATCATAGCATGTGAGACCAGAGATATCATATTATAGTCAATACCCACAAGAAATTCGTATGGGGCCAGGTTCATTCCCTGTATGTGCACAAGTAGCGCTATTTAAAGGTCTGATTCCATGATTAATAGGCTTATGGATGGTTCTGACTTTTATCCATCTAATGAAACTTAGCCATCGTTGTAAACCAGAGTGTTCACAGCAGAGGAATCTGTTTTCTCTGAACTCGTGTGTATAGTATGTACTTGTGCTAGCAGGCACTAGTGTGCCACTCTGATAGCAGAAGCAAAGTCCCTACCTCTGCCACAGGTTTCTGTAGGAAGTTAAGCAAAGCACTTTCATTTATAGATATACTGTGTCACCAAAAGATTCATCTGGGATCAGGTGGTATTTTTCAAACTACCTTGACAAATGCATTTCCCTATCAATTTCCTATCTGTGTCCTGCATATTTTTTTGGAAGTCTTGCACTTAATTTTAATTTTTCCCTGTGTTATGTCTAGAAATTAAAAACAATATTTTCTTTCTTTACCCTCCTACCTGGCTATTTAGTTTATACATTTTTTTCAATACAGCAATCGTCTCCAATAAAAACAATAAAAACATTAAGAGGTCACAACTGTGCATTGTTCATGCCTTTTAATGACTTCATATCTCTGATAAATTGTTGTCTTAAAAATTACTCTCAAATGTAACCCCTCCCCACTTCAAAGCTTCCATTGTGCTTTTTTGTACTATTTTCTGCATAGTAGCTAGTATGGGGCTATGTTTTGGATTTTTGCTGAACACAGCGTTGATAATACAAGAATGTTTTAGTTATTGCTGAGCAGGGCTTACACAGAGTCCAGGCCTTTTCTGCTCCTCACAGCACCCCACCAGCAAGCAGGCAGGGAGTGCACAAGAAGTTGGGAAGGAAGACAGCTGGGACAGCTGACCCCAACTGACCAAAGGGATATTCCATACCATATGACATCATGCTTAGTATGCAAAGCTGGGGGAAGAAGGAGGAAGTGGGGGATGTTCATAGTTATGGTGTTTGTCTTCCCAAGTAAGGATTATGTGTGATGGAGCCCTGCTTTCCAGGAGACAGCTGAACACCTGCCTGTCCATGGGAAGCAGTGAATGAATTCCTTGTTTTGCTTTGCTTGCGTGTGCGGCTTTTGTTTACCTATTAAACTGTCTTTATCTCAACCCATGAGTTTTCTCACTTTTACTCTTCTGATTCTCTGCCTAATCCCACTGTAGGAGAGTGGCTGTGTGGTGCTTAGTTGCTGGCTGGTGTTCAACCACGACACCCCTTTATGAAATTTTGAGTGTTCTCCATCTCTGTGGGAAAGCAGCCATCATCTTCATAAGCCAGCATTTTACAGCTGGGACCTGAAAACACAGAAATGGAGCAGTACAAATAAAGACTGAATACAGGTATTATTCATGCATTTATCAATGAGGCAAGTTCAGAGGTGTTCACAGAGCAGATGAATAAGAGCGGGATCGATTTTAATTAGAAATTTAATGTGATAAGCTAACTTGGTGAACATACATGTTCATTTATAGAGTTATCCAAAAAATTCCAATCAGGAATGTGTTCTTCGATATAAATGAAAAGGACTTTAACATTACAACACTTTTATTGCATCATATTTTTACCTTACATCCAGTTTTTAAGAGAAATATTGATAATATTAATTGTCACTGGTAAATTTGCTTTGCACTAACAAAGCAGGTTTCTCCAGGAGTTAAAAATTTAAAGTGTATTGTGTGCACTATCTAAACAGTTCTCTCGGTATGGTAGGGTAGCAAAAATTATATCTGAATTATATGTATTCAATAGAGAGAGTGACAGGTAAAACTGCTCACTCAAGATCACATAGCACATCAATAATGTATCTGGGAAGAGACCTGACTGCCACTTTGAATTCCCAGCTCAGTGCCTTACTGTAGAGAAACTGAACCAAATAATATGTCGTAATCAGTGATAAAAACTGCAGGGACGCTCTGTGTTTAGAAGACCTGCTAGAGTAATAACACATAATTAAAAGCATGGTACTTATAGCTGATGCATCACATGCTGCTTCTCTATCTTATATTTGTTTTTAAAGGATAAAAAATCAGTAACTGTCAGTATAATGATATTTTCTTGAATACTAAATCAAAACATAATGAATATAAGAATGTACTCACACTGTATGAAACTGTCATTAGTCCTAGCCCAGTATCTTTTAATCAATATGTTTAAGTCAACATTTAAATTCATTTTCTACTTTTCAAAATATTCACTCTCTCAGTAAAGATGACAGTTTTTCAGAGTAGAGTACAATAAAGAAGAGGAAATAGAGAAACCCCCAGTAAAATTGTCAGGTGGTGGACAAAATCAAATAATATTTCCTGCTGTTTCTAGTCTTGAATGATATTTACACATTGATCACTTTTGAAGAGGAAAGCAAAAAAAAAAAAAAACACAAGTAAAAGTTTATAAGTTTATCCTGGTATGGTCTGTCTATTGTTTGAGATCAAACTCTGAACACAAATACAGTTCTACTAATTTTTTAAAAAGTTATTTTAGAAGATTACCTCTTATTTTCATAATGTTTACTTTAATATATATGTATATACAAGTATGCATATTTTATGGTAAGAGTAATCTGTATAAAAATACAAGGCAAGGATATTTTATTAAAGAAGGAACAAAATTTTATATAATTTCTATATTGAGACAAAGTGCATGCCAAACGGTTGAAAAAGGATTTATGCTGAAATAGGGACTAGACTAATATGAACCTGCTGTGTCATTTTATTAGTTCCTTAACATCTGACCTTCATCAAAGAAGCTATCATCACAGGCTATCATGGACTCAGTGGACCATATTCAGTGGTTGTGTAGGGAGTCAAAAGTTATGCTGACACTGCAGATGAACATCTATGGTTCAAAGTTTTAAAACAAGCAAGTTGCCCATTTTCATGATGTGCTGAACACAAATCCTTGCTATTGATTGCAGAGAGCATTTGACTACAGAGTCTTAACTTAGATCATCTACAACCTGAGATCCTGTCTCTGAATATTGTCCATCTACAAAATTATCTTACCCTTTTGGGCTTTTAAATTTTTGTGACTTTGGCTTGATTTTAAAACATATGTCTCACTTCTGTTACTGTAACATAAAGAAATTACTGATAAATTTCTTCAATGTGATTAGTTTGAGCTCAAATATAATTCATTGCAAAGTTAAAATTTCATTCTGACATGAGATGGCAAGAAGTGGCATATCTATAGCATCAGAATGCATTTAAACTCAATGCAGTATTAGTAAATTGGTGCATATTGAGATCACGTAACTGTTTACTCAGTGTTTATGGATTTTGATTCTGTCCTCTAAATTGTGGCTGTGATGACGCTGAGGCTTTTGGAATATGCCAAATCAAAATAGGGATTGCAGATTTGTCCTTTCCAAGGCACACATTTTGAGAAGCTATTTTATCAGGTTATCTACAATAGGCATTACTATGCCAAAGAAATAGATTAACGTTAAGACAAATGTGACTAGGCTAACAGTATAATAGTATTGAAAATGTCCAGAGTACAGCAGGTTTTTTTCTAGAAAGCTTAACTCTCCCAGATTAAGCTGTGTGCACCCCTCCACCTTGCTATGAAAATGCTTATTGTTCTTTGTTGCTACTTTGCACCCTTCAGATCAAAGGATGTGGATGTTCTCTGTATTTTATCCATCTTGTTAAACACTTTTGGTAAACCTAGTTAATAACATACATATGCATATATGTATTGTTGATTTATGTATGTTTGAAAGCCTTACTAACTCCATAAACTCACATCCTTACAAGATAGGTCTTCCTAGAGAAAACTGTCCTTTTAAGCAAGAGCTCTAAACTTTACTTTTGGACATCAGATCTCTAAGTGGGATGATTGGTTTACTTTCCTCCCTCTCTTTCTTCTGGTCAGCCAGGCAATGTATTTTCCAAAGACACCAGTGCCTCAGGAATGTTATGTTATTTCATTTCAGTGGGGATGGGGGGTTTCTACCTTTATTTATGGTTGACATTTTTATGCTTTAAACCTCACAAGTTTTCTCTGACTATGGCTTTCTCTGACTTTCAGGATATTCATATATCCTGAAAGAAGTTCAGATAATTTACTGTTGCAGAACAGGGTTTTCCTCACAATGGCGTGAAGAATTACATGCTCTACTCCTCTATATTGCTTGTAGGCCAAATCCTGCCCTCATTTACACCACTTCAATAATAAATAACCTCCTTTGAGAGCATTAATGTGGTTCTTTTTATTTGATTGAGGAGAAAGAAGAAGTTACTGAACAGCAGTCTAAAAAGTCTTCAAAAGTAAGGTAACCTGTGAGGGCAGAATGTCCAGTGGTTTTAACAAAAGAATAAAAAGTATCTATGGAGTGAGACTAAGATAAATATTGGTTCACATTCAATTTAGCATGTCTTTAATGCTGCCTGTCTTTAAATTTTGGAGAAAATCAGGCAAAAAAAAAAGATTTAATTGGAGAATACAAATTTGCACAGGTTAGCAGGACCAACAGCTTCAACTGCCTCTGCAATCTTGTGCTCTAGCACATAACACTTTGATGAAGAGCACTAATGCATATCGTCACTCTTCCCTGAGCAGTCTGCAAATGATGACAACTTCAAAACCTTGTCCCTCAAAGAGACAGGTCAGAGCTATGGGCTGCAAGGCAGGTGTTCTCTTCCCCCAACCTGTCAGGTGGTAACGGACTGCAGCTGTCCCTCTGCCTCCATCACCCCAGCTGCATCCAGGCCAAGGGACCTCCTAGCAGCAGCTCCCCCTTGTCTTCGCAGGGAAGTAGGCAGGGGACACAGGAGTGGACATGGATAGCGTGAAGTGTTGGACTTGAGGAGTTCAGAAGTGCTCCCAGAGCCCCTCTTGCAGATGGAAATTAAAGTCATGTCCCCATGAGAGTGTGAAAAGGCAGTATGACATTAAAGAATAAGGGAGATGGGTGGAAATGACAAGGAAAGAAAGTATCCTTGAAAGCAGAAGGGATTTGAGAGTGGCATATAGTTCAAAATGGAAAGGGAGTTGAGGGGAAATGATACAAGGAATCTCTGATTTACACACTGAACTGAAGATTCTGTTCCAGAATAGATAACACCTTAATAGAAAAATTGGTTTGTGGACCATAAGGCTGTGTTCCCTCCCAGTCATAGCTGCATGAATCAATTCCCTGTCCCATTCATCATCCTGCAGTACTGCAGTGGCAATGACAGAGGTAGTTCAGGCTGAAAAATAGTATTACAGGAGCTTCTACTTTATTTTTATATAAAATGTGATTTAATAGGTAGGAAGAGTAAGAAAATTACTGATCTCTATGCAATCTTCATTGTAAAACATAACTTTGATGGCCAAAAAAGTCCTCATTTCAACTCCCAACCAAGTAAAAATCAGTTTCATGGCAAGTTACTTAAACACTCTGGCTCAGATGGTATAAGTAGTTATAAGCCTTATTGACAGGTGGGGATCCTTTATCCCCTGGGTCACAGATGTGATTAATCCTTAAGCAAAGTTCTTTTGCATAGTTCTTTTAACTTTAAAGCATTAAGTATGCAGCAAGTAGTAATAATTTTCTTATGCCTTACTTGAAGAAAAAGAGTATATAGAAAAGACCTCTAAATATAACTAGCAACTAGAAGTTATTAATGCACAAGTGTCTGTTATCAAATACGAGGACAAGTGGGACAGAGCTTGAGGACAAATCACTTCATGGTCTAAGAAGTAAGTGGGACCGTGGGAGATGAACAGCTATGGGAAACAAGCTTTCAAGCTAAACATTTTGGTGACTTGTTGTGGATATATACTTGGAAAATATGATGCATAAATACTTTATAAAAGCACAAGTTGAAATAAAGAAACTGTTTCTAAATGAGTTGACTTTTACAAATGCTTTCGCTAATCTGGAAAGCATATAGGTTTGCAGTTGCAAATTGTGACCACCTATATATAAAAAAAAAAAAAAAGAAAAAAGAGAATAATATTTTCAGATCTGTTTGGTTAGCCCTTCAAACCTGATGCACCAAAAAAAGGGCCTGCATATGAAATATGCAGAGTGAATATGAAATAAAGCATCTGGATAACATTCCTTCATAGCGCCAACCTCTACTCAAACTTAATCCTTTAAAAACCTTAGCTCACTGTCTTGGAGTTTAAAAATGTTCACTACACTTTTCTTCAAGGCTATTCTAGAAGCTTAAAACAAATAAAGCTGGGATTTTTAAATTTTTTTAGTATCATGAAAGGAATCTCTTTTCCTTGTTCCCTTGCCCCCCTGACACCTTTCCCCCCTATTATTTACTCATTGTTTACTTATTTTTATTACTGTAAATAGATGAATACATTTCATCTGGAATTGAAATCAGTTTGTGTAAAAATCAAGACATCTTATTTTTAAAAAAAGCTACTATTTTGATTCAACTGGGAAGACCGTATATAGCACAGGTTGCCTAGAAGATCCATGGAATCTCCATCTTTGGAGATAAACTCAGCTGGATGCGATTCAAAGTGACCTGATTAACTGGGATGTTAGCCCTGCTTTGAGTAAGGGCTTGGACTAGATGAACTTCAACCTAAGTTAGTCTGGTGCAGTATAACAATCCTTTTTGCTACAGGAAGAAAGAACAGAATTTCACAAGGAAAAAACTGTTTGTTTTTTTTTTCTACCTAAAGAAAAGAGTACCTGAAGCCTGAATTTACAAACAACATGACCCAGAGGCATATACCCTTTATGAATTTGGTATATGAATGAGATATATATGTCTACAGATCTTTGTATATATTTGTCTACAGATCTTTTTCTCTATGATCTACAGACATACTTTGTAATGACACTGGGTACAAAACCGGGCTCTGAGATAATCTCATGCAGAAGGGAACATGCTTTTAAGAGCCATTTCAGAACGTAGTATGAACACATACAGGATATGAGGGGTTATCAGTTCAGCACCCTCCCTGCCTTCCCTTTCCTGCCTGAATATATGCACCTTTCACCCTGGTCAGTAAAATTAATTTCTCGAACCTGCTTCCAATAAGATAAATATATTAACACAATATATGTAAACAAAATAATATACTAAATTCCTAAGGTTCTTCAGGAAGTGTCTGAAAATACATCCCATCACATAGATAGCTTTTAATGCATGTGCTCTTGAAAGGAGTTTGGTTAACTATGGTGAGTTATGAATACACTCACATATACAAAGAGAGGAGCAGCCAGAGAGGTAAGAGAGCTGGATGCCAGTCTATATTTGTGTCTTTTCTTCTGCTGCAGAGGCCTGTGTAAGTAAACACCTCACCTCAGACTTATAATTGCTGCTCACTAGCACATATTCTCCATTTGCTGAAAGACCCTTTAAAGACCCGGGAATAGGATTTGGAGAAGTACTAAGCTTCAAAATTGCAAAGTTAATTGAGGAGATTTCAATTTTTTAATTCCTTACTGTCATATATTTGGAAAAATTAGGCCATGTGTGTCTCAAATTACTCATTTTATGTTAGCAAATTTGTTTGACCTTTAATCTCTCCATCCTCCCCTTCTGGTCTAAAATATATGGAAAATGTAATTCTTTTAGCTCAAAGATTCTCAAAGAAAATTAATATTTGTGAAGCATTCAAAAATGACAGAAATCATAAATCCCTGTAAAAAGCTGAGTGCTTTTTGTAGTGAGAAGTGAAGATAATGAAGAAGATAGTTATACTATAGCATTTAATTAAAGGGCACTGCTCAGAGCTCTAAGAAAAATAGCATGCATTTGTGTAATTAAAGACTGTAACAATGCATATGCAAAAAGGGGGCCAAATCAAACTTGTACACACATCCTATCATTTTTTCCAACCGCTTGAATTTACACAATATTCTTTTAATAAACTTTCAGTGTACGCAGTCAGAAGGGAAAATACCAACATCCCAAGAGTCAAAAGTAGTATAGCACACTAGGAATAGAGTCCATCTCAAGATTGTGTCAGTAGATCTGTGGAAATATAGACGACTTCTGCAGTAAGTTGAAAACTAGACCCTCAACATCCCTTCTTTAGAATATCTGGTCAGAAAAAGGAATTATTGCTCACTTGAAACTTTATAAAAAAAAGGAGGCTGATTCATAATAGGATCTCAGTAATGCTCTGTTTTGAAGAATAACTTATTTAACTTTCTTTGAATATCAAAAACAACTAAATATCCAAACCATAGAGTAATGAGAGTCATAATTAATTATTTTAAAAGTAAACTGGAGTAATTAAAATGCTGATTTTAATATTTCCTATTCCTAGGATTTCAACAAGAAAAGAAAATGACAAGTGTGGTTTCTTGTGACAAGGGAAGAAGAGTTAATGTTCCAAAAATAACTTTTTCTGATCGACTTTCAAGGTTTATAATTTTTTTCTCCTCCAATAGTAATTCAGGATGGCCTAAATGTGTTTGATAGATGACAATTGCAGAAATGTACACTGCTGTCAAAAACCTGATCAAGGCTTTAACAGCTTGATACTTATATGACATGTAACTGATGGAAATTACAGAAGGGCACACCAGAACACAGAGAGAAGCTAATTTTTTTCATGAACTTTTGTTTTCATCTTTTATTTAGTGGACTGAATCACTGAAATATGCATAATTTTCTGACATTTCACACTATTTTGTAAATGCAGATCCTTTCATAGTGTAGAATCAATAAATTGATTCCTGTCCTATAGTGGCAGGACAAGGAACAACAGTTTTAAACTGAAAGAAGATACATTTAGGTAGGACATAGGGAAGAAATTTTTTACAGTGAAGATGGTGAGACACTTCCAGGTTGACCAGAGAAGTTGTGGATGAGCTGTCATGGAAGTGTTCAAGAGGATAAAGTTGAATGGGGCTTTGAACACCTTGATCTAATGAAAGATGTCCCTGCCCATGGCAGAGAAGTTACACTAGATGATCTTTAAAGGTCCCTACCCAAAACACCCTGTGATTGTATGATTCTGTGATTCTATGAGTCTCTGATTGTATGATTCCATGAAGTTGGCATATTTAAAGCAGATTATATAATGCGAAATAGTAAACTACACAAAATAAAAATTAAGCTAGACCACTCACTAGCAATGGCAATGTAGATTCATTACATTAATTTTTTTTTAATCTACTTTTGTTGATGTAGAAGTATCTGAGTGCAACCTTGAAACTTAAGGATTTTGAGGATTTATAAGGGAAAGAATCTATGGTTCTCTAGATACCAGGGCTTGTGCTTAGAAGACTTTATCAGTTCTTGAGGAACCAGGCTTTCATTATAGCTACTTCTGTACCTCTACACACTCATCTAACACAACAGTAATGCAGGTTTCAGGAGTTTATTGATGTTGTTTTTCTGCTCACGTAAGGTTAGCCATCAAGCTCACAAGACTGTACAGTGTCATATGGCTGATCCCCAGTTTCTCCTCTATCTTGTGTCTAATCCAAGAGAACTGTGCAGCAATTTGCTTCTGAAGAGCACCAAAGTCCTAGTCCTTGTTCTATCCCTAGGAATTTTATACCTTTAGAAAGTAAGAGAGAGTTACTGGTAGTTTCTCTCTTCAAGATGTAACAAGTTTCCAGGGATCTATAGCTTATGTCTTTTAAGTTTAAATATCAACACCATTTAAAGAAAATTAATAAATAAAAATGGTGCTTTTAGTCAGATTAACAACAACAGCAAAGGCCTGTTATTTTGAAGCTAGTTCTGTAAAAACAGTTCAGTTGTGCAAGAATAAAGTTTTAAATAAAAATAAAATAAGAACTGTAAAAATATAAAAAGTGGGGTGAGAAGGCAAAGGTTTTGTTCCTATTCCATTTTTTTGGATACTAAGAAATATGATTTATGGCAGCTTATAATGTGTTTTGTCTCAGGGAAAAGAAAATAATCATTTATTTTAATAGAAAAGGATTTATCCAGTCAAAAAATCTGCCTACACCAGCTCCCACAGAAACTTTTGATTACAGTGTACTGCTTTACCATTAATGCATACCATATAATACATTCAATGAAAATGCCAGATTTCATCCTCTGACTTCCATTTAAAAAACCACAAAAATTGAGACTCGAAATAGGCATAATGATTTGAGGATTTGGTTCTGAGTGACAGATAAGTCAGGAGGAAGTCTACTTACACTGGTCAATCTTGTAACAGAAACATATTTAAACAGAAGGATATAATGAGCTGAGAAACATGAGTCTATCTGAACAACCCATCAATTCCACAGAACAGTCCTACTGATCTTACTAATTTTCTGTTTCTTAATCATTAGACTGTTGCCAATTGCTACTTGACAACTACCAGTAAAGCATTAACTATAAGAGTGGAAGTGTGAATTTTTAAAATAAGTTAAATGTCTAGTCACATAATGTATGAATTCAGTATTTAATGACTTAAGAAGCCTCAGTTTCCTAAATATGAATTGATATATGAATATATATGAATATTTCATAAATATGAAAACTGCTGAGCTTCATTGTCTAAAGGAAGCGCTGAGTGTTGATGAACACTGAACATTAGAAAGGATTTTGATTTAGATCCCAACTTTGAAAATGTTCTTCTAACAGTGGAACATCTAGTTTGCCACATACCTGAAAATAGGATTAGACTATCTCACACACATCTTGAACATATTTTTTTTTTATAAAAGAGGCAATTCATCAAACTGCAAAACAATATATCCTATGTGATGAAAGTGCTATTGGAAATCCTCCAAGTAAGAAAGCAAATATTTTATAACAAAGGGTAACATTTTCAAAAGTGACTTCGAAGCTTGAATAAAGTAAATCACTTCAAGGACTTTTAGGCATCTAAGTGTTTGGTAGCTTTTGAAATTGTATTTCAGGCTCCTGTGTCAGAAAAGGTCAGATTTATAAACACCAGTAGAGGGACTGCTCATATACGTTTAAACATTCATGATACAGACACCTAGGTTTCAGTTAGACATCCCAGTTTCCCTTAAAATCAGCGGAGAAATGAAAAGATGTCGTTGGGATACCACTTACCTCATGATATTAATATAAAAATAGATCAGACAAATTCCACTTTCTGGTTATCTCTGGGAATCTCTGGGTATCTCATTGACTTCATGAGGAAACCAACATATGTGTCAAACTAAATGTTCTGAAACCTTTTCTAGATTTCTAGACATGAAAACAAGGTTCTTGGAGGCATTTAGAGAAGAAGCTAAGTACCTAATTCCCGTTAACATCCCTTACACAAAAAAAACCCAACCCAAAAGTACTCGAAAAGACTATTCAAGTCAACCTGTCCAGACCTGAAATCAATGGAATTTTAGTTACTCTCTAGCTTTCCAAAAGCTTGATGAACTTTTGAAGTCTAAAAACTTAACCTTACTCCTATGTATATTCCCTTAGGTATATTCAAGAATATTATACTTTCATGTTTGGCTTTAAACTTTCTAAACCTTTCTTAGTACAATAAATAATATTAATATATCTTCTTCAATATGTTTTTGCCATCATGATAAGAGCCAATTTACTCAAATTTTGTGTGTTTTAAGCACATAAATTTTAAGTGAGTTACTTACTGCAATGCCTGAATTCTTTAGTCAAGGAAAAACATAAAGTGTTTTTGAAAGCCTTTAGAGCTACATCATGTTCACCTAATTTATTGATCTAAACAGAGACAGACAATTTTATGAAAACATTCAAATACTACTGCTTTCTAGCATTTATTTTGCAATGAATGGTAGAATGTACGAAAAAAAGAGCTTTTCATTAGGTACCTAAAGTGCAGGTGAAATTTAGTCTCAGAGGCATAGACAGTTTTGTTTTTCTTCTACTCAAATTTAATAAAAGGACATTTACATAGATATTAAAGAGAATGCATTGAAACAGAACATGCTTTCAGGATAACAAAAAATGTGTCTCAGTAAAGTGCATCCTGACATGAAGGATATGGGAAAACAATAACAATTAATTAAATAGGAAAAGAAATAGGGTAAGACAAAGCATTTATGAAAATTCCATCTTGGAGTCTTGCAGTGTGTTTGGTTTTCTGATTCAATTTTCCTTCTATATTTGACCTGGACCTTTTGAAGGTAGAGTTTGAAAAAATATTTTGAAGTTCTCAAATGAAATGTGCTGCATGAATCAAGAGCATTATTGTATCACTCATGATGTCAAGCAGCTATATCACACCTAACTGTCATTGCCAGGCAATTTAGTATTTACCAAGGCAGCTGAATGATCCTGGGATCTTTCAACTCCTCTGTCTTATTCAGTAAAAAAGCCCTGTATGTCAAAGGAAAAACAAATAGCACTTTGACTTGAGGAAGCACGCCTTTCACCATAGCATTAAATTCCAGCATATCTTTAAAGGCAATAGAAAAAATAAATATTGATGGAGCGTTCTTTAAAAATAATATTCCCAATAGAAGTTTTTGTAATAAATGCTTCCTTTCAGTATGAAAAGGGACATATTCAACTCTTTGTTGGAACCAGTGCATCACAGCAGGAATAGCACATGGTAATGGAGCTGCAATGATACTCTGCACATTTGGAACCAGCAAATTAGGCCAACTTTTTTAATTGTAAAAAATGATTGAATCCCTTCCATTTCAATCTAATAGTCATTTTCCCGAACAGCAAGCATTAATGACTTCCCTGACTAATGAAAATTAATTGCTAGCCCGCCTTGACAATTACATTGTGATCGATCAAGTTTAAAGGAGCTGCAAGGGTCATTTGCTGTAATTCTAATGCAATCCATTAAACCTGCAGCAAATGATAACCTTTAACTTAGTTGCATATTAGGGAATACTAATGGCAACCCTAGATGTCACTGTTTATACAAGAGGAAATACATCATATTGTCTATTTCTCCTAATGCTCTTGAGGTGTTGCTGTTTCTCAGCAATTCCTCTTGACATCAGACTGCAGCATCCCTATAACCTTATCAAGGTGCTATAAAGGCAGAGTTATACAAATCCAAAAAAACAGTCTGAGAGTGCTCAGCCCATTTCAGGGTAAGGCTCCTGGCTGTTACACAAAACTGAGTTGCAAAATGAGGGGCTAATTTGCTAAGTCTTGATGGAATACACTGTCAGAGAAATAGATCTAAAGCACGCATCATATTTTATTGGTCCTGCAGAAGCCATCGGCTGTGCTACACCCTCGAATGTGATCTACTGCCTCTGAGACAAAGTGGAGTTCTAAAATAGGGCTCAAATTTGTGAAGAATAATTGAAGGGGTTCATAGTGAACAACAAATGTAATTGGTACTAGAAAACCAGAAGCACACTGTAGATTCCTGCGTGCCTTTCCAGGCGCATCATCCAAATGTTTACAGCACAGACATGCTGAATTAGGGTTTTTCAACTGGAATTAAAGGCAAATCACATTGAATCTAAAATCAAAATGCAGCAAACTAAGCAAACAAAAAAAGAAAGTTCTTTAAATTGAAGCTTCATAGATTTCTCAGTTGATTTGAGCCCTTCTATACACTTAAAGGCATTTTTTGATAAAATTTGATAAGATTTTCACAAGATGAGAAAGTAATGCTTGAAGAAGTGAATTAAAGAATTAATTCTAATCTAATTCTAATCTGTTATTATTTAATCTGCTACCTATTTTTAATCATATGGGGACAGGTACTGAATTTAGACTTTTATGTAGGGCTGACTGTTTTGTATATACACAGAGATACACACATATACAGTCACGGAATCATGGAATCACGGAATTGTCAGGGTTGGAAGGGACCTCTAGAGATCATCTAGTCCAACTCCCCTGCTAAAGCCTTACCTCAATGTCTCATTTCAGAGGCTGTGGAATTGTGTCCTAACAAAAGAATTGTACAGCTTGATCCAGTACGTGTTTTTGCACAAATGGAGATGCATATTTTGTATGCCAGTATATGCATTTGTGATTAAGTTACTGAAAGAAATTACAACATTATTCTTTAGTTCTTTAAACAAAGACACTCTGGGGTTATTTGATCTCTTGGAGTTTATTCCACTACCTCCTAACTACTATGCTAACTACCCGTAGAAAATCTGGTGTCAGATACTCACACCTCGACTGCAAGCAGAAAGTGCAAGAGTTCCTGCAATGGTGCCCACTCACAAAAATGTGAGTCTGTAAAGCCCAAGGAAATTGGTCCCTTCCAACTCAAATGATTCTATGATTCTATGATTCCCTGCTGCATCTCTTACTCACATCTAAGGCAATCACCCTACAGTGATCATAGCAGAGATTCCCAAAAGAGGATTTTCTGTAGGTCTACCAAAAATAAGCTCAGAGATATGATAAGGAATACACTGATTTCATCTAAATAGTATCTTGAAAAAAAAACAACTAAGCAACAAATTATTCAGATATGAAAGGTAAAACAAGTATTCTAATACACACTCTATTATGATGGCATCTCTCAGGTAGACTTTGGTATTTTTCTAGTTTCTTGTAGAAAGTCTAAATTATAAAGCTCAACAGAAAGCCATACTTTAAGACATAAAACTTACTTTCCCAGAAAATAATAACATTCTAGATCTCTCAAAGAAGTAAGAGTTCTTTGTACAATGAAGGATACTCACTCAACAGAAGCCAGAAAAAAATTTCTTTTTTATGATGGGAAAAAAAGGCATAAGGAAATACATTATCAACCAGCATAAATAATAGTGCTACAGCTATAAATGAGAAAAGTGTAGTTACAGAAGCTAGGCAGAACTTTCGTGAAGCAATCAGCATCATACTAAGAGTCAGTGGTCAGCAAGGATTAGAATTTTTGAAATGTATCTAAAAAAACCTATATTTAATGCTTTTCCCATATTATGAGGTAAGAAGGGTTACCTATTTTCAGATTTGCTTCTAGTATGGCCAAAGCGTGCACTCAGACAAATACAAACTGGCAAGAATTCCATGAAAACCAATCTCTTATTGTAAATTTGTAGAGGTATAACCAAGATCAGATGTTAGTCTACAGAAATGTATTTGAAACAACACAGAGATATGAGTTGCTTCAGACTACAGCAGTTTCTTTTTTTGTAAAATGAATTGTGAGCACAGGATTAGGTTTGGAATTAGGAATAGACTGTGATGGATTACTAATGGTCTATAAAGGTTTCCCATAAGTATCATCAGGAAAAATCCACACTCAGCCAGGAGACAGGACAAAGCTACACAATTGCCTGCTACAGCATGACTATATTAAACGGTGATAAAATATTGGGAGCCTCTCCAGGTATTTGTGCTCCATATTAACACTCCAGTTAATTTTTTTCTTTCCATCTTCTATCTTTTTGGCACACCCACCATTGGATATAATATGTACTTTATCTTAGCCATGGTTTGCCTGACATATTTCTCATCTTAGCCAAAATCTACTGCTGCACACTGATTATGGAAAGTGGTCTAAAACCCACATTCCATATAAAGTTTTCCTATTACCAATAACAATGTAAGAGTCAAAGCATGCTAAAATCAATGAAATGGTTTTATAGGCCTTATTGATTTTTACCAAGACTATGACATGAATAGAAGCTTCAGATTTAGTCATGAAAGTATTTTATCACATGCCTAGCTTATGCGTGAAAGCATTTGGACTGATATCAATGGCTTTCATATTCTTCAGATTAAACATGTGCTTATCTACTATACCAAATCAAGACTTTCATGTCTACTCCTCAGACAAAACTTTTGCCTTTAGTCAAATCTCAGCTGAAGTATACTTATGGATTCTGACATTTTCAACTAGCCAGCACTTAAAAATGAATCCTCTGAGTAGTTACGGTTCTGAGGCACTTTAGAATCCATGGCATGTAAAGTAAATAGTCTCGTCTCGTTCAGTAAAGGTAAAAATCACACCATTATCAAGTGTGACACTGCTGATGTGGAAAAAAATTAAGTATTGCAACAGGTTATTAAATTGTTAATGGCCACATTCTATTCTCAGGTTTGTGGTTTGATGCAGTCCGGGCAAAATGTCAAACTGTATCAACATTAACAGCTTCTGACAAGCTCAAAGGGAAAAAAAAATAGTTGAATGAATAAGCTGCTCTGTAAATAAAGAGACATTGTAACCTCTTAAAGTGAGACAGAATTTAATTAAGAAAATTAACACAGACTTTTGAAAGACTGCAGTTTTCTGAATCTCATTCTTCTCTATCAGGAGAAAGTTGTATTCCTTAATAATAAGAAGCAGTAAGTGCTTACTCTCTGATCAAGATTTAGTGATATCATACAGACAAAAAGGGAGAAGAATAAAGTTAATGGATTTGCCTTTTTCCACTTATGCATTTTTAGTTTATATGGTATCATTGTCAGAGCAGAGAAACATGAGAAAAAAAATGTTACAATACTTTTTGAATCTTAGAAAAAACAATATTAAGCACATCAAATGATTTCTCATTCTGATTTAAATTGGTTTCCATGGGGAGAGAGGGTTTCACTACCTTCATTTCATAGATGGGGAAAACGAAGCACAGTCAAGAGTGTATCAATGGCCTGGCCAGGATGAAAATCAAAATTTTGTTTTCACATCTATTTCTAGTGGTGCATCTGAGGACCAGACTGACTTCTAATTTTAGCTGCTAAGAGTTATTAGTTTCTTACTCTCCAGCTTAGAAAAGCAAATGTGAATTTATGCAGTTTTTAAAGTTTAGTTCTAAACCATTCTGTTTCTCAGAACATGTTTCTTCCTCAGTTGCAGCATTTTGCCCTATTTTCCATGTAATATGTCCTGGACAAAGAAAATGATCAACTTCTTTTATCAGTTAGTGAGTGAAGTAGTTAATTGGACTATTTTTGAATTATTTTATCCTCATGTTTTAATCAAATAAAGACTTTTTCAATATACATTCAGATTTGGAATTTTGCAGAAAGATTATCAGACTGCTAAAAACTTAGGTCTGTGTAAATGTTTTTATTTTTTTGCAAAAGAAGAAATGAAAGAATGAATTATGGGCAGAACAAAGAAACGAAGAAGGGAGGAAGGATTCTGGAAGGGAAGGAAAGAAAGGAAAGAAGATAAAGAAAAGGTAGATTTTTTTGTTGTTTCAGTCATAAATTAACAAATCATTGCATGGATTTTTCCAGATATTGTAATGATTTTCCTGATTACAGCTAAAATTTCAAAAAAGTATACAGGAATTTTTTTTTTCTTTCCTTTTTTAAATTTTCATCACCATTCTGTTAAAAAGAACCAAACAACAAACCCACACAAAAACAACAGAGAGAGAGAGAGAGAATAAAATGGTCAAGGTAGACTTAGTTCAAACAGAATAATGCCATCTAATGTTATAGTGACTTCTATTTTTGTAATGAACAAGATAAATTTTGGGTGCTAAGTAGGAGACAAAAGTTGAAAGTTAAGGGAGGACACTTTGGGTTTGCACAGCCTTACTGTTCTTCAGACTCTAAGTATATTAGCGAGTCTGCACTGACTACAAAGGGAGCTTAGACAACTTGGCCATATATGGAGACATCCATGAGAAACATGAGACGTCTACAGTTGGGTGTCTAATTCCAGAACCAAATTCCACCCCAAATGATTACATGCACAGTTTATAGTTTTGTCTCTGTACCATATACAAAGTTAATCTTTTATGCGTTTCCACATAGAGTTCTAATTCTTATAGACAAGGAAATAATCTCATCTTGAGAAGAACAGCTCAGCTGTCTTTATCTCAGGAAGCTGACACTGTTCTCTGCTTCTAATTAATCTTATTCCATCAGCTCATTCCAACAGCTGGGAAGAGTTTTCCTTCTGAGGATTGAAGCAGTAATGCTTCACTAATCTGACAGTATCAGATCTTTGCAGCTGGTAGACAATGAGCGCACGTGTCACCTACACTTCAGCTTTCCATTGAGCCATGCAGCCCTGTCATGGAAGTATATCTCCCTCTTCCCATAAAAGCATTAAGTAGGAAGACTACATTCCACACTTGGAACACTGCTTAACACCACAAAGCAGAAAAGGGCAATTATTGAACCTATGTATATCTTTTATTCCTTCTAAGTTCATCTGCAATTAATTTCAGCTTCTGTTGAGCATCTTCTCTTTGCAGTGCAAAATAAACATTAAAGAACAATGGGAACTTTGGCTTTGTAACTGCATTTCTGCATAAAGACACTAAGGCTGTTGTGTTTTGGTTTCTTTTTTTATCTTTATAAAACCAAGGCTGTTATTTTCAACACAGAATGCTTTGTTTGATAACATCTTAAAAATGTTATTGATCCTGAAGCTTTAAGTAGAACATTTGTTAGCTTTATGCTCTGCCATTCACTCTGCAGTTTACAGAGATGTAACTGTTATGGACATTCCTTATTATAGAAGGTTTATCACAGTAATTTATTTGGAGACCGATGCTTCAAGAATGTGAGCAAGTCCTGCACAATACACTAACCATGCTTCATTTAGTTTGATTGTTGACTGCCTTTATCACATTGCTGGATCAGATCATAAATATGCAGCTGTTCTTTGAACTTTTGTATGTTTTGCACCACCATATTTATGGCAGCTGTAAAATGCTGTGAATCAGCTGAGGGCTGGACCGGCAAACTCTTTAAAGAAGCAGGTTTTTTTCAATAGTCTCAAAATAAATTTTGATGAGGACAGCAATGAATATTACTTCTCTTTCTTGGTGACTGCACTGAAAATGCAGAAATTATTTGTTTAATATAAAAAATATATATAAATTGATGTTAGGATTTATGAGAATGTAAATATTAACCCCCATGTTAATTTTGGCTAAATTCTGAAAGAACCTCAACACTTCTTTTCATAGTTTCACTGAATTTAATACAAAGCCTCAGATTCAGTTGTGAGCAGCCAGAAACCGTGACATGTTTACCAATATTTTAACAACAAATAAAGAGGGAATATATTTTATCTTATCTTGTTAATCTAAGGAGCTAATTTCACCTATGATGATTAAAGAAGCTCCCTGATATGCTGCCTTCTTTTCTCTTTCTATGACTCAATTTGTTTAATCAAGACAGAAAGTGTAGAGTGAAGCTTTTTCTTAATCTGATTACTAATAAATTAATCTTATCCTTGAGTCAATATATGGAATATGTTTCAATAAAATAGCACATTTTGGAATCTGATTTCTTTATGTACATCTTTGAACATCTTTAAACCTGTCTGAGCTGCAACTTAATGGCAGGGCTACCACATTTAGCCAGGCCAGGAGTACTGCTAATATCACCATTTCTTATCACATTTTGCAGACAGCTGCTTTCAGTAACAGTGCTTCCTGAAAATGAAAATTTTCTGAGAGTGGTCCTGATTCACATGGGGATGAAAAAAAACCACTTCAAAGCACAAAATCTTATTTACTTTATTTAAAAAAAAAAAAAAAGTTTGTTTTTTTCTCTACATTGCTCTTACTTGCACTTAGAAGGAAAACATCATGAGATCCAGAGCCTACAACAGTTGGTAAACATCTTTGACCTCTTGGTCAAAGAACTTAGTGGGGATATGATGTGTTGAGACTGAATAATTTCCACTCTGAGTTGGTGGCAACAATGTCACGTTCGCCACATATATACACCATAATCTCTGTTCTATTTTTTATGAACAAATTTTTTATGGAATAGAGTGACTTTTTTTTCATACAAATGAAATGGACTGTCTGTAGTAACTGGGGAATATGTATATTTATTAACCACTGTTCTCTAAATCCTTGAAATTATTATCAATCCAAAAAATATTTCTATATGAATGTTTTGCCTTAAAATTAGGTTTCAGTACATCTTTTTTTTTATAAATAGCATTCTTCAATAATGAATGTTAGTTTGTCTGCAAATTTATTATTTCCTTCTCTTTCATAAATTGCTATAAGTTAAAATATCTATGAATTCTCCAGAATAATGATAGCCAGATTCGGTTTCTTTTTACTATATTGTGAATAAACAGAAATTCAAACTAAATTGGGAAATATTTTCCAACACACGTGAATAGGATTAAACCTCAAAGAATTTAAAATAAATTTGAATTTCAATAACCCATTGTACTGCTATGTCCATCTGTTTAGAATATTCTACACTTTATGGTCTAAAGTAAGATGCTCATATCCGTGAAAGCAAAAGAGCTTGTCAGGCATTAAGAGGTCAGTGATCTGCTGAGAAAGAAAAGCAGGGTGCTAACATCTCCAATAATAATCTTGAAGACCATAGCGTATTTGAAATGTGCTTTTACCAAAAAAAAAGGATGGCTTTCTAAATCATGGCACCTAACAACAGAAGAGTTCAATGTCTAAGAAATCCACTGAAGCATGAGTTGTCGTTGATGCTAACTAGACACACATAGCAGGAAGAGTGGAATAACTGTCCCATTTTACAAATTTTTTCAAGTGATTTATTTGCTTCAACTGCAACTACCGAAAAACCATGATAAAAGGTACCCTTGAGAAAATTAATAGGCATGCTTTTATAGTTATGTACATCTTTCATCTCACTTTATATACAAAGAGACTATTTTCCTCTGGTATTGAAATCTGTGTTTCTTGTATGTTGTACACAAAAATTCATGATGTCTATAAATATTTGCTCTAGCAAGAATGTTTTTTATGAGTAGAACAGCTTAAAAGCACATTTACCATAATTCACCAAGTTCCTGTGTAAGTTACTTTACAGACCAAATTACTTGGGAATCAGTTCTTCAGACAATGTATACTGCACTCTTTTAGACCCCTGTAAGAAGCCTATAAGGAAACTCATTAATTTATGCTAACTGACAGTCAGTGTGTTCAAAAGAAAAGATATTAAAAAAGATATTTCACCATTCTCAATTGTTTAGAAGCCCCCTCCCCCAAATTTACACTTTTCAGAGATATCCTATAAAGCCTGTACAAACCAGATTTTCTGACACACCTACCTCAAGCAGCTAAATTTCAGCCCAAGAATCTTCACAACTGCAGGTGATGTGAGAATCAGAGATACCACGAGTTTTACATCCCAGCTCATGCTGGTAGAGCTGACAGTTTAAAGTAAAACCCTCAAAACCACTCAGCCTATCCTTTAATTTTTAATCTGAGCAAGTTTGACCAGGAGCCATCAAGCAGCAGTGAACATGGAACCTCATTTCATTGACTGAGAAGTCCATTTTCTGGTCTTGTGTATTCCCTCTGCACTTCCTGAACTGCATTAAGGAAGCAGGTATTAACTATAAAACTCCATTTAGATTGCTACCAGTTCAGATTCTCCAGCTTGCATAGTCAACCTCTAAGGAGGTTTTAATTCTTAATGGCTCTAGGTGCAGTATAGGCTGGCTGCTCAGCTGGCATCCTGCATGCTAGGGTTTCTTCCAAATGATACAAAGCTTTACTATTTCCTGGAGTTGGTTCTAGGACAGAGAAATGGGGAACTGACAGCTCTAATAAACACAAGAGAAAAGACAAGCTGGAATATCTTTAGTAAGGCCTAATAATAAAATAGATAAATCCTGGATATGTAAGTCCAAATGGACTTTTCAGCGCTCTGGCAGCTGCCTAAATGTTGTTTTACAGGTAGTGGGTGGATATTGTATTACCATATCTGTGCTTAGAAATAGAGCTTGTAATATGCCAAATCAAGGAAAAAGATTGTCTATCTGAGTATGTGTTGCCAGTGAAGATCAGATAAATTTCAAAACGTAAGCTCCAGGCATTTACAACTAACCATTGCAACCCCACCAGTCCAAATGTTAAATATGATTAAATCAAATCCTTTGATATAGATATTACCTTGATTGGAAAATAAAGTTTGTATTGCTGAAGAAAGAATACAATAATGGAAAATTAAACTAATGTTCCCATTGGGGCAATATCTATTGACTACTAATTCAGACCCATTTTGGCTCCAGGCATCAGTGCTTGGACAACACCATCTGTAAAGTGTCAGCTACACATTCAAAATAGCAAAGGAAGAAGAAAATTGGGTATGAAAATTGGCATTTTTAAGCCAGAGGCTTGGGAACACTTGATTTTGGGTTGAAGCAACACCAAGATGAATATTTTTTAAGCATAGAGCACACCTAACCAACAGACAGCTGTGAATAATTTGCTCTACCCTTAACCATAAAATTCAACATGGTGTGCCAAGAACCTGAATTATGAGGCAAAGGAAAAAAAGGGAACCGGCTTCCAGTAATGAAGTGTCACCCACAAAAGAGAAGAAAAATAATGGAAAAGCTATGGTTATCTCCAGTCAAGGAGTTTTCAGTAACATAGGATGATGATTATCGGTGCATGAATTCAATCCAAAACCACGTATCTGGTCTTGCATCAGCCTTGCAAACCATAAACTATTTGATGGTGGAAGGCATACTGCTGAAACAGAAAAAGTCACTTCATTTCCCAACTTCCATAAATCATCTTTTCTAATTGATGTAAGAATGCATTTCACTTGCTCGCATGATAGGCCCAGTTACAAAGATGTTATTTACCCTTGCGAAATTTCTGAAAAAGTCATGAATGAACCAGTTTGCAGTATTTTGGATGAAGAAGAATGAGGAGCCGATGGAAGTAAACCAGGTAATATTTAAATTTAGATTTTTACAACATATCTTGCCTTTGTGTGCTCTCCTAACCATCTGATATGGCAGCTTGACAATCCTGTAATAAAACATCCTGGTCTTACCTGGAGCATTAACCAAACCAAGAGTCATTTTCAGACCAATTGACTTTATTGTCTCTACACAGATTTCATATTATTGCTTGGCTAACGAAGCAGAAAAGAACTGCTGGGGAAGACCAGCAGGAATCTAGATGGAAAGAAATAAAAGTGAACTGAATTATGTCTCCGTGGGGCATGGGAGCTCAGTAGATACAAACTTACAGAACTGTACAAATAATTACATGCCAGGAAGGAGTGAATAATTTAACTGAGTAACAACTGAATTTATTTCTATGTTGTTTGCTCTAATGTAAAATCTTGAGGTTCCAAGACACAATTCTGGTTTTAAAGAACTCATATGCTAAGAAAGCTATTTAGCTAGAGGATGAAAGACTGCCTGCAGTGGTCTGGAATTTTTGAAGAATTCTTACACAGTCAGCAACTGATTAAAAAAGAATAAAAATCTGTTTTTCAATAAGAAACTGAAAAAAGAAAAAAAGTAAAACATAGTATTTCCCATTTTGGAAGAAAAAATAACATTATTTTTTGAGTACTCCAGAGGTACCATCTCCGTTGCACAGTCTGTGAGCTCTTATAAACTGCAATGAAGTGACATTAGGACATTACAAAAGAAATTTCTAGAAACAGTATGAGCTAAAGTCACATTTTTCTACGCATAGCTAGTCCTTCAACTACAAAAATACTATCCTCAAACATTACAATAAACTTGGAATTTAAATTTATTTTTATAATAGGCTTATTTGCGTATGTCCATATTACCTTTTGCCCTAATGAGACATATCACTGCAGATTATACACTTGCAACAAGCTTAGCTGTCACTTTCTGTTCAATTATATGAACTGAACTATTTTCAAGACCTTACTTGCCCCATTGGTTGTGAAATAAAAGACTGAGTCTCAATGCAGAAACACCTAATGCAATCTTTCAAAAACAGTGGGTTTTTTTCTCTTTCCTTTTTAAAATAAAATTTCATCAGAATTGACTCTTTTCTGAAGAATCTTTTCTTCTGTTTAATAAGACTACTTTCAATTATCTCCATCAAACATAAATAAGCAAGTTAATTGATAATAATGTGCCTTTAGTAGACAATCTATACAAATAAAGAGAGTTTAAACTTTATAAGTGAATTATTTGTGTCACTTTGCAAAAATTCTGTTCAGGACTAGAATTAGGAGCTTTTAATATTTTTTTTCCGTATGAAATTTTCAACAAAACATGTATTCCATTTTTACTAATTCATATTTTTCCCTTCTAGATATACACAGACCTGTAGAGCAATAAATTCCAAACTCATTATTTTCCACAATGATTGTTTTAAGAATGCATCCATGGTCTAAATGTATTTGGATCTGCAGAACAATAATAGTCCCAAAATGTTTCTGCAAAAGTAGTTCACAAATATTTTAATTCTGTCCTTAGTTTTTCTAAAACTCATAACAGTATCACTGCAACTGAAAACCACTATTAACAATCATACCTTTATATAGCGTCTTTCATCTGGAAGGATTCTGAGGGGCTTTGCCTTTATTACTTCAATGCAAAGGTCATTCATTTCCAAATGACAGTTTCTTTATATTCTCCTTCCAGTGATGCAAAAACATAGAAATCAAAGATTCAGTGAGCTTTCAGGCTAAGCTATATTGCTTTACACTTTCCCTTTATGATTTTGGGTCACTTTCCTCCCTCCACCCCCTCCCCAACAATGAAGTGATGTAAAATCAGGATTGTAGTGCCTAGCCCCTAGAGCCACATTTGATTAAAAATCCAGGAACTAACGTGCCATTGGCTTGCTATGGTCTTAGCGTATAGTTTATTATCCAGTTTATAAGAAACATGTTATTCATATAAGTGGCATTATTAGAAACATAAATTATGGTATAAACATAGATGTCTATTTGTAACTGCTGTGGCTTTCATTAGGACTGGCTAAAAAAATACTCCAATCAGTTGTCTCAGGAATGATCTATATTAATGTCCACATCCTCTGTCTGTCATCCGGAATTTTTTGGCTTTCTGGGGAAAATTAAGTACTATATGAAACGACAAGTGGAAATAAAGTACAGTCTATGAAGGAAACTGGTTCATGTTTGGCATTCCAATAAGACATTCCAATAAGCTTTGAAAATTGGAGGGTGATAGAGGACTTAAAAAGAAAAACTGGGAAAAAAAACAACCAAAAACCCAAAAGAACCCCTGCACCATTGTTTCATGTTCCTTTACAATCTTATAATTTTACCAATTTTAGTAAGTGCTTAAAAGCATTTTATGCTTTGCTGAAACTTTAACATAAAATGCAATACTGCAATATAGAAAGTTATCATCTTTCCAATATTTTGCTCTATAATTGTAGAAAGGTGGGGTTTTTTTTGTTTGGATATTATTTTTTTTTTAAGTTGAGTGCTATATTTTGTGTAGGAGGTTCCCTTTAAAGATAAGATCAACAGCAATGAAATATGAATGAGTTCAATGTTAGGGTTAAGTTCCAAATTAGGTCAACTGGAATTGTATACCCAGACCTTTCGATCATTTTAAGGAATTCTGAATACTCATTTTTCATATATTTTTTGTTTGTTTGAATCCTTTGCTGTCCTAGACTTTGATACTCAGAGGACTAAAAAATGTATTTTAAACACATTGGTGTTGTGTATCAGAAAGAAACTATCATCTTACCACTGCATCAATTTTAAAAATCATCTATAGTAAAACGAGAATTAAAAAGGATCATATAGAAAAGCTTTACCTTCTCTATAAATGACATATGTAAATTCAATCACTCAGAGTTCAAATAAGCAAGCAGCTACTGTATCCTGTATTGCATTAGGATAGGTCGTAAAGACTCACAAAGCAATTCAGAAAGTGTGCATATAGTTTAGTATGCAGTTTTCTTTTTTGTTCGACAAAACAATTTAACCCCTTACTGACATTTTTTCCTCCTTCTCCTCACACACCAGCAATAGGCAGTTGCCTTGGACTACAGTGTAAAATACCACAGGGTTTACAAAAATATGATCACAGCAACAATAGAGCAAGAGATCATTGACTTGACCTCTTTCCAGTTATTTTCTCAAGTCTTTCCACAACTTCAGAAGGAACTGTTTCAACAATATTTTCTTTTTTTTTTGAAGATGGCAGGGGGATTCTTAAACCCAGGTTTACTTAAAGTAGTCTGTTTCAACATTATAGGTTAATTTTTCTAAGCATTTTAGACACATCTGTGCTACATTTTTAACAGGAACAGATTGGCTACCCTCCCTTCGAACGACTGAACATGAGCAATCATGAGTGAACACAGAGATTCAGAAGAATCAAAACATACAGAGGGTACAGTCAGTAACATGGTCACAGGAAAAACAGGAACCTCCCAAGAAAATGTGTGAATTATTTCCCATATAGTGTCAGCCACACAAGAGGCTGGTGCAGACAAAATGTAGCTCAGCTGCCTTTGTTGAAACCGAATCCAGTCACAATCTTTATATAAGAAGGCAAGAGGATTATATCATCATAAACATGATTGCTTTCTGAAGGCCAAGATGGCAGAGCCTTGAATGGACAAAATGACGTTTCCACATAGTTACAGAATGCACATGAGAACAGACGGAACCAGACAGATGTTGAAGCTTGATGATGTCCTGGGAGTGCCTCAACAGGAAAAGACTTCTTTAATGGATCATGAGTTCTCTTTCCTTTATATCCCTATAAATCAGACGTTTAATGTCCATACGGGTATTTTATATTCATCTTACAGGAATCAAAAACCAACTTTATACCTACAAATACATTAACTTCCTCTTCTGATTGACATAAACAAAGTAGTTCTATTAATGTCAAATTAAGGATTTTTCTCTGCCTTTAGAATATTGAAGGGAACAGTTGAACAGGTAATAGAATGATGTGCCATTCATGGTTTTTTTGTAGGACTGAAGCATTATAGAAGCGTTTCTTGTAACAGCTCCATCATTGACCATTCCTTCATTTATTCTTATTGTCTTATCAGTGGAAGGCTGGAATACCCAACGGAGAGTGGTAAATTAGACTAATTTAAACACATTCATACCTCTTTCTCTTAAATTTAGCTCATACAATGATATAAGAGAAGGAATTATTATGCTTCAAATATAACATATATTTACTGAGATCTATCCATAAGATCACTGTCTTGACAGATTGTTTCTGTCCTTCAAACAACGTGATGTCTATTGAAGCTGCTAGATTATCATACCTGTGTATTCAAGAGCATCGACTGACCCTAGGATATGCCCCAGTTTTAATTGTATTGGAGAAGGTTGGATTCTCTGTTCTTTTTTGTGGCCACAGAAAATGTCTTGCATGCTACATAGTTATGTAACCTCCCACAATTTTTTCTTTAGAAAATAGATGAAATACACCAAACTTTAGGGTTTCTTTTTAATTTTTTGACAATGAAGAAATGTAAGTTTTTAACTGACCTCCAAATGTAGAATATGACCATAGCATGTTAGTTTAGGTATTAAATTAAACACGTTCCGGAATCCTTTTTCAACAGAGTCCAGGTAACCCAGAACAGCCTGCATCTGTGTTCATCCACATCTTTGCCTCTAAACAGGCTGTGTACAAACTATTGAGACTAGTCTACAAGAAGTTCCAGTTCCTGAATATGCCTGGAAATTCTCCAAGTGGACAACAGATACCTTCCAAAATAATCTCAGTAAATAATCTAACTGCTTGATAATAGAGACAGTCATGTTCAAGTGCCTAAGAATGTTCTGATGTATAACTTAAATTATTAGTATAACATAGCCAAACAAAAAAAATCTTTTAGAGAAGACAACAATGGAGGATTAGTTGACTAGACTTTATTTTTCTTTCTTAAGCAGCACATTTTTCCAGGCACTTACTGAAATTTATAGTCATAATTCTGTCATTGAAACTCCAGCAAAGTTGTTCCCAATCCACCAAACCAATATGGGTTACAACAGGATTGGATCCCAAGTTTTTTAAGCGTTGACACAGTACTTTTATGAGGAACTATAAAAAAAGAAATAAACTGTATCTTCCCCTTCATGTCCATGGACAGATAAGATTAGGTCCACATGGCTTTCTGCAGTGAGACTGGGGAGAACAGTATAAACTTTCAGGGCTGTTTCTCTAATCTTGAAAGAAAACCCCATTCTTTGTTGGTTTCAAGGGTTTTGTAGTATTCATGAGCAAGAATGGGGTCTGTGTGCTGGCTGTTCTCCATGACAGTGCTGTACAACTTTGTGACCATATGAGGAAAAAGAAAGAGAATGTGTGAATAGCTGAGTTATGGGATTTATACTCTATGCAAAAACTCAGATTCGGCTTCTTCTGCTGACTTAGAACACATAGAGAAAACCTAGTCTCCTGTATCTCAGATGCACTCCAGGATCTGCAGACTTTCACGCCCAATCTCAATACCTTCCCAAGAAGAGAAATTAATGTTAAAGTGTTAAAACAGATTGCAGAAATGCCACATATAAATATTATATCCATGTAAGAGCAGTCATTTGAACTCATAAATCTCAAAACTCTGCCTTGGGTAAGCTCTTTTTCTCAGTTTGTCCATTTAAGAGGTTTTAAGCTCCATACAGAACATTCAGATGTTCACTGAAGCATAAAACAGGACTTTGAGATAATTCACCTGCTGCATGGTATTTACAGTACTTATTCTAGAGATGTGATATACAGTCTCTGATCTAGAGAATATGCAAGTAGTTTACACAAAATGAAATAATTTTAACAAACAAGACCTAGACTAGCTCTATCTTGGACATAAAACATAATGATTGAGAACATTCTCACACTTAGATTTGAAATTCCTGAAGCAGAGGAGGATCGTGAAGCTATGTTCTTCCATAACCATAGGGAAGTGCTATGAATACTTGTTGTTTTGTAATGTGGAAATCTTTGATATTTTGTGAGTGCTGTGTAAGTTCATCAACTAATTTTCTTTTGTTAAATATGCTTAGATTTTTTTTTTCTTTTTTGTTTCAAATTGGGGAAAAAATGGATTATTTTTGGCCAAGTATGGAATCTGAGGCAGGGGACTCAGATATTTGTTCTGATGATAGTAATGAAAAACTCACACTACTTGATTCAAGAAGGATTCCTATTCGATTTTTATGGATGTCCTGGAAAAATAATTAATCACACGGCTCTGTTGTGAACAAATATTTGACAATAGCATGGGAGTAGCCCATGTGGAGTGTGTTAGGATTCAAAATATTAACAGCAGAAGCATGCCAGCTTTGTAGCAGTTGACTTTTTATGTGAGAGTGATTACAGCTGGAAGCACACTAAAAATTAACAACACATAACTATGTAACATTAGCAGGAATTGCAAAACTGAACTGAGTCACAATAAAAGCACAGAAGTTGATATTGCAGTATTACTTCAGAGTCTATAAAACCATATGTATTTCTTGTTGAAATATGGTTTGGGTATCTTTTAATGCTTTTATCAACGTGACAAATCTACTTAAAAATATGCCTATTGTAGTATAGCTGTTGTGTGAAGATTTTGATCACATCCAGAAGTGAATTATGCTTCCTGATATGTAGTGATCTATGCGCTGGACATTCAGGCTCCTAATGTCCGGTGTTCGTTATACTTCCCAGTAAGTCATGCTATAGCAAGCAGAAAGCCGGGGGGGAAGTGGAGTGTGTGTGTATGTGTGTGTGAAGAAAATCAGAGAGAAAGAGAAATAGAAAGTGAGAGAGATGGGAACACAAGGTAATAAAATCACTTTTTCCTTTGATGCTTTAAAGAGGAGGCGTGAAACTCATGCATACTTCTCTGGAGTCTGAGTCATCCAATATCCCTCAGCATTTGAACTAATGGTACAAGTGAGGAGAATATTATGACTATACTAGAACAGCCTTCTTAGTAGATTTCTGAATTCTTTTTTCTTGTTCACATACAACTCCAGGGCACAGGAAACTTAGCAATCTTGTCCATGGAGACCAAATTCAACAGCCGTATTGAGCTTCTCTGCAGAAAACAGGACAGCAGCTCCCACGCAGCCTCCAGGAAAGGGAGTGAGATGCTAACAAAGCCAGGTGAGGGGGCTTGAGGAAAGTACTTTTTCTTATAAGGAGCAGAACTGTATGTAGAATAAGAGGGAATTTATTGCCCACTTGTATCATATAAACTAAATAACCTTTTTTATGTGTCCTTTTTTTTAAAAATGAAGACTTCTGTTTTAGTAAACAGTGTTACTTGTAGCAATCCAAAATCATTAGTCCTTGATTACATTACCACTATGTTCACAGATCAGTTTGACAAGTGGTGTGTTTCTCATGCTGTTGGAACAGATAGGGAATGTGTAGGAGGCAAAGTTTGGAAAAAAACCTGTGCAGGAGCAATTATGGACGTTAATATAAAGAATATGGTTGTAGGGATATTACAATTGGTGTACCAGATTCACAGCTCTCTGAAGTCACGCAATATTCTTCAGTGCACTGTTAGTGAGAACATACATATTGAACTGAAAACCCAAAGCCCAGGGAAGAAAAGGAGTTTTGTAATTTTTTTCACTTGGGTGTTTAAGGTTCATTTTATATTGAGGATCCTTAAGTCTTCGGAGAACACTATCTTAAGAAAAATACAAGTTTCCTCAAGTGTTTAATACTAAAATCTTACGGTCAAAAGATCTAAAAGAACTAAAATCAACGGTCTCAGAAAATATTGTGCTGACAACTTCGTCTGTCACTGGTTTCAGATCTGGTGTAATTCTTAATTCTGTTTAGATTGATTACCTTCCTTTTTTTTTTTTTTTTTTTTTTTTTGTATAATAGAGCCATCGTTACCTGAACTTAGTCCTACAAACCATCTTCCAACTTAAATTTCCATGCAGAATTTCAGTGTAACATCCTCCCACATAATTCAGGACATAGCTTTTGGACCCATTTATGAAGTTGTGACTCCGTCAAACTTATTTTACTTTCGAAAAATTTCAACCAACTTCCCCCCCCGGCCAGCTCCCTGCAGAGAGGTTGGACTAGATGACCTTTAAAGGTCCCTTCCAACCTCAACTATCCTGTGATTCTACCAGGACAAAAAGCCGAATCCTTATTTGATTTGCTTTACATCCCTCTCTGTACCTTTGCCATTCCTTAGTAACAGCTTCATTTGCTGAAAAGAGTAATTTATGTTCGAGACTGGCTCAGATGAACTATTTCACTGAACATTAATGCAAGAGATGACACAGGGGACACATATGCATCTCTTACAGTGATAGTTTCTTAAAATATAAATTAAAAAACGCAAACCCTTGCATGTACTATTATTAAAATCCCTTCTATTTGCATCATTGAAACTGATCTCCAGACAGTAATGCTCTACAGACAAAAATGTTGCTGTCCAAAATGATATCACAACACACATTTTTTCAATTTGTGTGGCAGACATGCTACCGGAGGTTTGGGAAAAGCCACTGCCTGATATTAGTGCTTGATTTCTGTGCAACAGAAGATGAAAAATCTGGCTCATGTTTTGTGCTTCTGACTTGATGCATACTTTTTGTATTTTCTTGAATGTCTAAACCAAAAATAACAGTAAATTCAAGTGTTTTTCATCATAATCATACATCAGTCAGATGTGTGACTAGGTCTAGGTGCCACAAAGTTACACCTTGTTTAACTATTGTTCATTCAGGAAGAACTGAACCATTTTAAACTAGATTTCAAAACTTCGTAGTGAAATTCCATATGAAAATACATTTATCAGAGTTTGTCATTCCTCTAAGCAATTTAATTTCCTTATTTACTGCTTCAAACTAAACCAACTTAATTAAGAATTAAACCTTGTGAAAAAGATCTTCATAGGGGACTTGAAGCAATTTGAAAGGACTCTTTCAAGATCTGAGCTAGAAAAGTAGGACTAATTTAAATTCTAACACCACAGTCAGTCCCAGTGAAAGGGAGGATATGAATGTGTGTTTGGAAGTCAGTTGGGTTTATTTGGCTTCACATGTTGTTTCCCAGATTTCAGTAGTTAAAAATTTGGCTTCAAAGCTTCATTACCTGGAAGATCACATAAACTTTCTTGTCACTGAGCCAGCCTTCAGAACCAAGATGAAGCTCACAAGAGGTAAGAGAAATTTTCAAAGCTCTCCTTTACAACATTTAACTCACGAATCATTAATCTTGTCCACTTAAAGAAGCATTTTAGGGCCAGAGCTTACTGAGCCATTTAGCTGAAATTTTGGAAGCACTAACGGGAGTAGAAGTAGAAAATTGTGTCTGTAATGGATTTTTGAATTCAAAAGAAATAAGACTATATGGGCAGTTTAACCCACTTTGTATTGATTTGAGGAAAAAGAAAATCAGGACTATGTTCAACATAAGACTACAGTGAGCATGTATCAGCAATCAAATTTGGACATAAGGAAAACCAACATAAACCAACAAAGTTTATATTCTATTGTCTTTATACAATCAGGTATTGGCTAAGAAGAAGAGAGCATACACCAAGATGGAAAAAGCTTGTGGTTCCGTCAATATTTAGGAGGCTTCAGATTTCTGAGGCAGTCAGCAGTAGCATGCATAAAGGGATGGTGACCATCTACAAAGATACACAGACATTTATTTATCCATGACTGATGAAGGTATCTTACTGTGGTGGAGAGAAAAAGACTTCACTGAGAGGTTCAAATTAACAACTTATTTGGACTTCACTCACATGTCTAATATGCCACTACTGCAGGTTCTACAGATACAATGGAGAATGCACTATTGCAATTTAAAAGTGATTCATGGAACACACTATTACAACCTAAGAGTGAGCCCAAAAAGTACCAACACAAACCACAAGCTCGCTAGTTATTAATATCTTAAAAGAGTGCATTAATCACAATCTTAAAGCATGCCAAATACCATACGCATGTTTCTTATTCACTTACCCTCTCTCTCAGGTAAGGTCAACTCAGTCTCTGGGAAGTTACCCTGTACAGCATCCTGGACAGGGGGGGAAGAATCTCCTACTGGCCAGCTGTACCATTGGAAGACTCCCCATTTTTCTCACCAAAGCTTATGGTTTATATTTCCTGATTCAATGTGTGTACAGGATATCTTACTCTCAAATGTCCTTCTACTGATCTTCCTCTGGTATCATCATCATGGGGATTACAGTACAGTTGTCACACCAAGAAAAATATGACATTTATAAAAATGCCTCGAGCATGCAGCCACAGTCCTAGTTCCATTCTCTATCCAAGATGTGGAGAGCCAAAAATGCAAAATGCTTCCCTACCCACAGAACAAAATTAGTTTCAACACCTGTACCCTTAAGCCTCAATACCTGCATCTTACTTCACACAGGACTGGACATGGCAAACCCGTTTTTAGAGGGCATTCCGGAATTGACAGCAAAATTTGATATGGTTAGAATGACATTTAGTACTTGAATCTTTAGGTGTTTATTCAGCTCGTTAGCTCAACAGTTAATTAAGCCACCTCTTAGGACAAGACAGTAAGCAGGATAGTAATCTGAGAAGCAGACAGAGGAATTTATTAATAAAGGATTTACAAAGAAAAAGAAAGAGTAAATTATCAGGTTTTTAACCTGGAAAGGGACAGAATCTGCCACTGTTTTTTCAATCCAACTAAATAGTCCAGCAGGGACAGCATTTCAGGCAAACAGCTTATCTGAAAGAGCAGTTCCCTGATTAAACCAGCAATGATAAATCACACAGTATTCTCTAGTGCAATGCACTGTTTTAGCTATATAAAATGAAAGAAAAGGATATGAAATGCTAGTCCTTAGAGGATATAGATGGTGAAAGAGAGTTTTGAAGTCTACAGAGAATTGTTCATGTGTGAAAATATTTAATTTCTTTCTACTTTTTTGCTTTTTTTTTCTTTTAATGATCTCATGGTAGTATGTACTTTCCATAGTTTTGAATCACTCCCCAGAAATGAAGAATGATTCTAGAAGAAAATGGCTGTGTGATCACAATTAAAACTATTCTAACAATGACAACTTAATTTTGATAGCTACATGTAATATTTAATAAAAATGTAAAATCTACGGTTTAGTACCACGAGTATTGTTAAACTGGGGAATAAAAAATTTTAAATTGCAGAAATAATTTTGTCTTAATTTGATTCTTCAATTTACTGCTTATTCTTCTATATATATGTCAGTCTTTAGTATAACCCATATTTATCTGAATTGTACTCATATATACTTTTGTGTGGATTTCCTGTCACTCTTCATTTTTACCACAGAACACATCTCATTTATTGCTCAGAGTAGGCATTGATGAATTAATAGTTGCTTTTTCATTGCTAAATTTGTGGCCTTAGTCCTCATTAAAACATACAATTCAAACAATGCAGCATGTATTACCTTGAAGGTAGATCTTTATAGACCTTCACCACTGTAGGAATGTGGGGTTTACAAACAGGAATGAAGATGTTTTGAAAGGACACAGGAAGGTCTTCAATGATCCAAGGAAAGAAAACACCCGACATTGGTATTCTGTCCTACAAAGAACATAATAAGCGTACTGTGATGAGCAAGTCAAGAAAAGAATGTTGTGCTTTCCCATTGGAGTCAAGACAGAAGATGCAATTAGAAGACTGGAATTACTCCAGTTTGCTTCATAGGCAGCCAGGAAAAGGTCTTGTAGTTCAAAGTGATCCTAAGAGCATGATCATGGCTATAACAGATAGCACTATACATGACTAATTGTAAAAGACTCCGGAGATCTCCAAGGGGCATTGAAGGAGAAGAACATTAAAGCATTTCCCAGAGATTCATTCCATGTCATGAGCAAAAGCAGTCAAGGGTCAGAAGAAGTTATAACCTTCTTGTACAGCAGAAGAAGGATGTGCCCTTGTTAGAGCTTCCTGGAATCAATCTTCCTTGAATAATATGGCTAAAGCTGCAAGGAGGGATAGACATAAGAGGGAAGTGAAAAGGTGAAAAACATACATACACTCTTAACACTAAGCCATGAAGTCAAGATTCTGTATAACCAAGTCACAGATGCACACAAAGGAGAAGTTATTTAATTGCCTACATATTACTGTGAAAAGTCTAGGTAGTAAACAAATGAAAATGTCTGCAATGAGTTTGACCTACTTTGGAATTACTGAATTTGGGTTGTAATATTTCAGTAATTCCTAAATGAAATTGCGCTATAAGATTCACATTACTGGAGTCTTTCTATTGATGATTATAACCTATTTAGGAAGAAGTCAGTGGGGAAAAAAGGAGGGGGTTGGTGCAATATGTTAAAAATAACTTTAACTGTTTCTAAGTAACTAAAGTTGTGAAATAAATAAACTCTAATAATTAGGAGTTACAGTGGTAATAAATAAAGCACTATATGTGGAGCTGCAGATTTCCAAATCACGCTAGCCAACAGGATGACCAACGTTTTAAAGACCAATCTATCATGTATAGGTGGAAAAAAGATGTGTTATTGTCAGGGATTCAAATTCTTACTGACACATGTTGGAAGTCACATGCATGAAGCCCTTCAATATTTTCACAATTTATAAAATTATAAAACATAATCTGAAACAAAAATAAGACATCTAATATAGAGGAATTGCAGGCTTTTTATCTCCACATGTAAAGAAGCATTGATTCAGAGCAAAAATTAACAACTGGTACAGTACAAGAAATAATGAGTCAATTATGTCTGAGAGTGCAGAGAAGAGTCCCAACCTCCATCATATTTACAGTTCATTTAAATTTTATAGGCTAGCTTCATAAAGTTGGTAACAATTATGAGTAAAGTCTATTGGGAGAAAGTAATTAAATGAGCTGATAATTGGGAATTCCTTAAGTACCAAAAATGTCAAAATTTCTGCTGAGGAAGAAGGCTATGCTAGCCAAAACAGACATAGAAGAAAACTAAAAGCATCAATTAATTAACTAATAATTATGATATAAAAGAGAAGGAGCTGATAGTCATAAATATAGCAAAAGATAGGAAATATAAAAGAGTTATAAGGGAAGCAAAGAGAAATGTACAGTTTATATATCTCTGTGACTGACATTTTTTAAAATATGTTTTTCAAACTATTATATGTTTTTGGAGTACATCTGGTGGTTGGACGATAAGCTCCGTATCTTCAGTGTAGGTACACTTAGACTTTTTTATCTTGATAATTGGTAGACAGTATTACACATTTCAAAGGTTAAATCAAGCTCAATATTTTTTTTTAATTAAAAAATTGTTGTTATATGGTGATATTTCTAATGTCAGCCCGTAGATTTTAGTTCTTGAATACATACTGTTTAAACTTTTAAATCAATCACTTGATGAAAGACAATGTAAATACATTATTATAACATTTGTTAGTGACATGCAAATCAAGAGAATCAGTAGTAGCAAAAAGACTATGTCATGTGTGGAGAACAAACTCAGTTTCTTGGTAAACATACTGTGGGAAAACGATGTGTGTTTCAACATTGCCAAGTGGAAAGAACATAATTATGAACAAGGAATGTAAGTCATTATTCAGGAGTGGGAATTCTAAGGAATGAGGGAAATATTGAATGACTTAGAGGTCAGCATGGATAATTACTTGAACATGAGTTTTCATTGTGGAATACAAAAGTCCTTGAAAGTTTTAGTAAGAAAATGTCAAGTACGAGTGAAGAGGTTACATTATATCTGTATGGGCACTGAAACCATCAGTGCTATTTTTTTGTATCTCATTATGTGTTCAAAGAAAGGTGATGAAAAATTATAAAAGGTTTGGAGAAGTCTGGAAAAATTATTAAAGGACTGGGGAACTCCTCTTATGGGGTTGGGGTTGGTGGGGAGGAGGGGAGAAAGAGACCAAAAAAAAAAAAAAGAAAATCGGATGAATAATTTAGTTTCCAAAATTGAAGGTTAAGAAGTGACATGACCAGTGATTAAACATTCTTTTCTGATGAAATCTGGTAACAGAGAACTTCTCAACCAGAAAACATAAGGACAACAATCCCTTCTTATTTTCTTCTGAAACAATACCAGCATTTCTGTGGGATGATTCTGATTCCCAGTGATACTCATTTTAATGCCTCAAAATCCTTTCCTGAAGGTAATTTCTGATCTCCACATGATTCTAATTCTTAGTCTCAGAATGAGACTATAATAATAGCTGGGAAATTTCTGCTGTAATTATCTGTTGAAAACTTCATCCTGAGGCCTGACAATGAAAATTTCAAGTAGTTAAAATCAAGTTGCCTTCCAAGCACCTAGGAATGCATGATGCACAATCCTGACTTGAGGTATCACCTTCCAAACTAACAAATTTTCTGCACTTTCAATTCACGTGACCTCACAGAGTTTCTCAAAAGTGGAGGAGTGCTCTAATCTACACTTTATAACTCAGCACCTGTGACAAAGTGGGCCTTTGCAGCTTCTCCAGAGTCACAAATAAAACAGTGGCTAGTGAGAAGAAAACAAAACAGATCTTTTGACTTATAGCTTCTGTTCAAGTTACCACTAGACTTGCCTGCAAATAATCCACAGTGATTAACAGTTACCTCATTATATCCATATTATAGTATTTACAGACTCTGACTTCCTATTCAGAACTCAACAGTCTTCAACCTGCAATTTATTTAGTCAAACAAAACAGAAATAATTAAAATAAATTCAACATTTAAGCACTGTAAGCTATCCAGTTTCTGGACTAAGCTTCAGGCAATGGGAGAACCCCAGTGTAAGGAAAATCAGTTCTCCTCTAAAATGTAGAGGAGAGATAGGTGATGTCTGAGTTGGGTTTTGAGGTCCCTAGTCCCAGACATAGAGACTCGAGCCTCCAGCTTTAATCCTTGGCACTGGCACAGAGTGCATATGGAAAAGTTTCCATGTGCTTCAGTTTATGTTCTAATCTAAACAGTACAATATAAACTGGGGCATGTGTTATTTCACGGATGACACAGTTGTCAAGTTATGACAGTTTAGTAGTGTCCCAGGCTCTTGGTTCCCACACATTCCACAACTTTTTCATTTTCCAGAACTGTCATCAAAAGCAGCTTCAGACTGCTGGAGGACACTGAGAGGATGGAGAGAAAAATATATGTAATATATTTAGATAATAAATTGTGATGGATCTGTGTTATGACTTTATCTGTTGCTATGATGATAAGTCAGGATTGCAGTCAGGCAGTTTAGAGCAGTTAGTTTAAGAAAACAAAATTGTTCCCAGTAGATTTCTAAAGGCCATTACAAGCAATAGAGAAAATCTCTTTCCTCATCCTCTTCTCCAGTGTTCACACTCTGCCTTCTGCCACAATGAATCACAATGATAGACATTCTTTATTTTCAAATTATTTTTTTCCAAACACAGAAGAATATTTTCTTCAAAATAGTTTATCTACATACCCTGATAACATTAAATTAATGTCCAAGTCCCCTTGTCTCAGGACTGTCTGGTGCTTTGCTCACTGTTTTTGAATTGGTTTGATGCTAATCAGCTAACTTTGTATTTTCAATGTGAATCACATTTGCTGAGTAAATGAATATGTGTTTTACAACCTCTTGTTTAACTGGAATAAGTTAAGATCCATGTTTCAAGCATGCATTTCCCTGCAATCTTCCATCTTCAACTAGATCAGGTTGCTCAGAGCTCCGTACAACCTGACCTTGAATGTTTCCAGGGATGGAGCGTTTTAGTAACATGCAACATGCTAAAACTTTAGTTTAGAGATGTGCTCTTCAAACAAAGCCTTTCCATATCTCATTTGTTGTTAAATTCACCAAGAAAAAAATACTTGAAAAATACAGATGCTTTGAAGAAACATGTGGAAATAAATTTGCAACTGATTTAAAAAACAAAAATCAGATTCTGCTCTAGGATGAACCTGTTAGTTATACCAATTACAAACTGGGAAACATGTGGAGTTCCAACCTTCATTCTTAAAAACCTAGTTACATACCAAGGGGCATATACACATTTATTTAGTAAGTGTTGCATCTGAGCCTACGCAGTTCACCGTTCAGGGATGAAATGACATCAGCCTGTATTTATAAAATATCAGTGTGTTAATTCAGATTATTCAGGTATGTATTTTTAATTTGGGAAAAAACCCCAATAAAAGTACATAGGGAATACAACCCATTCTAAATTAGGATTATTGTAAATAGTTTAACAAGAACAAGTGTGTTCTCTTCCTGGTTCAGGTCAGTAAAAAAAAGTATAATAAATCTTTCAATCCTAAAGTCTTATGTGTTAATCTATGCTTACACTCCACATCACCATGCACTCCAAGTTTGCTAAAATGTTACTGATACCTTCTGAAGTTTAGAAAAATTGGATTCCTTTAAACTGTCATTCGTAGGTAGATTTATTGTCAAAGTTTGTGTTCAGTGACTTAAATTTAACTGAGATTTTCTGTTCCAGTCATCAACATTCAAGGCTTAACTGTGTTATCCTCCTTGTGTTTGTAGAGATTAAAAGGATTTGAATGGTAAATTGAGAAAGATAACTTCTCTTTCTATCTGTACTATAAAAATGGCTTTTCTTGTTGCCACAGAAATCTCTTCGAAGTACAGCGTCTTGTTTCAAAGAACATAAATAACTCAGAGGAAGTTAATGAACCTTTGCTGTGATCATGCATATCCCCTACTGTACAACCAGCACAATGAAACCAATAGGATAATGCACACAACTGAAGGCCTTTTGTGTTAGGAAAAGTTATCAGCTTTGTGCCTACACTCCTTTGTAATAATGAGGAGACAAACACTGCTGCATCTGAACTCTAAAGTTTCATTTTGTTTCTGTTGGAGGCATAATGTTCAAAAGAAGACTATTTAATTATCTTTGAGTACAAAGGAGACCATGCTTCTAATTATGATATATGTCTCAAGGAAAGGGTTTTTTTACCTCTTTTGTAAGAATGACTGTATATCGTGTCATTATTATGGCCACATCCTGGGCAAAACTCAACTGGCTCCACCCATTCACAGTAGCAAACAACAGCATCCAGAGTGACTATGCTTGACAATTTTCAGGATTTGGAGATTGTCCCAAACTTGTAGGCTTTTACTTCATGTAAATAATACAAATGATTAAATCTGATTAGCCAAATTTCCTCAGCTGAATCCTATTCAAGTCATTGAGTGAAAGCTATGTTTTATAAAGTATATAATGGTTTTGTATTTTATATACATTTATTTTATATAAATTTTACATAAATTTAAAACCAATTATATTTGTAACATATTTTTGTTGAAATAAATGACATTAAAATTGCTATTTAAGCTGAATAAAACTGCTCACTGCGGAGTTGTATTGCGGATGGGGAAACATGTATGCAAAATGTATATAAAAATACATGAAAATATATGCTCCATATATTTTTAAGGCCAATATGTATTAACAAATCTAGAGAAACAGAAGCTGTGAAAGTATTATTAAATATATCAGTGTGCAATGGGGCTCGGAAACTGAGAGATAGAATTGCTCCCTCCTTCCCTGAAGAGCAAATAGGAAGGTAAACCCTCCAGTTTCCAGAGCTAACTTTTTTACAATGCATTACATAGGAAGCTTTGTAATTCAGAAAAAATCACCTGTGCAGTAGTCAGCCAAACAAAAGGCCTGAAAATAAAGATACTCATTGATTTCTGGCCTCATTTCTCCTTTCCCATCACCACTGAAGCTTGAATATGCAGCTCTTCCCTTCGCATGCACGACTCTGCTCAAGACCCTCTTGTCTCTGCCCTTCATCTGCAAGCTCCTCATTTGCTGGCTTATGCCTTCACCTACCTTTTGCCCTCCGACTTTGATAACACATACAGGACTTTCCTGAAGGGCTCTGGAAGGTTTTTATGTTGATCTTTGAGGATAAGCATATTCTTTATTCTTTCAGGGAGCTCCCTTGACCCAGAGGGCAACACTTGAGACCAAAGGCAACTGTCCTCCCTACTTTCTAATTCCAACTTTTCCAACAGATTGCACAACAAAATGAAAAGAGATACATTAAGTGCCTTTTTTTGTTGCTTTATTAGTATTCAAATTTGCAAGGCAATGGTTTTAATGCAGCTGCAAATTATGTTTCCCTCCTTAATGGTCTAAATGTTCAATTGGTTACAAGGTTGATTTTTTCTTTTTTTGCCCAAATACTTATGGAGCTGCAAATCCACAAAGAGTTCAAAATGTGGTTCAGTCTGTACAACATAGGCTACAGCTCCCCAATGATTGTAAAATTACAGCAATGTGAATACAACAACATTTATGGTTATTTGGAAAATAATCTTCAATCAACATCTTTTTAAATTAATCATCAATATAAATTATTAGAACAGTATTAACTCTGAAACTAATAGGATCAGAAACAAGGATTCAGATCCTCAGAATTTAGTCATCTGGTACTATAATTCTCAAAAATGTTCATGGCTGACCTTTTGATGTGACAGGGCCAGCATGTGCTGCTATTTCCCTTTGAAGTGATTGGGAGTAAACACCACACTGGGCAGTGGTGAGGTGGAAATATAGGAACTTTCTTTGTTTGTCATAAATCCAGTTTTGTTAACCGTTAAGGGTAGATTTGTGAAGAGTAAGTCCCATCTCTGTCATTCAAAATCTTTCTACCATTACTTCTCTTTTTCCTACATCAGGAATTGAGTGTTATGGGTCATCAGTTTTGTTCTTTCCCAAGTAATTTATTATATTACTTCTGTGCTTCTGTAGCTGCCTACTATCTAAGAAAAGCACTATTTTCAACCTTTTGATCACAGTTTGCCTATGACAGACATATGGAGCCAGATTTTCTTCAGCTGGGGAAATCAGAGGGGTTAGCACAACATAGCATTAGGGAAGTCCCAACCTGGGAAAGTCACCTTCTTGATTATGGTGTCTCCCTTGCCAGGTTAGTAAAGGCAGTGTTCCTGCTGTGGCTGATTTGTGCTTAAACCAAGCACTTCAGTGTCCATCAATGTCAATCTGCAAATTTTTATGAACTCTGGGAAAACTAGACTAACCTATAGTTGAATCCAACATAAGATTCATGGAGAGTATTCCCACTGTTTGTGACAGCTTTGTTTTCTGGCAGAGTGACATCTCCCTTTGGGCAGGTCAGCCTATAAATATAATTCATATAATCTTTGATAACAAAACCGCCCTCCCCGCCCCCTCCCCCCTGCCAAAAAAAAAAAAGGGAAAAAAAAAAAAG
>JAOXNO010000001.1:9491232-9513676 GCA_028565335.1 Limnodromus scolopaceus | reverse complement strand
GGAAAAAAAAAAGGAAAAAAAAAAAAAGGAAAAAAAAAAGGGAAAAAAAAAAAGAGGAAAAAAAAAAAAGGACTTATAAAATGGATGTCATTTCCACAAGCTATGTGGTAACAGCTTTTTTCTGAAAAAGCTTTTTGCCAGACAGAATATCATCTACTGAAGCCACAGAATCATTAAACTACCCAGTTTGTCATGATTTTTTGAGTTATATTTACAGTAGTTGCTCTTTTTCCATCTCCCCCTCACACTCTTTAAATCAATTAAGCACTGTTTTCTGTTCAAAGCTGTAAAGAGGTCATGAAAGCTAAGAGGTTATATGCGGTGGAAAGAATCACTTCATGCATTTAAAAAACATGTGCATGACAAGCTAAAAAAATAAATTTTAATTATTTTCCTTAATAGTACACTATTCTCAGTTCCTCTCTGCTGTAAACTATGACCGGTGTAAATCATGAACACTAATGAGAATACAGCAGAGTGAGGACTAAGAAACTTTGGTTTTTGGCTCTGTTACTGACCGTAAGAGGGTCCCGAGGTACTATCAGAAGATAAATTTTAAATGGCTAAAATAAGTTGGGACTCCCACTGCATATGAAAAGAAGCTGTGTTCATGTATAATTATAGGATTACGACCTATTTTCCTACTCAGGATCTGATCTGTAGGTTTGCTAAGCAGCCTCAGCTTATATTCAGTTCCTGAGGGAACTGAGGAAATTATTGTAGATAATTTCTTTAGGTTAGTATACAAAGACAAAAAAAAATACATTAAAATCAGAAATAATTACTATTGCATTATTTAATATTTTTTCAAGTAATCCAGTATTCATCATAACATATCCTTTCACTGGCCAGTGCTTGAAGAAATATATGTATCTATTTTGCTATGTTTTCAGTTACCATTTTGACATTTGCAAAATCAATGTTTTTCCAACTACCTATAATTAGAATACTATTTCAGTGGTTCCAGTCTGTTATCTTACACAGTTTGCAATTTACATAATTTTTAGAGTGTTTATTTACCCCGATCAATCTTAGTCACTAGAAATGCGCGATTTACATAAGAAATTTCTGACTTGTTCTTTGGGATCGATGTTCTCATAACCTCCTTGTACATAACAATTCCTTCTACAAACACCTGATAACCACCTGTGTTATTATTTGGGAAATAAGATGGTGTCCTCTTTCTTTTTTTACATCACTTGGTTTTGACGATGAGGGGCTTTTTTTCTTTACTTTTTATGCCTTTTTGTTTTTCTGGGGGTTTTTTTGGGGGGGTTATTTATAATTTCTTTTGCAGTTTGGGAGCATAATATCTAAATCTATGTCAAATAATGAGTTATTAATCTAAAACAAAGATCCAACAATATGAAAATCATATTATAGTGAGAATAGGTGAAAAAATACAAAAATGGTACAAGAACATAACTAAAAATATTTTTATGTATAAGCTTGTACCTGTTGTTTTTATAATAAATAAGAGTAGGCCTCAGTAATAACTACAAATTAAATTCAAAGAAATCAAAAAATCAGGTAAATATGTGGATCACTTAAATATGCAGGACACTGTCCCACATGACATCCTTGTCTCTATACGGGAGAGACATGGATTTGTTGGAGGGACCAAATGGTGGATAAGGAAGTGGCTGGACGGTCACACTCAAATAATTGCAGTGAAGAGCTCGGTGTCCAAGTAGGCATCAGTGAAGATTGGTGTTCCTCAGAGGCTGGTACCAGTTTGTATGGTGTTGTTTAACACAGTATGCCGCTGGTAACATCTGGGATTGAGTGCACTCTCAGTGAGTCTGCCTATGACACCAAGCTGTGTGATGTGGTCGACATGCTGGAGGGAAGGCATGTCATCCAGAGGGACCTGAACAGGCTTGAGAAGTGGGCCTGTGTGAAGTCCATGAGGTTTAATAAAACCAAGTGCAATGTCCTGCATGTGAGTCAGGGCAACCCCAAGGACAAATACAGGCTGGGCACAGAATGGATTGAGAGCAGCACAGAGGAAAAGGACTTGAGTGTGTTGGTTGATCAGAAGCTAAACATGAGCTGGCAATGTGTGGTCACACCCCAGAAAGCAAACCATATCCTGGATTGTACTAAAAAAATTGTGGCCAGCAGGTCAAAGAAGATGATTCTGCCCCCCTATTCTGTGCTGGTGGGACCCCACCTGAAGTACTGCATCCAGCTCTGGAGCCGTCAGCACAGAAAAGACATGGACATGTTGGAGCGAGCCCAGAGGAGGCCATGAAGATGAACAGCAGGCTGGAGCACCTTTCCTATGAGGACAGGCTAAGGGAGTTGGACTGTTCACCCTGCAGAAGAGAAGGCTCTGGGGAGCACTTATTGTGGCCTTTCAGTACTTAAAGGGGGCTTATTAGAAAGATGGGGACAAACCTTTTAGCAGGGTCTGTTGTGAGAGGACAAGGGGTAATGGCTTTAAACTAAATGGGGGGTAATTCAGACAAGACAGAAGGAAGAAATTTTTTGCTATGAGGGTGGTGAAACAGTGGGACAGGTTTCCCAGAGAGGTGGTAGATGCCCCATCCTTGGAAACATTCAAGGTCTGGTTGTATGGGGCTCTGAGCAACCTGATCTAGTTGAAGATGTTCCTGCCCTTTGCAGAGTAGGCTGGATTAGGTGACCTTTAAAGGTACCTTTCAACTGTAACCATTCTATCACTATTTGTTAGTTTCTCAACACTCAGAGGAGAAGTTGCTTAAAAGATGTGAGGCAAAGACAGAATATACTGAACTGATATACATAAAAAAAATAATTCATCTACTCTCTTCATATTTATTTTCCGTTTCAGTTTTTCCTTGTTTTCCCATTTGTTTTCCCTGTGATATGCATTCTTGTACTGGTGGCAAATATTACCAGCTGCCTATCATCAAAATTATTAAGCTCATTATCTTCCGAACATATTATTTTGTGCCAGCATAGCAATAGGATGGATAATCTTACATACTATCCCTGTAACTATATATGGCTTGAATGAATTCTAAATACTTTGTAAGTAGAAACAAAAAAAACCCCTACATTTGTTAGTTATTACTGCTAGGTTTTCCAAAATACTTTCTATTAATAAAAGTAGGCTACTGGTGACTGAGATGATCAAAAATACTAGGGAATGGCAAGTCTTCAGACATAAATCTTTATTTCTGTTTTCAGTGTCATTTATTGAGTAAAAGTACACTATTTTTAACATTAAATTTTGGTCATTTAAAACTGTATAAAACACTGCACAATAAAATCTGTTATCTAATGAAACCCAGCAATGAGGTGTAGCATTCAAAAGGCTAATTTCTTGTCTTTTACCAGCTTTTCCATTGCATGTCTTGACAGAAGGAGCTGGTAGACAAATATAAAAAAAAAAGAACACAAAATATGAAGTCCAAAAATAATAAAAAATAAATCACAGAAGTTACAATAAGAAGACAAACTATTTTAAATGCAGCTTTCCTCTTGTGAACCCTTCCTTATCACTAGTTGTGCTTAAGGGAGATTTTACATGTATTAATAGTATTATACCTGTTCACAAAGTTGACATCCCTATGGATATTAGCAACTTCAATGAGGTGTTGATTTGTCATAATTAACCCAGGAAAAGCAGAGAGAACAAAACACAATGCAGGAACTCTACAGTCTGCATTTTCCTCATAAGCTACAGAAAATTTTTTGTTTGTGCCCATAAAAGGCAGAACATGCTCCAAATGTGAGGTCCTCCAGCAGAAGCTATTTTACTGCAGAATGTAGGTCATTGTATATACACTGGGGTAGAAGATAATTGTGGGGAATTGCAGCAGGATTGGACTTTGTTGAAAGCTCCTACACATTCAGAATGTAAAACTGAAGCCAAAGACTATAAACTGTTGGACTTTTTGTGCGGATTAACCATCATTTTGTTTATGCTAGCTGTAATTAGACCACATTGCAAGACATCATCACACAAGCAGACTTTATAACTAAACATTACTTTTTAGTTTTGAAAACCTATGATAATTGTTGGGTGGTTCTCCTTCCACAATATATTGGAGAAATACTGACAGCATGTGCATATTTTGTTTATTGTTAGTTTCCTGCAGTTATTTCCATATTATTTTCCTATTGTGCAATAAAAAAGAATGTTTCGTCATAGTTCTATTATGGAAGTTTAAGTGTAAAATGTCTTTTTATTGTTCAGTCAAATGTTAAAATATTTGCTATTAGAGCCAAGCTTTAGCTAGCACAAAATCAGCAAACTAAACCTTTCATTCCTTAAGCGCTTTCCTTTATCTTTGAAAGACTGAAAAATGTCTTTTTATCTGGCACCAGTGGCTTTGGAGAGTGTTTTACAGTACATTTTTGCAAATGCCTATTTCAGGTTTATTGGCCTCCCAGCAGAGATTACAGAAGACCACACAATTGGAATGAACATTTTTCTTTGCATTAGCAGAATACATTTAGAATGGCAGGAGCTAACCTTAGGGGAACCTGGACTAATGAATGATGCTTCATGGAAAACTTTTCAATATTTAAGATGGTGTATTGAGGGGAATCTTCAAAAGTCCAAAAGTCACAGGGAAAGCCAATCAAATTCTGTTCCCAATTCCCTGTGTTTTGTTTTTGTTCTAATTAGGCCCTTATCTCCCAGTCTTCAACTGTTTCTAAGCATGTTGTATGGAGAAAAAAAAAATCATGATCTGTTAGTCATGGGTAGAAAATTCTTCATTTAACTGCAAAGATCACATCCACAACAAACAGTATCATGGAATTCTGCAAACTCTTTCAGCATTTAAGAGAAGCTTGTTGCCTTCTCTTGAATCAACGTGTATATATGATTCCTCTTTCTTAATTCTATGAAAGAGACGTATGAACAGCTATTCCTTGGATTTAAAAGCTCATCTTTTTTTATTTATCTTTTGACTGCTCGTTTCATAATCACATCATAAAGAATCATTGACATAATAGTTAGAAAAACTATTATATCATCTCTTTAATCCTCTTTCAAAGTTAGCATATGATACTGTTCTCCCACAAAGACCAGCACAGACAACTGTCTTTTGCAGAAATTATGTGAAAATATAGGAACATGGGTCAATCTCATCCATATTCATTGCATTTCTAGGCACATCTTACACAAGGAATGAATTTGGAGACATAAACAGTAGTTAAAAATAAATGCTTAAAAGCTAGCCCCATATATTGTTTTCATTACATGTCTGAATAATACAAAAATGGGGAATGAAAATGCAAAACACATTGCCATGATCTGCAAGTAGCAGTGTTTATTAATGCAGTAGTTAAAATAGTTTTCAAATAAACTGTCAGCCAGCCAGAGACGTCTTCTGTGAAAGCATAAAAAACGCATACCATATTTTAAGTAAATAAATAATTACCTTATGGGTGTGTTCTGCATAATATCACACAAAATGGATTAATGAAAATCAAAAGCTAAAGAAGTGAAATGACTGAATTATATGAGTTTGTCACTCTGGGAGGCTTACGCACAAAAAAAAAAAAAATTAAAAAAAAAAATTAGGTCTGGAAACCAAAAACTTTATTAACCCGATGTTCAACACCACAAAGACTGGATAATTTCCAGTGTAACCTTCATATGTTCTAAAGATTCAGAAAAGCCTCTGAAAAACTTAGATAATTGCTTACTTAAAGAGGTTTTTCAATGTTCAGAACAAACTAACATAAGTATATGCACAGCTCTTTAACGAGTAGATCACAAACACCCCTACTGTAATTACCTGAAATAGTCTATAGTTGCTGATTAATATTACTAGCTTGCACAAGTCAGTTTGAGGATTTGGGGTAAAGACATCATACTATACACTAAATAACATATGGGGTAGTTCTTCCTTCCACTCTACATTGCAGTAATTCATATTTTTATAGAAATAATTTCATGATGATTCCAATTTGATCATGCTAAACTCTTCAAATTCCTGTTTTCAGATCAGGACAGATCACCTTTACAGAAGAAAATATACTTAAGTTTTTATGCCAAATTATTCCTGTGGTATGACAGTGATATAGTCTGGATGATAACTTTTGAGTATTGAGAGATATTGATTGAAATATAAAACAAGAAACCTGTGAAATCAACATCAGTCTCTTTATCAATCCTCTCAGCCGTAAGAATTTTGGAAACATTTTAGAAACACAGGGTATTATTCTCAAAAACTTAAAAAAAAAAATGTACATAACAAAGTGAACTTAGTATGTGTCTTTATGATGATATGAAAACTTCTTTTCTGTTTTAGAAACTTCAGAGTTTGTTATTTCTTTAAAATACTAATGTCATGCAATATCCATCCAGGCTGTATATTGCTATTTGATTCAGCTGGCAAAAAAATACTCACAGAAAAAAAATAATACTCAAGACATGCTGAAAGTTGAAATAAAAAGATACCCATTTTGTGATGCTTGTCATGTCCTAAAATACGTCATCCCAAGAATTAATGACACAGTAAGATTTAATTGTCTGTTTTGTATAATTGGCAGTAGTTGAAGAGAAAAGAGTTTGCAACCTTTGGTTTGGTCTATGATTGGGTGTGATCAACTTTAGTTTATCAGAAAAATAGGGCCAAATGAGAGCTAGTGTAATTCCCTTAGCTTTAGGACCAATAAGTTGTAAATGAATTTAAGTCACTGAACAGAAAAGTTATATATTATGTTTACCAATATGGGACTATCAATTTAAAAACTTGAGTTACTAAACAAATGCATACAGAATAAATTTTGTCCCCAATTACGTAAATCTAATAAACTTTCTGTTTATAAACTGACTCAGCCATGAAAAAAATCTTCCATATTTCTCAAAAAAACAGTAGATTTCTTTATTTCAAAAATTTATGTTTTCTCTAGCATTAGAAGGCATAGTCAAGCAAAATTCTGGAGTCCTTGCCTTAAATACAGGAATTATAGCCTGATCTTTTTCCCCATGCAAAATATTAACCTTTGCCAAGTACATAAGACAATAATTAAAACCAGATCTAAATCCTTTATCAATCAAGATTTCAAAGATGTTGCAGCAGACAGATGCTATTTCAAGCTAAGATGAAAGCTTCACAGTATCATGATCACAATTTATGCTGTATATGGCTCTACAACCATAGTTACACTGAGGGAAGATTTAAAAATTGTGGCTTTGTTTGAAAATGGAGAACCAGGTCCCTGCTTACAATTAGTAGGTGAAAAGCCAGGAGAAGAATTTCACTGATGCTTACTTTGAAAATGTACCTTACATATTTAGCTGATAGGCTGAAAGTGAATCAAAGCATCTCTAGAGAGAATGAACAGTGGTTGTACTTGAAAAATGATCATTATACCTCAAGGGAATGAATCTCTTCCAAGCACTATTTCAAACTAGGCTGGCCAATAGACAACAGAAACCAGAAATACCGGGGGGAGGTGTGTTTTCTTCTGTTTTCTTCTTTTTTTACCGTGGGGTGTATGACCTTCTAATTTAAACCACAAATAAGGAGAAGATGAAGTGTGCCCTTCAACTCCAGAAAGCAGTGTAAACAAGCTATAGGGAATGTATCTCAGCAGGTTATTTTATGTCCTTTGGAGTGAATAAATATCTATTTTTTAATTCTTACAAGTGATGCATCTCAGTAATAACATTATAGTCATAGTTAATCCAGACATGATGTTGTCATTTAGTTGTTGAACCTTCTGATTATTTAACTTAAAATGGGGTTCTTCTTGCTTTCCATTTTCCATGGTGATTTATTGTACGCTTAACACATAGTTGAAATGAAATATGCCTGTAAAAACTGTCATTAAAATTTACCATTCAAATGCAAAAATAGGAGTCTTATATTTAGCAGTCATTCATTCACTTAACAAAATATGCTGTTTATTTCAAATTATGAGATAGCAATGACTTTGACTAGGTTTTCTGACAAATCATTGAGTAGTGTTTAAAAGTGCTATCCTAAATTATCATCTCCTGATGATACCATGAACAAAGCACTGTATGTGTTGTCTCATCTCTCTGCTAACTTCTATGTTAGTGTTTGGTGATTATTGTTCTTATTCAACTGTTTAGTTTTTTAAAGCAGAGACAAAAATATTTATTACAATTATTTAATTTATTATATAATTTTAATTCCAGAAGGAATTAATATAAACATAATCAGTACACATGATTGTTTCTCAGTATTCAACCCTAACCACTAGTGTTTGGTAGGGAGTGGGAAGATATTTAACATTTACATTCCTAGAGGAACTTCTTTACCTAAATGTAATAGCAATTTGCATAAATATCAAAGCTGCTACATACAGGTTGACATTACTTAGTATTCCGATAAGGTAACTCATTTATCACAACATTGAGCTCTTCAGTCAGCTTACAGCTGAGCAAATTTCTTTGGCTTGCTTTTCCCAGGACAATTATTCTAGATATATTGCTTTCATGGGAGATGTTAACCAAAAGCACTGCTTTCTTTCAGCCTTGCCCTGAAAGTCTCTCTTGGCAAATAAGAAATATGAAGCACATTGTTTAGATTTCACCAAACCTAAATCACCACAAGGAGGAAAGAAGGGGCAACTCAAACATTCACTAGAAAGTTAAATTAGAGAAAAGGAAACCACCCAGGAGGTAAGCTTTTGGAAGATATTTTATGATAATAAATAAGAAACTACTCTCTCATCAAAGACAATCCTTTCCCCTTGCCAATGTAACAAAACATAAGAATAATATAGTTGGCACTTCAAAACTCATAAAATTTGGGGTTTCTGAATTAAAGCTTTCTAATCCTTTCTGTAGCTGCTGTCTGCTTACCCATGAACCTATTATTGGAAGGAGATCCAGAGGGACCACCCATCCAGAGCCGGTATCACCAAGTAGGGAAGTGCCAAGTTCAATCCTTCAGGGAGCTTTTTACCCCCACTGCATATCCAACACTTCCATCAGGCTACAGGGTTGAGTGACAAGAGATTTAATGTTTTGTAATGAGAGGCTAATTTTTCAGGAATTATACTTGGGGGCAAGGGGTCTCTGTAGCAGAGCTGTGTCAATGAAAATGCCACAATGGTGATATCACGTCCAGGTTGCTAAGATTACCACCTACTGATGTCCCAAAGGTGGAGACTAAAGAATGAACTTCATAGATTTAGCTATGAGTTCATGTTACAGAATGCAACCATATGTTGGCACAGGTTGTAGAAGCAAAATTCCTGGCACTAGAAGGAACTGATAAGACAAACTGGGGGAGAGAAAGACAGTCATGTACAGATATAATAATATAATTCTTAAATTTACATAAAAATCAGAAGATAAGATTTGTTGGGTCTTTCAGAGCAAAATAACTTCACTTAAATATGTTGAAACACCCACATACCAGCCATTCTAAAGTAACAGATTTTTATTTTTAATTCATTATTCAATAAAATAGTTTAATATAGGTAAGAAGAGGCTAGAAAATAAACTTTAATTGCCTTTAAATTTTTTTTAGAATTGGATTTGTTCGTTTAGATGAAACTTGTAGAAAATTATTTATGACTAAAAATGTGTTGATGGTAAGTTAAATGCGTGAGTACTCTGATTGCCTCAGGGTGGGAAGAATGACTCTATTCTCACACACAAAAGTACTTGACCCAGGGAATACATTCAAAAATTGGGGTCAAATGTGCACCAGCTGAGTTAATTTATAAAGGCCTCATTTGTCACAAGAAAAAAATGAAGAAAATGATGGGGAAAAAACCCACCCAAACTGATGAGACCCTAGATTTTTACAATAGCTTCAGGTGTAAACAACAGCTGCTAAATTGAGACAATGCACTATATCTAAGTAATACAACCTAAACAAGGGATAACAAAAATGTTCTTTAAATCTCCTCCAGTTTAGTTGAATATTCCAGTGTGAAATTCATTGCTGAAAACAACTTCAAGCTTTTGTTTCAGTGAACTCCCTCCTAAGTTTTCTATGGACAGTTCTCTTCCTCAGTGCTAAAGTTTAGAGATCTAAAAACAGTTAATTAATAGAATGATGTTGACAACAGAGCAATATAAATGGAATAAAAGGAAAGAATGAGTTTAGAGGGTATCTGTCAAAGGCTTTTATTTTTTAAAGAAAGAAAAATCAGAGCAGCAGAAACCAGAGAGGAAGACGGATTGGGTAGTCGCAGTGGCTCTTTCGCTGTCTTGTAAGGTTAGTGAATCCTTATTCAAAATGGAAATAACATCCATTTATTATTATTTTTATCCTATTATCTTTATTCTATGGATAAAAAATATCAATTATGAATCATGTTTGTCTGTTTACATGTGTGCTTTAAGACATGACAGGATGCAGGGGATTGACATTCTCTTTTTACACTTGATCACATTTTTTAATTTTTTATGTCATTTATTTCCATTTCTGAGGATGACAGTTGGAGAAATGACTGACTAAAAATTCATGAGATATGACAGAATAAAACTTTTCCAAAATTACACTAGTGCCACAAATATTACATCTTTAGGTGACCATTGCATACTCCAGTAGTGGAAGCTATGTCAAATATTTAGTTAAATTATTTGTGTATCTACCCTGCAACTTTTTCACATCAATATAATGGAGCCAGCCCAGACAGCGATACCTCCATATTCTTACTGCACATCATGCTACCTATAGTGAAGGAAATTTTAGTTAAAACAAGACAAATATATTTGATGTTCCTAAATAATATGATAAGATATCACAAGCATTAATCGATGTAACCTTTTTCTTGTGGAAAGAGAGTGGAACAGCATCTGATTCTTTTTCTTCTATATTTTCTTGTACATAATCCAGTTGGAAAGAGGGATTCTAATAATGAATCTGAGGAGTATGAAATCGGTGCATCTAGCACATCTGAGACAGTTTTAATCTAACAAAGAGACGTAAAATATCTCATTCAGCAGTATAGGATTCAGCACAAAAATAAATTCATAGAGTAGATTTATAATTTAGTTCAGGCCATGTTGAAAGCTGCATTTTTACAACAGGTACCAAAAAGTTACAGCTAGATTACAGTTATGCTGAAAACAACTATATTTGTTTGAATAATACATGGAAGTTTTGGTATATTTCTTGACCCTAATGAAATTTCATTTTTTTCCCTACTTGTGGGTTAAAGTAGCAATAAAACTGATACACAACAATGCGCATTTCAGATTAGGTGTGGGTAGTGTTGCACACTGAAATAATATAAGAAAATATACTCAAGAGGACTTGATTTTATGAAGACAACTGTGCCATAACTCATGTTTGCTCCAAATTTGACACATTTCTCCTCTTTCTCAAGATATTTATGATACGCAATGCACAAAAATTCCCTTTGGATTATTATTCTTCCAGATCCATCAAGCTTGAGAGGTCAAATTTAATGCATGACTTCCAGACCAAATATATTCAGCAGTTAGGTGGGATAAAGGAATAAGAGGAAAGGAAATATCATCACTGTCATTGTACAAGCAATTAACCCTATAGCCTGGACAGCAGAGGCAGATTACACTGACCTTCATCAAGCTACTGAATCATATCAGTGTTGGTATTCTGATCAGCAAAAATTAAAAATTAACAGCAAAAATGTGTAAATTTTGGGACAATTAAGATAATAGATATATTACTGCAACAGAACATGAAAGTAAAAACTGCAACAGAACATGAAAGTGAAAAAATAAAAAGTCACCATATTCATGCTGCATTCTGAATACCAGACACAAGAATCATTATTCTGTGCAGCTGATTGTTGTACTTCATCAGAGATCTACTGGAAGAAAATACCTTTATGGAAGAAATCCATTAAAGCCCAGGGAGAATGCAAAGGTTTTTGATGTCACTACTTACTTTACTGTGAACCATGGCATTAAGGATTCAGTAAGTACACTTATCTTTTAACTTCACCCTGCAGTTAATTTTGATGAAATATTCTGAAATATGTTAGAAGATTACTAATAATTTTGAATGTGTCCATGTCGTTCTTGCTGACCTTGGGAGACTTTAGTTTACTCTCTATTCTGTTTGGAGAGGTTTCTAAGAGTTTATGAGAGCCTTGGTTCCTCAGGGTCCTATCCAAGGATATCCAAAGTCACTGAGCTAAAGTGGGCATGTGAGAATATGTGCAGCAACTTTTCTATCATTACCAAGATATCTTTCAGCCATGAACATAATGTGAAACTGAAACACAACTTACTTTCTTATTAAGTACTATTTATATTTACAATATATTTAGATTTAATATAAGTTGGCATGAGAGACTTTATTTGTATCTGTTCTGAATTTAAGTTACTGGCAATGCCAGTTTACTGCAAAACATAAAAAAGCAATAACAATAAATGATGAACAACAATTCTGCTTTGTAAAGTCAGAATTAAGACATGACTTTGGAGATAGAAAATAAATTTTAATTGTTTTAGAAGAGCTCATAATAAACACCAGGCTTATTCTTCTTTGCCTTTTCATAGAAAAACATGTTTACATCTTACAAATCTCTTTGTATATTAATTTAGTGTTATGCAAATGCAGAACTGAAGACAAAAATATGTGAACATTATTAGCTGTTAATAATAAAGTCCTATTTAAAAAAACAGTTTAGATATTTGTTGCATCTGAATAACACTTTTACTAAGAAAGATATTAACTGTTCTAGACTATTTTTTTTATTTAATCTCAATAACCTTCGCTGTTGATGTTCTTCTGTGTACAATCGTATGTAAACAGAGCTCCCCTTACCTCTTCCCTCACAGCAATAGTGTAGAGAAGCAGAATAGCACAATTATATGAACTTATTTTAAAGTCATAACGTAACTTCTTGAAGTCTGGTAAGACATAGAGTAAAGCTCAGTCTTACTGAGGAATTTTGAATAAGACTTCAGACAGGGAATAATTTAATACCAGATATTTTATAGATGCCTGTATGTGTCACAGAAACACTGCTTAAAATTTTAATCATAAAATTCATATTTTGTAAACGAATTGCAAAAAGTTTATTTGTTAAGTTCCTTTTAAGTGCTCATATCTGGGTTTTGGAACAGCACCTACAAAAATATGATTTTGATATCTAAATACACAGCATGCAAAATTCATGTCTCTGTTTTTTCCATAAAGCAGAAAATATTTAAAATAGTATGAAATCTAAACATCCTGTTCTATGGTAGGATATAGTTTCAAACAAAACAGATTTGATTTCCAATCTGCAATAAAATAATTTGAGAATCATATATCTGAGGCAAACAAAGAAGAAAACCTTCAGATTTGACCAAGTTTAGCTTTGAGGTTTTATATCCAAAAATGAGGTTGGTACTTCAAACTTTTGGAGGAAAATCAAAGAAAAAGTTTGAAAAACATGTAAGAACCACAAGATTTCCTACAGATCCATAGCCAAGCAATTGATTCTAAATGGAATGAAAGTGCTATATATAGTTCAGATACAGTTCATAAAAAATGAAGGAATTTGAGATTTGGAAAAACTCCAGATAATTAACCTAATATGCAAGTTTACAAATTTTCTGATATGTGAACTCATGAGCTTCTTTCGAAGGTAAGTGTAAGTTCTTTTTTCTTAGGAGTTTCATGTACATAGACTACTCTACAGCATTTAAACGTTTGTTTTTCCTGATCACCTTTTGCAGACCACTGAAATGCAGTACACTTATTCACTCTAAGGCTGAAACTATATCGCGAAATTAAATGGTATGAAGAAACATTTCCAAGCACTGAGAAGCTTCATTATTCATACTGTTATATTTTCAAAACTTTTGTCATGGATCAATTGACACTGTCCCGAATATTACCTGGGCATAGATCAGAAGATAACACAGTAATGTGTTATTCCTTGTTGGCAATTTACAGTAAAGTACCTTAAGACAATGAGATATTTTAGTAGCATGGATGAAAGTCATTTCATGCAGTCTGGACTCAGGACTAGAAAATTATCTTTTCCCATTTAATACGTTGATATAGAGACAGCTTCAGAGTCTCGAGATGAGTATTGTCAAGTGTAAAAGTGATATCATAAGAAAACAACTGAAGCCAAAGTAAAACTACCAGTCTGTTCTACATCCGTAGAACAATCCGTAGAATAGAAATATCCGTAGAATAAATCCGTAGAACAATGTCCAAAAATTCAAAAAAATTAAATACACAAAATAGTATAGAGTAAGACAATGAAATAATTTACAAAATGAAATCCCAGTGTACGAATACTGATTTTTCTAGTTCTAACTAAATTCTCAGGAATGTCTTTTGGAGAAACAGATTTTCCTTGGAATAAATTCTGAACAGGCTCAATATGAAATGAAATATTTTCCCTATTCTCCAAATTTTATTATGAATCTACTCATTAGTGTTGTGTTTATAGTGACTCTCAAGAATTTGAATGGGTTGGGGTAGTTTTCAAGAACTTGTGTACAATAAGAATTTCTGAACAGAAAAAGATGCTGGGTAGACAGATAACCCAAAAAATAGATTATTATGAATTAAAAAAGTTGAACAGGTTGAGGTTAAAGAAGAGGTTAAAATCAATTAAGAGTTCTAATCAGTGACTAAAGAGTTATCCTATGTTCATCAAAGAAGTACAGAAAGTTCATAGGAAATATGGAAACTATTGAACGACCCTTCCCTTTTTAGTCTCCCACTATGTGACCATCAGCAATTTAGAGTACTGTTCATAGGACTAAGTTTTGATTATTTTACCTGAAACTGCTTCTGACAAGACAGTGAACTGCAGATATCCTGGGTTTGTACAGGTTGTCAATATCTCCTCTGACAGAAATCCATGACCACTAGCTAGTGTGGGCAGCTTTTAGATAGTTCCAGTTCCAGACATAACAACTATCTATCTTTCTTTCTTTCTTTCTTTCTTTCTTTCTTTCTTTCTTTCTTTCTTTCTTTCTTTCTTTCTTTCTTTCTTTCTTTCTTCTTCTTCTTCTTATTATTATTATTATTTAGAAATGTCTGGGTGCATGAGAATGTTTATGTGTTCATGGCTGTAAAGAATAAAATATACAAAATACTGTCTTGCTATACAGTCATCTGCAACTTCTTGTTACAAAAGAACCAGGCTGAATTTCCCATTTACCCTTTCTGCGCTCTAGATTATTAGCATCAATTTAGAGTGTGAATTTCCTACAGTCCTTGCATACAAAGTCTCCACCTTAGGAGGGATATTTTCACATTAGAACATTTAATACAATATATGTCATTGCCAACTAATAGGACATTTACTGCAGTGCAGATAACAGGAGGCATCAGATCTAAATGCAGATAGGAATAAAATCTTGACTTTTTTTTCTGAGATGAAATAATAAAATGAAACTTCTTATCACTACTAGTTTGAACTAAACAAGTGTTAGCACAGGTGGCTTTTATTTACACTTTAACATTTACTGTGACAGTTTATTATGCTTGTACATGGTTGGACTCAATGATTATGGTTGGACTTGATGATCTTAAAGGTCCTTTCCAATCTAAATGATTCTATGATTCTACACCATGGTTCTTTAATCCTGAATTCAAATGATTTGCAAGTTTGAATGAATTAACACTATGATACCTCGTTATGAAATCAGGTCAACCTCTGATTCTGTTTCAGTAGAATCTATTCTCTCAGATGCAATGATCTGGAAAAGGTAAAAGTAGCAAGATACAGTTTCTAATTATCATAAGAATGTAATTTTGTTCTTCAACATTGAGTAGTTTAAAAGATATCATTAATCTAGATTCATTGTCATTAACTGGCTGTGGGTGATTTGTAATGTGTGACATAAATAAAAAACTTTAATGACTTGGATACAGATCCTTAATAACACTTAGGCAAGTTAAATCCCTTTGACTGTAGAGGTACTTAATATTGCTTTTTATAGTGTTGCATAAATAACTAAAGTTTCAATTATAAATAACAACCCAAATTTAATTTGCTCTCACTTCAAAAGCACAACTTCCATTCACTCAACTTGAGCTCTGCATATGTAGAAATATCAATGGCTTGCATTGACACTATCAAAGTAATCATCTATTTTGATGAACTTTGGATTGTTCCATCCCTAGATAAATGTTATGCATGGAGCTAGTATCTCTGAATCAAAATTGGTGTAATCTCTGAATAAAACAGTTACAGCAGTAGAGTCGACATATGCTTTGTGGGAGGTATGAGTGATGAGCAAAAGTTCAGAATCATATGACCAGCAATTAACTGAGGCCTTTTATTCTTGTGAAATGATACTATAGTACTTCCTCAACAGGAATGAAACAAATCGATTTCCAAATATGGCAAAGGAGTTATACATGAATGCATCCTCTGTACTACAATACTGCACATTTGCCAGCTAATCAGAACTGAGCTTTTGATCTTGACATTCTCTTTCTTTAATGCAGAAAATAATGAATCTGTCATTTGAACTTGAGTATACCAGTTAAGCCTCAACCTTGTTCCATATGTTTGTTGCATATACCAGAGGGAGTTGTGATAAGTAGCTTTTCAGCATATTATAGCCAGATTCCATTTCACCTAAGCTAGGTTTCTTTTGTGTTAAAATGAGAAAATCTGCATCTATTTGCCCCAGTTGTCTCTAATTTTATCCGAATTTATTTTACTCTCATCATCCCTCTTCAATCAGTGGTCCCAGAGGCCAGTGCATATCAACACCATAAGTGCAGTGTCTTGCAAGGTCTACAATTATCCAATGACTTGATATGGCAGGCTAATCGCATTAAATTGCAGCTATATCCTTTCAACTGGATTCCCCAGTTCCAAATAATCAACATCACAGAGAGTAAGGTTCTCAGTGTTAATTCTCTCTGGATAGTTAGATGAGCCCTATATCATTCTCATAGCAGAGTATTTAGCATAACTCAGTGTTTGAAAACCATCTTGTTTTTAATCCAATTATTTTGGTTCCTGGGCTGCTCACAAAAACAATATACTTCTTTCAGCCTTAAATTGTCAGCTAATTACCATGATGGTTTGCCTAGGCCATAAAATGCCCATTAAAAAAAGGCTACATTAGTCAGAGATAAGTTTGCCAGCAAATCCTTAAGGGATGCAAAGGAGAAGCAGGATTCATTCACCACCTGAGAAGCTGTTTCCAATTATTACATATCCATCTCTAATTGATATTTTAATCTCTAAAACAGTTTTTAGTGTCTACAATTGTTAACCTTTAAAAATTCCAATTACTATAAAAGAAGGTAGTTAAAGGAAGTAGAATTAAAATATCCCAAGTAATGCAAGTGTATAATTTAGCAGTTTTTAATGCAAAATAGAATCAGAGCAAATTTGTAAATTTCCTCAGAAAACTCTGGGAACTTTGATATCCAATTTAGAACACACAGATTTTTCAGAAAATATGAAATGAAAACATGGTAAATTTGGGTTCTTTACATTCTTTTAGTAGTCCCAAGCCATCTGCTTCTGAAATCATTCCTCCTATAACCTCTAAGTATATGGGGTTAGTATCACAAGTATTCTGGATAAATTATGAGTCAAAGTACAAATAAAAAATAAGACAAACAAGTAGGCACCTATGAACAAGATGTTAAACACTAAGTTTAACTTAATTTATGGAGATTCCAGTGTACTAGAAATTCTACAGCATTCCAGAGTAGCAGCACACTCATTTATAAATTTAAATTTTAAGAAATAAAAATTGTACTCTAGAACTTAAGTGGTGGTGGTGATACTAAATTAGTTTTCTGAAACACTGTCACACATGCATAAACATTTCAGAATTTGGTCATAGAAAACTCCCAGAGGCACTGGGAGACGTAGAATTTATGGGAACTACATTAAGCTGGGGATACTCATAAGCTGAATGTCAGCAGTAAGAAGTTTCATGTGGTCATTTAAGTGATCACCAGACTATTGAGAAGAGTGGACACAACTTATGCCTTCAAAGGGGTAAAATGTCTTGGGAAAATATTAAATTTAAATCATTTAAGAAAAAGACCTCTCTCCTTCCCCAAAACAACTTAAATTACACAAAAGCATTGCAGTGGAACTGAAAATTCTGTGTAACTGCTCAGATACTTGACGTTATAAATGTATTTTCCAAACTCTTCAAACAAATAACTGTGCATAAAGTAAATCCACTCTGCATCAACAACACTGAGCTCAAAAAATACAGCAGCAACTTCATTTCTCTCACAACCAGATAATGGTAGTTGTGTCCCTTTTTAGCAAGACAAGTTTAGATCACTTCTGTAGGGAATGACATACCCAGCTTCTTTTAGGCTGAGTCTACCTCTGATGGATGTACCTACTTTCCTTTAACCATAAGGGTGCTCTGCAGGTTCATAGGTTTAGTTGTCTGGATGTACTAGCTGTATACCTCTACTGGATAATTAATCACTATATTAATTAAAAAAAAAAAAAAAAAAAGCCGGGGGGAGAGGGGAATGGGGTGAGAAGGGAGAAAGGGAGATGAGCCTAAAACAGAACCTGAAAGAAAACAAAGAAAAGAAAAGAGAACATGATCTCATAACATCTTTAGCCTCTGCAGGGGAGAACTGTCTTGATTTGGTGTTGTTTATACAACCGTTTTTTTACTTTTTTTTTAACCACAGTACATAAGAAATCACTAAAACATAGATCAGAACAACAGAGTATATGTACAGAAAAAAGTCTCGGGGGATGAGAAATAAAGCAGTAATACAAATCTGTAGACATTATTCTTAAAGCAACATCTTCATTTGTATTAGAGTAGAAAGCCCTTGTACAGTTTAGTTTAAAACAGAGATGATTTACTCTGACAAAAGGCACTTTCACATCATTGAAGCACACATCCATCTTCTAGAACAATAATGTCTTGATGTCAGCTGACGCAGTTGAATGGTATTGTGACATTAAATAATAAGGCAATGAATTGAAAATATTTGTCATTCCCTTTTAGTAACTACTTTCCTACCTGGAAAACCACACTAGGTGGCTTTCTCATTAATCTTACTCTGAAAATGGAGATAAGGCAAATAAAAAACACACACCTGCATTCTGGAATTGAGCTGTCTGTGAAAAAAAGAAGGGGAGGGCAGACAGGAGCTATAAAGCAGGAGACCTTCCCTTCAATTACGTAGTAAATTCAAGGGAAATGCCAAGTGGATAGCAGGCTACATGACTGAGGAGGAAGAGATAAAACAAGAAAAGCAAGAAATAAAGACGTTAGGTGACCATCTAGATAGAGGTATGTTAACACCTTTGGAGGAGGAAGGAAGCTTTAAGAATCATTCCACCCACTAGCATTTATTCCTCAAATTGCAGGTTTGGTGTTAAAGGAATTTAAAACATCCATTAGCCTTCCACAGGGAGAATAGGTCATGAATTATAACTGCTAGGGAAGCAGTGGAAGGAAAACCATGTCTGGCATATTTTTATTGCTAATTTAAAGATCTGTGTTATAGTTTAGATCATACAGCATCTTCTTATTCTGCAAATGATATTAAGAATGTAGTTTTTGGTTCTTCTTATTCAGCCTCATGAATATCTCCTTATTGAAATCTATAGTGTTATTAAGAATTATCACTTATGCTTTCAGAATCAAGCCCATGGAGGTGTTCTAAACACTGAATAAAATTGCTATGTTTACTCAAGGTGTGGCCACAGAAACTGTCTTTATTGTACAATTTGTTTTAACACAGCAATGCTGGGAAAATATACATAAAATTCACTATTAAAGCAATCTTTTAACATTATTTTTTCTTTAAAAGGAAACTATGTTTCTAATGGCTCACTGCAATGAAAAAATAGGCACTAAAATAAATATTTGACCAAATTCTTCTGTCTGTCACACTGAGCCCACACGACTGGTTCTAGTGGGTGTTTTCTACTGCAAGAGACAGAGTGTAATGCATTACATTAATGAATGATAAAAGTTTCTGTCACTTCTTACTCTTGCTCTCCTTTTGTATTACTAGGTTTTCTAGTTACGCTTTTTCCATTTTCAGGTTTTGAAAATGCTGATACAGTTTACTGAGAAAGCAAGCTCTGCACCAGCCCCACTTCATGATGCACAAAGGATATAGATTTGTAACATCTCAAGAAATAAAGATTCAGTATACGGCTCAAGCTACAGAACATACTTTTTTCTAGTTCTGAATGTGCTGAATTTGCTACCTTGACTGGTGGCCATCAAGCACATAGGGATTCAGCACTGTAAATCAGGCACAAAGAGGGAAGCAAGGGTTACTAGCCAGTGGATTATATGAACAGAGCTCTAGCTGTCCTAAAGTCTTCAAAAGAGATTTTAAATTCAACCCCAGTCATATGTTATCCCAGTACAGAAGAGTGAATTTCACCCTCAGGGAACTTATACTAGCTCATATAGTAGTCTTATTGTGGAAATTTCACTTCAGCCTCAACTTACAGTATTCCCCACCTCTCTTCTTCTCTCCACTTCCTATCCTTAGGCCAGCAAAAGGAAATCTGGTTTATATTTCTCAGCACAGCATTTGTTTTCACCTCTGACATACACCAAGCAATCTCTACAAGCAAGTGCCGTGTTACCAGCAGTGCCACGCTTCTCGCCCCCCTGTCTAATCACTCATGGTCTGCATTGCCTTCTGCCCAGCTCACAACCAGATCAGCAACACCTCTCCTGATAAAGGCTTATCAAGGGATTTTATTCAAGGAAATGAGAAAATGCACAAGATCATAATTCTGACTTAAATGGAAGCTTATCTTCCCAGAATTATAAGGAACACTTTGCTGAAATGGATGATTCCTGTTATACATCTATGTACAGCCAACTGTCAGTAATCAGACAGAACAACTTTACTGTAAATGCTGTGCTTCAGAATCACCTTTGTTTCAGCAACAAAGCTTTGCTGAGTTAAACATAAGCAAATGGCAAATTACACTGAGCTAAGTTTCTATGACTAATCAGTGACTGTATATGTGAAAGTAAAAACCAGTGATAAATCCTGTGCAAAATCCATTTTCAAAGATGCCTTAACCTGTGTGTTAATTGAAAAGCCTTGTGTTTAGACCCTAATGGGATTTACCTTAAACTGCGTATTGAAAATGGTGCTCAACAGCCGCTTATTATGTGCTTGAATACCATGAAAAGCAAACACATTCAAAAACCTTCATATGATTCTGTGGAACCATGAACCTCTGCCTTAATACGCATTCATATCACTAGCAATTCAAGATAGACCTTTTTTTTTTTGTTCCATTACGAAAACTGTTTTCATCCTTGCTTTAACACAGAACCAACTCCCAGCGAACCTCAGTACAGCCATTCCTCATTTTGCTCATTTTACATTGCCTTTTTGGGCATTCGGAGGCTCAAGTCCCATAAACGTTTGTGTTCATGCTTAGCATTCTGCAAATGGATTTGCAAACGGCCTCTCTGAGACCATTCCTATAGTTAAAACTATGCATGGTAATACAGTTGGATTAAATATCATTGTTCTAAACACTATATACAGACAACTCCTCCTCAAGGGCGTATAAGCTAAATAGACTAAACAGACAAAGTCTTACAGGGGAAGCAGAAGCATAACAACCTGTATTTAACTTATAACATTGCTACATTTCCATGTATGAAACCTTGACTTGTTTTTTAAGCAATTTTAAGCATTGGTCTAAAGCAGTCTGACTGCTGTTAGCAAACTCTGTTTGAAAGAAGAGTCAAGTGATTTTTCCAGGTTGCTAAAGCAGCTTCCTGGCACAGCTGGGAATAGGATTGAAGTCTCTGAAGCTAATATTTATTATAACTCTGTGTTCTGGTGATAAACACTGAAATCTTAGGTAAATGTGTGCTTGTAGGAGCAAAGACTTTTTTTAATCTGAAATCTTCCACTCTTATCGATATTAATCTTGTCACAGTCCCTCCAAGTCCACAGCATCTTTATGTTAAGTCAGACTGCCTTTTTCAGCTCTCAAATGCTGACTATGCATATAAGTGAGTCATCTCTGTTTCTGTATGTGGTGGGTTATCCTTGGCTAACAGCCAAACTTCCACCCAGCTGCTCACTCACTTTCCCCCCTCAGCAGGAGGAGGGAGAATATAGGAAGAACAGGGAAGAGAAAGCCCATGGGTCGACAAAAAGATGGGGTTCAACTTCACTGCTTCATTCCCATCTCTACTACCCTCCTCCAAACAGCACCGGGTAACGGGGAACAGGGAATTATGGTCAGTACACAATGGTTTCTCTCTGCCCTTCCTTCTTCCTCACGCTTTTCCTCTGCTTACCCATGGGCTGCAGTCCCTTCAGGAAACTCAGCTGCTGTGGTGTGGAAATTGATAGATATGGATAGCTGATATCCATGGGCCATGATAGACACCTGCACTGGTGCCATGGAGCACCTCCTCCTCCTGTGACCTTGGTGCTCCCTCTGCTGTTTCTCACTCTTTTCGCTTCCTCCTCCTCTGCCTGTGTGGCATTATTTACCCTTTCCTAAACATAGAATAGAATCATAGAATCATAGAATCATTAGGGTTGGAAGGGACCTTAAAGATCATTGAGTTCCAACCCCCCTG
>JAOXNO010000001.1:9453090-9491132 GCA_028565335.1 Limnodromus scolopaceus | reverse complement strand
TCCTTCCTTCCTTCCTTCCTTCCTTCCTTCCTTCCTTCCTTCCTTCCTTCCTTCCTTCCTTCCCCCCCTCCTTCCTTCCTTCCCCCCCTCCTTCCATCCCCCCCTCCTTCCTTTTGCACCCCTTCTTTAAAATGCACTTTATTTTTTCATTCTGGCTCTGAGGAAGGTGGAGAAGATCTAGTTTCTGTCTGATACAGAGATGAGTTAATTGTGTATCACCAGGGACATTGACTGCTGATCCATATTAGTCCTTACTGCTGCACAAGGTTTGTAAAGATGTTGAACAGTGCAGAGAACGTTAACGATTTCTCCAGGAGAGAGAAAATCATCAGGGGCGATTTGAAGGTGGAGATATGTTGGCCGTGGAATAACTCAGATACTACCTGAGGGAAAACAATTAAACCACTTCAAGATTTTGCCGTTTAGTTTGCTCATCTCTGATTGTCGGGCAAGAATTATTGGAATACTTAAAGGAAACAGAAATGTTTCTTCATATGAATGCACTGGAATCTGGCTATGCTCAAAATAACAAAAGTACACTCTTTAGACATTAATACAAAACAATAATCAAAAGGATATATAACTTAGAATTTACTAGTACATACCTATTTTTGTAGGCATGGTTTGCAAAGCTTTTCCAGTTGTTCAGCGGCCATCTTTTATATTTTTTTTTTGGTAGTCACAATATGAAGAAAATCTACTACATTCAACTTGCTCCTGAACTTATTTTACACCAACTTTTAGTAACATTGAAAATTTTAGCAGCAATATTTACATAAGAAAGATACAAAAAGGCATTTTGCAAAACAATGTGGACATTTACTCCGTGTCTTTCTAACAAAGTCTAAAAAAATATAAATAGGAAAAAAAAAGTCAGGATCTTTTTTTTTATGTTGAAAAATTGAATCGAGAGCCTGCACCACAACAACCATTAAGGAAGGCCATGACACTGTATTTACTTTCTACCCCATGAAATTACCAGGACAGGAGAGGTTGGCTGGACCTCAGGAGCCAGCCAGCACCTTCACACCTGGCTGCTGAGCGTGATATTGGAGTGTTCATGCAGCCAAGTTCATGGGCAAGTTGGGACTGTTAAGAGAAATACAGCAAGAACAGTAACATTATTTTTCTTAATTTTCCCAATATTGCAAATGAAGCTTGAGGCAGAATCAAGAATTTGCACCTCTGTCCAGTACATCTATTTGTTAGGTATATATATATATTTTTTTTTTAATACATGAATGCTTCTGAAATATACTCTCAAGAGGAAAATCAACATGCTTTCAATGGAGTTACACAGTCTGCTGTGTAAGGTAAGTACCCCATAGACATGATTTCATATAATGTTTTGTATTTCATATTTGTTTTCATACAGCTTTTTATATATTGCATGGTATAAAATCTAGGACTTATTCCACATATCTTTCCACAAAATATTTCTCTCTTTTCCTATATTTATTTTTTTAGCATGCCTAGAAATTTAAAATATTTTCCTATCCTATGACTGAGGCCAGGGCTGGGTGATATTTCATCACAATAGCAGATCATGAAAAATAATGGTTGTGTCAATGTTTGGAAATGGCACATTTGAAAGTGAAGTCATTATTTATAGGATCAGAGAGGTGCCCATATACAGTGATCTCAGATTTAGAATGTAAATTAAATAGATATGGGGTGATTTTCTCAGATGTGATGCCCTAAAGTTCAGAGAGCAGAAAGCAAGCCTCTTGCCTTCACACTGAAATACTTCAAAACAAAATTGTAAGCAGTGTCTCCATTTTACATGTAGTTAAACACTTCCTTGAGGCATACATTATCCTAGAACATGCTTTTGAAAATCTAAATGGTTTAACTGGCAGAAGCTCCACAATACATTATTCCTGTATCTTCAAACACCTATATGACTTCAACAAGCTAGAGGAGACAATTCGAGTAAATATTTTACTAAAAATGTTCTAAGGTAAATAGCTGGCTCTGCACTATTCTTTCTTACACTATTCTTTCTATTTATGGCTTCCTAATGAACATGAAGAATGTGTTGAAGTTATTCTAACATATGGATCACAAGGAAGTTCTGTTCATAATTTACGTTAGCATACTTAAGTTGTCCACAGCAAAGCAGAGATTTCAGAAAATTAAAGTTTGGTGTGGTTCGTCTATACAATCTTTTTGTATTGGGGGGAAATAGTCTTGTCAGCTCTTATGATTTTACTCAATTTCTCATGATAATTGTTAGTTGACGAAGATAGCTGCTTCTAAAACTGAGGTATGCAAGAATTTCCCATTTCACTCAGAAGGAAATGAAGGAAGAGGAAGAAGAGGTAATTTTCTCTCCTTACTAATCAGAAGCAAACATCAAATACTGAAAAAACAGACAACACAATTTTTCAGACCTTGAAGAACAACTATAAAAGTCTTTATTTTATTGTTAAAAAGATTTCCAAATGCTGAAAACCTAAGAGTATTTCATTCTTACAGTGAGGATGTTAAAGATTTTAGAGTATTAGAGATCTGCAGTATTACAAATAGCAGATTCATGTCTTTAGGGAGTCTGAATATATGCCAAGCAGAGGAGATCCCACAGAGTCTGTAATTATTGTCTTGTCTGGCAACTCTGAATTTTTTTAACTGGCCAACTCTAATTCATTGCTGAGGAACTAGCCAGCACAGGGGTATTTTGTAGATCTGACTGGAAAAAAGGAAAAGCAACGAAAGTAGAAAATAATAAACCAATCACAACCTTAAGTCAAGAAACTTCTAATTGCAACAGGGACTCACTGCAATTAGCAGCTTTTTCCTTAGATGCGTTAACGGCCTGCGGGCAAGAAGGCTGATTCCCTGTTCAGTGAATCTCCATGCAGCATATACAGTGTAAGGTTTAAGAGAACTTTTCAACTTTTCTCTAGATATCTAGTGCATTCCCTAAGTATAGACATCCCTGATTTCTTCTTAAAATAGATGTCTAAAGTAAGTCAGATGAATTAATCCCTAAAAGGGACACCTGGCATCATCATGACCCCAAGAGGAGTGTCTGAGGAGGAAATGTAGATGCCTGCATTAGATGATACCGTTCCTACTGTGAATAGCAGAAGTCTCTTTGCTGAAACAAGCCTATGCAGGACACTGTATCCCATTTCTTGGTGATAAGGCTGCTTCTAATATTTGAGTTAGCACTGTTACAGCTGAGCTGGTCTATGCTGACTGTTCAGATCATGGATTATCTTTATAACATATATCTTTATAATTTCTTTGACTAACAAAGTAGAGAAGCAGCCTCAACTTGTCAGGATTTGGTGTAGTTTCTAAGCAGGATATGGCCTCTAAATTCTAAAGGAGCCAGAGATTGGGTGGTTTCTCATGCAAATTTACACCTTTGAAAGTCAGGTCATTCTTAATGAGATGACAGTATTGTCAAATCACTGTTTCATATCAAATGCCTGTCATTTCCATGTTGGCCTCAGTGCTTTCAAAGCTGATTCTGGGATCGAGCTGGAAAGTAAGTTTCTTGCCATCTAAAATGTTTGTTGACATAGAATAACTCAGGAATGTACTTTTAGTCTCTATTTTATAGTGTAAATCTGTGACTCGTTTTGACAATCTAAGTAATCTCTTCATGATCTTATTTTTTTTTCCTTTATGTGACTGATCTTCTTCTCACTTGTTTTGATCAAAAGTGCAAAGGTATGTTCTTTATTTGGTTTTGGCAGTTTGGCCATCTTGTTTAGTGGCCTGGGAAAAAAGAAAAGAAGAAAAACCTAACAGTGCAAGGAACTGACAGATGGTTACAGTTTCCTGACAAATTATTTATTTGAATTCTCAAACACTCAGCTCTTTCTTATGACTTTTTCACTTAAGTTTTAAGAGTTCATTTATCAACAAGAATGATCACATATTGACCATACCAGTACTCAAAAGCAAATGTATTCCTTTGTTCATTATACTGGAATGAGTTAGTGACAAGTGAACTGATTCAGACAAAACACCCAAACTAAGGCTTCAGTCCAAAATTTAAACTAGTACAAAAAGCTTGTCTATGTCCTTTCTTTCTGCCTTTTTCTAAACCTTTGTTGTTACTTACTTGGTATAGCATGCCCTCATATGGATGTCTAACTTTTTCCTTTCAGAAAACCAATTTAAAAAAATCTTTGAAAAAGGATCAATTTTTGTCAAATATATATGGTATTTGCATCCAGAAACTGCTTTAACATGAAATAGTTTTTCATTTGATGACAAGGTTCACCACTAGAGTTGAGAAAAAAAGCTGTTGAACACTGGCTGAAAAGTTTGTAAAAATTTTTTTTTAATAAAAAGTATTGTCTTTCAACACCCAAAAATAAATTTTAACTGTTAAATCCAGTTTGAAATTTTATGTTCCCTCCCTTCTGTCTCACTCTGTTAAGTGGTGTCTTTTCAGTAGGCAAGTCAAGTAATCCTGCCTGGCCCCCTCCTTTCACCGGTACCCACAATGAGTCCGTGTCTCAATGAATAGATAAATGTTTTGGTTAAAAATGGTAACTGCTCAACTTTAAAGTAGCTACAGAGTAGGTTGTTGTTGTTATTGATGCTACAGTTTAACATAAACAAATCTCTCAGTTTCTTGGTGTGAATATTTCTTTCACAGTTAAAACTATACCCTTGCAATTTCATCCCTCTCAAAAGGGACCATTTAGCTGTGTAATACATTTCATGGGTTATATATGTGCATATATACATACATATATGTATGTATATGTATCAACTCAGGTCTCTTAATTTTAAGTGAAATGTAGTTTATCAGTAAAAATACACTTTAAAACTTTACAAAATTGAAACATGAATTCGTTATATTTTCCTTGCTTGGTTTCTCTTCCAATACAGTGAAGTTTTGCTTCTTTTCTTAGACATATGGTTCAGTGTTTAATTTGTAAGTATCTCCAAGACCCATTCAGGCCTTCAACTTGTGTTTTATCTCATTAAACAGTGATTGCACATACATCGAATTCTTTGCTACACAAATGGAGTATTTACTGTCTCCCAATGGAAACATTTGGGAGTCCAAGCTGAAAGCAATATCTTCTAAATGTAATATTAGATGACTGAATGTGCGTGTATGTGGGAGGGAAAGAAAGATCTTCACTCACTCCACAATAGGCATTGTGGAATGGAGGCAACCTGCATGTAGAAAATGTAACTGTAAACCATTTGATTAATGTGACTTTTACAAACCATGTTACTTGAAGCAGGCATGTGGACAGCTCCAGGTTTTTGATTTGCTTGTCCTAGGTTAGTCTATCGTAGGCTATGAGCTGTAGTCCTTTTTTCCTCCCAAGCCTTCACGAAATCCGCAGTGGGAAAAAACAGATGAAAGTGATTGCAGACTGAGGGGCAAAAAAGGTGTTTCTCACTCAACTCTGGACATAGTATGTTCATTCCCTTTGCAAGAAAATTTATCTCACATGTTGATGGCCTCAGCAGTGAAAATAAAAGGCTTGTCACAGACATCCAGGTCCTATCAGCCTAGTAACAAGAATATCCTCTATTGATTTGAGTAACCAGCATTTCAGTGACACAGGACTTAGTGCAGAATCAATATTTAGAACATGATGAATGGGTACAAAACTAAGAAAACACACCAATCAGCCCTGCATCTGAAGGCCTTCTCTAATGGAAAAAATAACTCAGTGATGTAAACAGAAAGGGCAAACCAAGTGACAACCTGCAAGACCACCCATCTGGACCAGGCAGCTTGTTTCAGGGTTATCTGACTGCTTCCTTTGTGCTGGTTCTCACAGTGACTATTGCTCTAAGTTTTGTTGACAGTGACCACAGATTAATTAGATCAGTGCTTTTTTAAAATGTAAACATTCCCAAGTTAAAAGACAGTTCTCAGTAAGTTTGCTAGAAAATCCCATATCCTCATAGTTGCTTAACTGTTGCATTTCTACAACTTTGCAGTGTCCAGCAGCAGAATACATGTGATAGATTCTGAAGCTATGCAACAGCAGCTATTTACACTACTTTTCTATAGCGCACTTTTAGAAAATTAATTTTAACACAGTTTTACAGCTTTTTGCTGAGAACTGCAAAAGATGTCCAATGTGAATTCAAAAAAGAAAATTAAGCATAAGTTACATGCAGCCACTGTAGAAGAGGAACATTACACTATAAGCAAAAACAAACACACTAAAATATTTAATTGAACAAAGAAAACTTTACTAACACTCTTTATGTTATATTGGGCTTTGAAACAGTATGATCAGAGGACTTGGATCATTTCCTTTTATTGTAAGCCATCAAAAATTCAACCATACGAGTCAGGCTCTGTCTGAGGACACAAGAAATAGTACTATGCTCCACTAATAGCCCTCATGATTTCAATGGCCTACTTTTTGAAGAAAAACATACTCAGCATGTGTCACAAGCCCTAAATAATGCAAAGAGTTCTTGCATCTCTTGCTGTTAGATATTTGTTCTCTTCCCTAATTTCGAGTGCTGGTTGCTAGTTGCTAATGAACACCTGAGCTTTCTACAGCAGATCCATCTGTTCCCAGCTAAATGCCTGCTTCTTCCCCTGAAACAATTGAATTATTACCTTTACTTCCCTCCTCTGGAGTCAAAGGGAAGTTCTAAGTCATAGAGAAGTCAAAGAGAAAGTGATTGAAAGTTCCAACAATCTATTTAATTATTAAAACTCACAATAATATGGGACTTGGGGCAGATAACTGCCTTTCTTTTCCCAGTTCGGGAAACTCTTTCCTGGCCTTACAGCCTCCTAGACGGTACTGTTTCTGAGTATAGAATGATGACCAGTAAATAGTTTTACTGATCACTGGTTGAGGGCTAAGCTATACAATTATTCCTGTTTCTCCTGAGACAAACACGCAAAGGAGGGATCAGCAATACACTAGGAGCCAAAGGAACACCCCTTGCCTTTTGAGAATGATATCCATCTCTGGTGGCAAATATAAAAGCAGTTGAAACAAGATTTCATGGGCCTCACTTCCCACAACTTTTTCTGGGCATCAAATTTGATCACCATTGTAAAACATTCTATGTATGTAGCTTAGACGTTGTAAAAATAAATTAAAAAAAAAAAGAAAAGAAAAAAAGTCTCAAACCTTTTAGTTCTGTGTAATTTAGAAAGTAGAATGAATCAGTTTTGTGGAATACATTTTGATGTGAAACAGACAGCTTTTAAATCAGTTTTCCACTAAGCAAAGAAAGGATCTCATTCCTCTTTGTTGAGCTATTTTACAATTCTTTTACACTGATCTACCTATTTTGACTCCATTTTTTTTGATTAATGGAAAAGTATAGAGGATGCTATTTGAACCTGGTGTAATATATGAAATCATTATAGGGTTATAGGAAGAAGATAGTGACTATATTGTAAATTAGTTTCTGGGACTGACACCAAAACAATTAAAATACCATGTAAAATAGTTTTTTAAATCCAATATTTCTGTTTGGTTTTTTTGTTTGTTTTTTTTTTTTTGTTCCCATAATGGAAATAATGCTCTCCCACAACAAAGTTGGAAGGAGAAAAAAGGTTAGAGACTCTTCGTTAGTCTTTGAATTTTATTTTTTTTTCTTTTCAGAGTACATAACACTAAAGTTTAAACCCACAGACTCCATATGTGCTTTTATTCCTGGGCCAAAGGCACAGATCACTTTTTATTATTACCAACATCTATGCATAATGGATGGCTACCAGATAACCAAGACTCTTGTTTTTCTCATGTCACTGACAGATGTTTGCATAATAATTCAACTAGGTTAACCTCACCACATTAAAAAAATGTTTCAGTTTACTAAATATCACAAGCCGTAGGCATTTCAGAATACATTCCTGCATGTATTGAAACAAAACAGCATGGAGATGTATCTAAGACTCACACATAACTCTGAGAATGTTCTCTGATGCTGAATTCCATGCATTTAATGTGTCTGAAAATGTGAACATTCTGCGAAAGAAGGGGGAGGAAATAAAGGCTTTCTTATGACAGGGGTGGGCAATTACAGAAAGATTTACTTTAATTTACTGCTTCTAGATACTCCAGGCAAATGAGCTTGACTTGAACAGGTCAACTGGGTTTAATACTTTGCTGAGTCGTATGTAGGGATTTCTATCATGGTGATACTGAACATCATCCTCCAATAACTATGTATTTCAGCTTGGACAAGATTTGGACTTACTGCAACAGTAAACAAAAGGTTAAAGATAAAAGCTTAAGTCCTTAAATTAGTACTATTTCCATTCCACATTCACTCAGGCCTCAGAGATGTCTCTCTAAAGCTGCCAGTGTTATTTTGTTCTGATGACCCATAAGTAGCTGAGGTTTGGGTTTACTCCAGTGTGTGATTTAGGGGTTACCCTCCCACTCACAAAGCCAGCATGTGGTCTTTTTTTTGCTTAGCAACCCACACTTCTCTCTTTTCCAGGCTTTCTCTTGTGGATTGTGAGGGCCTGAAAACACACGATGTCCAAAAGCTGCAAGGTCAGAAACGGCAAACTGTAGTACCTTGTTGGGAATTATTTTTTTCTTGAACTCTAGAAGGAGAGGAGTTTGCCATTTTAATTCTCCAAGTTCTGCTGGGTTTTGTATGGATAAATGTAATTTCTCTACATTTGGAAAAAATGTAAACATTTATTTCCCTTTTCTCTTCATACAAGTCAATTGATAACATCTCATAATGTTTTTTGGGAAATGTTTTGAGGTACAAGGAACAGTTTGCTTCTCTGATCATTTTATGAGATACTATTACATGATTCCACAGAAAATTTTAAACTCTGCCATTAGCTAAAATGCTTAATTAATAATTTGGCTGCCTCTAGACACCTTGCAAGACTTTGAGTGTCTTACACTTATTCTTGCTGAGATGTCATCCTGCAAGTGCACTGCACCAACACCATAGAAAAAACTGACTGGCTAGGATATTTCTAATGCTTGGCAGAGTCTGGTTTTACATACTTGAATGTATACCTAAATCTACATGAGAAAGTATTTTCATATGCCAAATCTTATGAGATACCCACATGTTTCCAGGTTCATCTGAAACTCTGGAGGAACAGAGTCATAGAAAGCTTCCTCCAGAAGCCATCAGTAGGCATCAGGATAACAGTAGCCAAGGTGACCTGTCTGCAAAGGCTTGACTTTTATGAAAAAAGAAAAAAGAACTCTTACACAGAAATCTCTATCTATACTCTATTGGTATTGGCCAACCAACTTCTTAAAGTGCACTGAGTGTTTTACTGGCTCATTCCCCTGTCTAGACACAAATTAGGGGAGAAAAATTGGTATACTGTGACTGGTATGGAGCTGGGATGCAACTGAGCACATAGCTAGGTGTAGGAGCTGGGAACTGCTCCAGCATCTGATATTAGGCAGAACATAATCACGTGTGCTCTGCATCTTTACTGCTTAAGGAAATAGAAGAATGGTTTTAAGGCTGTTAGTGATTTGAGAATATCAGGACCAAAAATTTCTGTGAATTTATCACACTTCTCTATAACGGCCAAGCATTTTTTCTCTAATTGTATGTATCTAGTGGCTCAGTAGCTGACATTCAGTGGAACAATATGCTATATACATCCATGCATCTCTAAAGATCTGAAGTCCACATGGGACAACCATAGTAACCAGAATCTGCAAAAGTGATCATACTTACAAATGTTATAAAATATAACACAAGTAACATGGCCAAAACATTATTTAAACCTTCCTTATTATTCAGAGTTCTATTATTGTCTTTTGTAAGCAGTTCATAATAAGAAAGCCTGATTTTCTGAAAGTCATCAAATGCTGACTTTTTTACTTGTTCTATGATTACTAGGACATAAAAACAATAAAACTTTCCTTCAAATATAAGTTAAATCATTCAGGTTAAATCTTGGCACAACTGAAGTCAGTAGCAAAGTTTCTGCTGACTTCTGTGTTCATAGATGGTACACAACCGTCATTTTTGAGCATTTCTCAATCTTCAATGTATTTAGCTTTACAGCCTCCTGGTGAGGCAGAGACCAGCTGTAATTTTACAGATGGCAAAGTAAGTCAAGAAGGCTAGGATTCATTTAACCAGTTCCACCTATTGGAAGTTAGGCATTTAGTCTAAATTGATCACTTATACTTCTCTAGTCAACAAAACCAGATTTTTCCTTCAAGGGGAAAGCCTAAAAAAAAAACCACCCTCCCCCCACAAAAAAAAACAAACCAAAAAAAGTCAAACACAAATCCTGTTTAAGTAAGAAAAATCTCCTGAAAGAAGTGCCTCTGGTATAACACAGTTATCTTGGGATGAGGTCACTCACCCCCTGGAGTTGCCTATTCATCTCCACTGATAATGGGAAGAGTTCTAGATGAAAGGTTTTCAGAAATTAAATTAAAATTAATTGAAATCTGAATATGCAAATGAACTTCGGGATCACTATATTTACCAGTACAAAGCTTAACCTCCAAGTGTTTGCACACGGTGCAGTCTGTGGTTAGACCTTTGGTTAGATATTTGAGTTCCGTGTGCAGTGCTCCTCATGGTGAAGTGCAGAAGCCGCCTGAGATCACTAACCAAAACAGAAAGTAAGAGATATTTAAAGTTAAAAAAAAAAGGAGCACCATATCTCTATTCCTTCTTAGGAGGCTCAGATACTATGTTCATAATAAAATTCATTATTCATTTGGAGCCCAAGACTTATGAGGAGCGGCTGAGGGATCTGGGTTTGTTCAGTCTGGGGAAGAGAAGACTGAGGGGAGACCTTATCGCTCTCTACAACTACCTCAAAGGAGGCTGTAGAGAGGTGGGGGTTGTTCTCTTCTCCCAGGTCACAGATGATAGGACAAGGTGTAATGACTTCAAGCTGCGCCAGGGGAGGTTTGGGTTAGATATTAGGAAATATTTCTTTACTGAAAAGGTTGTCAAGCATTGGAGTGGGCTGCCCAGGGAGGTGGTTGAGGCACCATCCCTGGAGGTATTCAAGAGATGAGTTGACATGGTGCTCGGGGATATGGAATAGTGTTGGGTTGATGTTGTTTTGGATGTGGTGTGGTGTGTCGGGGAGTGGTGTGTTTGTGGGGTTTTTTTGTTTGTTTGTTTTTTGTTTTGTTTTGTTTAGTTTGGTTTGGTTTTTTTCATTGGTTGGACAAGATGATCTTAAAAGGTCCCTTCCAACTTAAGTGATTCTGTGATTCTGTGATTATAATGTTCAGGTAGAGTTCAGAGTTTGGATTTGTCTCCTGAGGCTGGACACCCAAGATGTCAGTTTCTAGAAGCACAGTATAATTTCTTCTATACATAATCTCCCTGTCCAGAGAACTCAGAGAGGAATCATAAAATCTAGGTTCAAAGCTCATCCTCGTAAAAAGATTAATTTCAAATCCACACCTCTCACTGCCCCAGGGGAGAATTATATGTGAGCTGTTTCAGGTGAAAATGGTTAGAATAAGATTCTAAGCTTCTTAGAATGAAATTCATGATGTAGTGAACAACAGCAAATAAACTTTTCCAAACCCAATGATTAGGACAGTCATTGGGTAAGGTGGAGACCTGGACTTTGGTCCCTGCTCCCTAACCTGTCTCAGATATTGGTTTGCAAAATATTTTCTCCATGTCTCTACTGTCCCACATCTAAGGTATTTTTAAAGTTTCTGGGGTGGACTACAGTTTTTAAAGACACAAAATAAAGAACAATATACCTTAGAAAACACTCAGAAATGCAGAAAATATAATTTGTTTCCTTATAAAGGGTTTTCACAGAGAAATAATTTTCTGAGTCTCTCTTTTCTGCCCATAAACCCTTCCAACAGCATAAACACTTATAAATTTAATGTTCTAATACAGACAGTAGCAACTGTTTCTTCCTGAATTACATATGCTTGCTAACCAGTGGCTGCAGGCAGACGTGTTCACCCCATCAATAAACCGGTGAAAACTAGCCCGGAGGTTTATTTTCTAAGGTGATTGATAACCACAAACACCTGTTTTTAGACCAATAGACACCTTAAGAATTATGTGAAGTAATGAAGAGGCAACAAATCTTACCCTTGCTGCTGAATTCCTTGACAATTTAATTGTGTTTGTGTGATATTTTAATCATAAGACTTGGATTAACCTGGTCTCTCTTCAGACAAAGACGAGAGTCAACTTATGTCAGTTTTTTCATCTATGAGGGATGCACACCAAAATTATGGTTTTCTTTTCACCTGTTCAGATTTGGTAGCTTCATTTCACTTTAAAAAAAAAGACAGGAAAATCTAAACAATCACACATAACAGGTAATGTAGCCTTCAGTAAAAATCTACAGTGGCCATGTACCTTTCATAGCTGTGAACTCAGAGACATTTGTCAATAGGGGTGTGTAGTATTTCAGCTGTTGATACAAAACCCAGGGTGAGTGTCCTATTACTCGTGTCATATCTTTTAATGAGATACAAATTAGATTTCTATCTTCTTTTTTTCTTCTTATCATGCATAAATGTTAGATATACAAAAGATAATGTAAAATTTACTTTTTTAAAAATATGAAAATATGGGTAGTAAGCTGACTTTGCTGTATTTTTGTTATTTAATAGTAGGAAAAGGCTAGCAGAAAAACAATCTCATTGACATAAATGTATCTAACTTTTGCTTACAGGACAGTTATAGGATGACAAATCTTCTATCAGAACAATTTAGTACTGAAACAGTGTTAGGAATGCAAGGCCTACTCAATTTAATAATCAGAAAGCTTATATGCTGTTATGATCTATAATTATCAATGCAATCAAAATTTTAAATTAAGAAAAAAGTTTTTTATTTATAAGGCAAATACATGAACACCATTATGCAAAGACCAGATTCTAAGATACAGTACAAACACTAAGATTATTTGTCACTGGAATAATTTTTCTAGGATTGTGGTAAAGTTACCAGATCTTTAAATATAAGGTATTTATATATATATATATATATAAGGTATGAGCAAAATATGTGCCTGGGTTGGTCATAGTGAGTGTTGTGGGTGAATTACTACTTAAAATGATGTAGCTTTTGTGATCATAACTCTTCTTTCTGCTCATAGATCCAGGAGTCACTGGAGATCTACCCTTCCTTGACTTCTTTGAGATGATGATGCTACCTTCACTGTTTGGTGCAAATGAGGTCAATGTTTTCCTTTTTTTTTTTTTCCAATCTGTTCATTCTTCTATTTGTTGTATTTGAATATCTTAATATGAATAACTGGGCAGGGATTTTACCAAAGTCACTGCCACACAAACCGTTAAGTAGACACCAGAGTAAGAACTAAAAAATCCACTGCCTGTCACTACTGACTTGGTTTAGAACTGAATTAATCACCCTTTGTATAATTCATTAAGTACATTAGAATATTAAGTTAATTTAATGCTCTCCTTTGCTGATTAGGATATTTTGTCAATCTCTCCTTCATTTAGATTTACAGTGTCAGGTATTACAATCAGTGACATTTAAACATGTCTAATTTCAACTTAGAGGTGCAATCAGTGATTTTTCACAAGCAATCACCCCAGTATATTAAAGAGGTTGACTCTCTTTTGGAAAATGATTTTCTTCTCCAGCATTTTCTGGGAAACAATCTGGTTTAAGGGTAGTCGGTATTTTGAATACGACTCAGTGGTCTTGACCTCTGGTATTTAACTGGAGCGTTATAAAAACAGGTGCTAATGTCAAGCACATTATGTACTCGCTCCCCAGCAATTGTTAAGGTGATAGTGTGGTGGAAAGCACCTCTTGGCAGATGAAATTTCCTGAAATGTCCTTGTATTCCTTACTAGCTCTGTAAAAGTGGGGTCAACAGCCATGCCCTGTGGGCTGAGATGAGCAATTCAGTTATGAAATAGCTACAAAGCTTGGAGGCCAAAGTAGGAATGTGAGGGAGTGGGTGAAATCCCGGCCCTGATAGAGTCCAGGGGAATGCTGCTAATGGTTTTAGGAAAGACCAGGATTTCATTCAGTGTGTTTTAGTAATTAAAATCAGCTAAGGGATTCCCAAAAAGACTGAAGATAAATGAACTGCTTTGCTGGTTACAGGGCAGTAGATTTTCCACTGAGAACCATTCAAAAACTGACTGAAAACTTATGTTTGCCTTTCTTCACAAGTTTATATCTTCTAAACCAACAAATAATGTCAACCCAACTGTGATTCTATCAAACATCATCCTGATTTCATCCATAAGACAATAATGACTTCAAAATTTTGGCACAGTCCAATTTTAGCATTAGGCTTTCTGCAGAGCCTAATGGCAGATAAGGAAGGAGCCACGGTGAGAGAAGGAGACACACAGGATCTTACAAGTGACACTGCTGGAACATTTGTATGGAGCAAACAAACACTCAGATTGCAGGATCAGTGCCAGGCTGCCTCTCTTTCCAGATGAAGGGTGGTACAAGGTCATTTCTCTGTCTCCAGACTGTTATCCCTTGTGCAGGCTGCACAGCAAGCAGGAAGCACCAACTCCTGCTCTCATCCACCGACTCAACAGTAATATGCAGAGTTGGCAAGATCAGGGTCCAGCTTTCTCCTGCTTCAAGCATTAACACAGACTTGTCTGAGTGATTGCACCATTATAAACCATAGCTGTGCCATGGGGTTCACGTTTTTGTGAAATATGTTTCCCATTGATAGAGCTTGTTCAGAAGTGCAACTTTTCTGCCTCTACTCTCTAGCATTTGATCAATACTGTCATCTAAAAAAATGGAACATGGAGAGAAAAGTTCCTCATATTCAGGCTGAGAGAGCTGGGATTGTTCAGCCCGGAGAAGAGAAAGCTCCAGGGAGAACTTATAGCCCCTTCAAGTACCTAAAGGGGGCCTACAGGGTAGATGAGGGGTAGTCTTTATCAGGGAGGGAAGCATTAAGATGAGGGGTAACAGATATTAGGAAGAAATTCTTTACTGTGAGAGTGGTGAGACACTGGCACAGGTTGCCCAGAGAAGCTGTGGATGCCTCATCCCTGGAGGTGTTCAAGGCCAGGCTGGATGGGTCTTCGAGCAACTTGGTCTAGCGGAGTTGTCCCTGCTTGTGACAGGGAGGTTGGTCTAGATGATCTTTAAGGTCCCTTCCAACTCAAACCTTTCTATGCTTTTAGGATTCTATGAATATTAGTTTAACTTATCATATATAAAAACCATAATGCTGTTTCAGGGGACACTTGTGCTAAGTAAACAAATAAATGAAAAAAAAACAGAGAGGTTCTTTCCAATGCATGACTGCCAAGGAGATATTTCTTAGGACTGTCTCCCAGCAAGAGTATTCATTGAACATCAGAGCAGTGGGTGGTTTTTTTGGAGTATATGAAGAAGGAGAGGTGCAGTAGAGGGACTTGAAACGCATTCAAAGCTAGAAGGCATTCCTTTATGGGAATGGTTGATTGCTAGAATATTCAGGACAGCAAAGCTATGTCCCCCGAGCTTTAAATAAGAGAACTCATTTGAACTTCTACAGGGTTTATTTTTACTGAGCAGAAAGCTACAGCATAGCACTGCTCCATGAAAGAACAGAGATTCAGGCTTAGTGTTCACAACCTTGACCTTGTGGCTTGCACATATGTATTGTGAGAGGCTCTTCCATTACATGATCACATAACAAATTCACACTCCTATTCACTTTAAATAATTTGCAACTGTTTGAACCTGAGATTTTCTCACTATTCAGCCAAGCCTTGTGCCAGCTGACCACAAGTGTGCACCATATGAGGAGCTGAGGCTGTTGCTGCTCCACTGGCTGTACCACCAGGATACACTCCCCGTTGCCGGGTAGCATGTGTCCTGCTTATGTACTTAGACACCTTGCTTTTAAGACATTTAGGCAGGTGGTGGTGTTGTGGTCTGTGAAGCAGATGTGCATCTATGACTAACAGATCATAAAATGGAGAGGTTAATAAAGGGATAAGAAGTGTCACGCTTGCAATATCAATGGTGAGGTGGGCTCAACGGGAGTCCAAGGTGTAACTGTTGTTTAAAGGATATTATGATTTGTGAGGCTTATTAAAAAGTAAGAAATCTCTCAGCCATTCTCTACAGTTCTCTCCCACATTTCCTATTGTCTCCTGTTCCAGGTCCCCTGTTTCCTTCCTGAGTGGGCTCACATCTTCCCTAGTCTTTCTTTTATCATTGCCATACTTATAGAAGTCTTTTGTGTTGCCCTTGTTGTCCCTGGCCAGATTTAATTCTATCTGGTCTTTAGGTTTCCTAACCTGGTCCCTGGGTCCTCAGGCAGTTTCTCTGGTAATTGACATAGAGGGCAACACCCCCTCCTCATCCCTTCCTGAAGAGCCTCTACCCTTCCATTTCAACACTCCAGTCACAGAAGACATCTCACTATGTCTCCATGATACCAATAAGATCATAACCCTGCAGATCAAACAAATAAATGAGTTCTTCAGATTAAATAAATAAATGAATAAGTAAGTAAAGTCAAACTATTTGATAAATTGAAATAGCTCAGGAAAGCAAATGAATAAAAATACCACTTCATTACAGTGAAGCTGAGTTTCAGAAGTCCTTTCCTGGAGTTCATTTAGGATCAATCATTTTTTAATAAACAGTTAATAGCAATAATAGGTAGAGTAACAATTAATAATAATAGCTAATTAGGAAGAAATATGGGATTGTGACGAGGGACCAATAACAGCAAACTGTGCACTATTTAATGAAGTAAATTAAGGGTCAAATTTTCAAGTGGTGTAAACTCCTGATTTCATGGATTTTGGATTCAACATTTTATTAGCCCTGCTTTTGTCTTTGATTCACAACCGGATCTACAGTAAATTTTATCTTAATTTTTCTCTGCCTCTGTTCTCTGGTTATTTCTAGCTGCTGAAAAGCAGCTGGTTCAGACAGGGATGTATGTACTTGAAGCTTTACAGTGCTCAGAGAAGTTTGGAAAAGCAAATGGCTACAACAATGTATTTTAATTTTTGTAAGAGTCACCTCTTAGTGACTCTTAGTCACTGCAAGTTAAACATTAAATGTCTTCACCAGAAATGGCTGAACTTTCTTTTTTTTTTTAAATAAACCTAATCTATGATAGAGTACAGACTTATGATATAAAGTTATACTACCAATAATACTATTGTTAAAGATATTTAATAATACTAATTAATTTACTAACTAAATACTAACTAATTTAATAATAATACTATTGTTAAAGATATTTACATTTCAGGTTTGAGCACTCCCAGCCTCAAACTAGGTAAGTTAGTAAGAACTTGCTTATGGTTAGTAAATTTCATCTCCCTTTAGCTTCAAAATTTAAAGCTCCCACTTCGCAAGTTTAGAATCAGAGGGTAGCAATAGGATATTAACTGCATTCATTTAAAATACATATTTAAATATCTAACTCTGAGACTCAAACCAGGAACTTTCTTTTGGCTGAGTCAGCAATAAAATATTCTCAGCTGGAAGACAAACTTTGAAGATCTTATGGAACCATTAATCTTCATCTACTGATTCACCAGACTGAAGAACATAATTCAGAAACTTTCCAACTGACTCAGCAGTCCCCAGGAACTTGCGAACTGTTTGACTTTCATCCTTCATGAAGAAAAAAAAAAGAAAAAAAAAAAGAAAAAATGATAAAAGTATGAAAACTTTTAGCTACAACATCCAATTTCAAAGCTGGCCACAATATCTCCACATTTCCATCTCAGATTTAATTTAATTTAATAGGGCTGACATGTTTGGAGTATCAAGTGTACCCTGCACAAAATTTGATATCTAATTACAGAAAGTGACTGAAAGCCAGAGCAAAGATGACACCAATTGACAGTCACTCCAGCTCCTTGGCTTTGACACAACATTTTTCCTTGTTCAAGTACTAAATATCAATCCAGAAAACCTGATGCTTCCCCTTTGGACTGTGTAGTAAACGCGTCTTGTCCTCCAACACATGTGCTTATGCAGTGTTTTGCAATTAAAGTGTGTGAGTAATGGAGTGTAAAAGAGTATCTCAGACATAAATCAAACATTCGCCCTCTGGATCATGTGAGATTTTGCCCAGGCTTGAATGATCAGGAACGCCTCTTGGCGAGCAATCCGCACTTTCAAGACAAGACCAACTGCAAATGGCACAACCGGGTGCTGTGGAGAGTATCGGTTAACTTCATGTGGGAATACTCTAGTATATAACACATCATCTGTAACTTATTCCCCTTCAAGAAAATGCACAGCAATTTTAGAAGGCTTGGTCTAAATTACTGTTAGAATGCAAAGATGAACTCTGAGTCCGTGAAATATGGAGACATTAATGTTTTTCAATTTTGACACTCTGCTATTAGGAAAGGACATGAAAGATTGTGACCATATCTGCTTGTTCTGCTTTCAGCAGAAGTTGTCTTAGCCCTGTGGTGATTGCTCCTGAAAATCTTGCCTCCTTTGGCATGCACTTTTGTGGTACTTAGTGCTGTAAGGGCAAAGTTCTCCCGTTTGTGTAATTGCAATGGGACCACAAACACCTTTTACATGTTGATTAAAACCTTTTTGTAGACTTGAGGGCAAATTTCTCATCTTTTCATACTTTCCTCATTCCTAGTGATGTCACTAGGGGTTGTGTACTGGGATGAAGGAAATGGATTCAACCATACAGAATAGAACCCTTAAAAATAATTAAATTTTCACATGCAACTTGAAGAACAATAGTCCTGGGAAAAAGAAAAAAAAACACAAAACAAAACAAAACAAAAAAACCCTTTAGTTTTCTGAAAGGTTTTATATTTTGGCATAGATTATTTTTCAGTGGAATTTGAACTAACATTTCAATAACCCAGATAAACACAGAATACTTTTAGTCTTAAACCACGCTGGATATCAGCAACATTGCTACTTTATGAAACTGATAAGAAAGGAAGATAAAATCCTGCTTATGTTACTGGAAGTGACTACTGAGATTTATAATTGATTACTCAAGTTTCAAATTATCTGTATTTTAATAAAAACATCCACGACAATAGTGATTTAAATTTATAGTTTTTCCCCATAGTTTGACAGTTCAAGACTGTCACAGCAAAGGTAGGCATTGTTTTTTTCAAAATGAGCAGTTTTCCAACAAAAACATTGCCTAGATTATCTTGAAAATTTCAGAGGAACATGGCATTTTTATCAACCATTTTTTTGAGGAAATCATCACAATGCTTGTTTTATCTTGGTAAATAACCTTTAAAATGCAATCTACCTTAGAACATTTTAGTAAGGTCAAACCAGAAATATTTCAGAATATTTTGTTTGACATAAAGTTTTGAAGTGTTTGATATTTTGTAACAATTCAGAAGGAAAACAAATGTCAAAATGTCAGAATTTCCCATGGATTAAAAAAATGTTTTAGACCCCACTATTAGGACAAGTATGACAGTAAATTGTAACAATGAAAACTGATGTGAGGTTTGGGAATACATCCTTGTAGATAAACTAATAAGCAGTCTTTTCAAAAGCTGTGTTAGGACCTGGGAACCACTTATGAATGGAATTGTATGGAACTAGATCGCAATCATCCTTCCACTCCTTTGAAAATCTTAGCCACAAAGAACAAAAGAAGGAAGACCTTTGAGCAGATTGTACCCTTAACTTCATCAGATTGATGAATTTTTGGCCATAGAATCATGAGAAAAAATTAACATTGTACATCCTGATTCCACCCAATAATTTGAACATCCTCAGTGACATTTGACCTTTATTCTTCTTTTAAGTAGTAGAAACATGCGTAAGTAAACTTCACAGTGTCACAATGATGTCACTGGGGGTCACTGAGCACTATGCATTGCTTCAGCTTGAAATCCCTGAAAGTTATCTTGGCTTTGGTACCCAGACAAAAAAATGTTTTAGAGTAGCTGCAATTTTGTTCAAATAGGAGTGAAAATACTGGTAAAAAATAGATTATAAATTAGGGTTGGTTTTGTTTTGTTTTGTTTTCAATCCATGCTTTTATTCCTCATTTTTGGCTGCATTTTGTTTTTCTTGTTTGTTTGTTTCTGTGCTTTGGTTTTATCATTTTCCTGGCTGTATCTTTTTTTTTTTTTTCTTTTTTTAAGCATAACAGTATAGGAATTTTGCTTAAAACTACAGTCTTTCTGTATCTGGAACTCAGATGTAGCAGCATTTTGAAACATGCCTTTTGTGAGTCTTCAAAATTAAAGAATTGAATAGTTACAATGTGAATTCAGTCCATAAGCCTCAGGGTATAAATTGATCGCCAGATGGGGTAAGGGAGAAATATCCCCTATGGTATAATATCACATGCACTAAGTGGGTTTAACACCTTCCTCTGAAGTATCCAGAATTGAGACAAGATGCTGGATAGGATGGATTATTGATCTATTCCATTAAAGCAGTTCCTCTTCTGTTACATTCCTCCCTTAACCTGATGACTCATTTCATGCAATGGATTACAGCAGCTCCAACTTGGGTGTCTCACATACACAACACAGCAAGCCATAACAAGGAATCAGGAGACTTTCTTGCTTAGCTCATGGCAAACGGGAAGCTGTTCTTTCATTTGATAATTTTGTAAACCATTGGGAACTTCATTTCCAAAACACCTAAACCCTCCGGTTAGTGTCAACAGAAGCAGATGTTCAAGTCCTCTGGCAAATTCATCCCTTGGTCTACAGTGCACATTAAATATGCTGTGAGGGGGTAGGTATGAGGAAGATAAAGCAAAAATACAGGAAAAAATGGTTAAGGAAAAAACAGAAAGCTTGTGCTAAACATTCAAATACTCAAGGATGAGCTCCAAATAGGCATTGTATGGACATCTAAGAAATCAGAAAGGAGATTTTCTTAAGAATCTAGAAATTTAGATCCCAAATAACAATTGTTAAAAAGTATGAAGGCATGGTTGTCCACATGGCCAATGCTGCCTGTAGCAGTCTCACTCTCTGTTTAACTTTCCACTTTCTCACTTTCTCCCCTCTTAATCTCCTAACATTCAATGCACTAGATATTGAACTACCCTGAGTCTTTATTTTGCTCCTATTGCGTTTAAAGAGAATTTGTTATATTTGTTTTATTATCTCCAATGTGATTAGATTTTGGAGGAGCAATGAATGTGAGACTTTCTCCAAGAGGTGGCAAAATGTTCAACTTCTAAAATCTCCAACTAATCACGCAGGTTGCACACACTCATACCCATACACATACAAATTTGTGTTACCAGGCTGGGGAAGGGAATCAGGGGAACTCCCAAGATGTGATCAACAGCATGAGGAAAGCTTTCTTTCTCTGCCCTCAAAAGTTTATCCTGTCCTGTAGAAGAAGTCTCAGGTTACCCTCCCCTCTCTCCAAAGCACTCTGTGGAATGAGAGACAACTTCATAACTACATCATATGCAAAACTTCATCATTGAACAACAGCATATCAGTGTAAAACTTGATGTTTAATACTCTAACTAATTTTAACCTGAGCTAGACTTTGATTGAAAAGTTGACATGAAGACTGGTATCAGACACAGGTAAAATTATACTGCGTGAACTGAGTTCACTGTCACTCTTCTGCTTGATTTCTTTCAGTACTTCTTACACTCAAATATATTAAGAACTGCTGGGAAATGCTTGGTAGGAGTTTTTTTGAATTAATTAAATGCAGCAAGCTCACATCATTTGTAGTTATCAAAGGAGTGCAGATACTTAGAGGACTTACAAGAGGTGATTATTTGATCAGATTATCAAGTTGACAACTGATATTCTGAGATTCTGCATCAACCAGTGTCCAAAACATGGACCTGTAAATCCAGGGACTTCATCCAACCTTCTGCTTGACTTGGCACTAATGTGTCCACTGATAAGAAGCAGGATTGCACAAATACATACCTTCTTTGGCAGTGGAGGGATAGCAATCCAGCCAACAGACTTGCTGGTGCTCTGCAGCTGAGCTTCTTTGGCAACAGGAGGCATCAGGAGTCACATTTTGTTGTTGCACACTAGAACAATAACTAAGACATCGCTTCTGCTCTGACAGGCTGGCTTTTGAGCAATTTTGCATTTGCTGTTCACCAGCACATCCAGTATTCAGTGAACTAGGTCATTGTTTTTAATTTGGTTGCAAAAAATTATATTCTTTGGATACAAGTCTTATTAGCTGAGGAGAAGAAAACTAGGAAAGAGGAGAAGTCTATCCACCTACTTTCTATGGACTTATTCAACTAAAGAAGTGATTGTGGAAAGATTTTTCAGATAAGACAGCTCTCCCAGTTTTTCCATGGAGACTTTGCATTCCTATTCACATCATGCTGCACTCTCAATCCCTAAACACAACAAATAATCATGCTTTAGTAAGCACCTGCTTGGCTTATTTGAAGAATCCTTCTGTGATGGCATTAAATCCTGACCTTTGACTTTTCCTGTCTGATGCCAAAATGATTATTTCTGCTGATTCTCAGTTTGACATCAGGGAGCAATTGGTTAAGCCTCAGATCCTTCACCTTGTTATCTGCCATTCTTATAGATGTCTGTCATGTTTCTGTACTTCAGATCTATAAAGACAGATCTAATATTCTAACAACTATAGAAAAAGATGCCTCTATTTCAACTGATGTTAACTCACCTACAATGCAAAAAAAAAAAAAAGAAAAATGCTTTTTTTTCCCCTGTTTGCCCACAGAAACTCTGATGAATGACAAGCAGAAAACAGTTCATGGAAACCAAACAGGCAGTCACAGATAAGTTTGAACCCTGTAGAGTTCAGGTCACCTCTGTAGAACAAACTGTTAATGATGATTCTGCTATTGCTGATCCCGTCTAGATTCAGACAGAAAAGAAAATTTTTAGAAGTATTTTTTGTATTAAAGCATGTTGTAGATTTGTGCTGTCTTAGGTAATGACAAAAAGATCTGACAATAAATATTAAAACATTAAAATACTAAAAACATTAATTTCAAAGGAAATCTTATTTTTCAAGTGAGTAAGACATTTGATTTCATATATATATACTAACAAAAGTGAGGTGAATGTACATGTCAGGTATATGTTGGAAATGAAGTATTCTTTGTGAATGAATTACTTATATTTTGAAGACAACAAGATATTTTTTCAATACTCAGTTTACCAGAAATGTTGACAAACTTTCTTCTAAAACAAAGTTGAAAAAAACTCCCAACCTACACTCAAAAGTCTGAGTTTCCTACTGGAGAAAAAAATAATTATACATGCCAAATTTTAAATTTTCAATATTAAAGTTACCATTACTAGCAGCGTAAGTAACATTACAAGCAACTAATATTTTTGGTTGCTAATAAAAATGCATCTCAATAGGAACATGCAGTTCCTATATGGACAAAATTTTGTTCTAGTCACCTTCAGATGAAAGAGGAGATCCAGATCAAGGGCTCTGGCCCTTGAATAAATACAACTGCCACAGTCATGATGTTAGAAAGCCAATAAGTTTATGCCGTCCTGATTTACCATGGGTCAGCATGGGCCTCCACCGGCTCTTGCAACCTTATTACATGCTCCAATGGTGGGCGACCCGTGCTCCAGTGATCTCACACACCAGTGAGATTTCCATGAAAAGCTGATGTTAGGAATACTTTGGCACTTGTATGAAATGAAAACTAATAAACTCAAACACACATCAAAGCCAAGAAGCTAATGCCTACCATGGGCAATAACAATGGTAATGTTCTGGGTGATTTCCATTTGTGGTGTTGTGTTTTAGGGCAGATCCATTGTGAGAATTTCCTAACGCATTCATTCAGAGAAGCACAGATTGTCGGGAATGTGATGTCTTAATTTAATCTGTTCAATCAAATCACATTAGATGTCATTTGTTATTTAGTCAGGACATTGAGGTTGTTTCTGTCATTGCTGATTTCCTCCAAATGCAGGTCATATCATTAGCCAAAATCAGTGCAGGAGATCCATTTTACATTAACACTTTGTTTTCTTCATAAAATGCATAAATTCTTTTGGTTTTGTATTGCTGTTTTCTTCCAATACAGTTGAAAGTTGTTTCCAGAACCTACCTTGCTCTATCCACTCTTTTGAGTAGGCAGATGTTTTATTCTGAATTTGTAGATGATTACTGTGGTTTATCCTACAGTCCACAAGAGTAAAGAGTTCTCTACTAAAGTAACATAATTTTGATTCTCACCTATGACCACATTAAGAGAAATAAGTAGAATGTACTGTTTTAAATTTTCCGTTCAACCTATCCTCTCCAAGGCTGCCCCTGCACGAGATTACTCCTGTCAGGAGCCAGAACATCTCTGCTGTGCCACTTGACTGGTTGGAGACCAAATCCCTTCTATTACAAGTAGATGCTGGTTTCATTCTTTCTCTACTCCATCTTTTATTATCTCCTTCAACCACCTGCTGTCATTGACTCTCCATCGTGGACTGTATGTTGTCCTTTATCATTTGGTTTAGCCATTTATGGTTCTGATTTATTTTTCCCCTGCATTCTCTGGCATGCAAACTGTGAATTTTCTTTCCAAAGTACCAGTTCAGCACTTTGTGAATCCTACTTACACAGTAGCTTCTGGCCCGAGTCTTTTCCCACTGAGGTCAGCTGGCAGCTTGCCACAGACTTCAGTGGGAAGAGTATCAAACTGTTATTTGAAGTGCAAATTCAGTCCCAAATCTGCAATTTGAAAGATGACATTATGTCTCAACCTCACTCAGTTTGATCTGTTGATGTTTTAGCCAGTTTAGCAACTTAGATCATGTCCTTGGCACGTTGCTCTGAAGCTGGACACTCCCCTATCTTTTGTTAACCATCATGATTATATTCTCCATGGGTTCTTACAGTGCTCTCATCACTGTTGTATCTGAGGCCCTTCCACTTATTCATTAAGTGACTAACATCTGTCACATGTAATTCGTTCCTGGTCTCCCAGGAGGAGCTCAGTGGAGAGTTTTGCCCTGGCTTCCTCTTCACCACATCAAACACAAGCTATCCCCTGCCTTACCTATCAACTAAAAATTAGAGCTGGTAAGAAAATTTTGTCTAAAAAATCCCTTTCCAGCCATAATGAATGTTTCCAAGGTCAAGACGTAGCACTGCTCCCTATGTAAGGGCATGTTTTTGCTTCAGCATGTATCCAGATACAGATGTCTGGGCTACCTAACTCTGCAGGAGGGCATCTACATTCCAGATGTGGATCCTCATTCAGATCACACTGGCACTACATGCCATTGTCTTGATCATTTTACAAATGTAGCTATAGCTGCAATCACGGTGCAATTTGTGAGGTGTGTAGTGTAAAACACTTAGATATATGTGCTGCAGCTATGGCTTACTGTCAGGCAATGTCCTTGTCCTCCCAACTTCATCCACAGAAGTTTCTGTTCCATCCCTGTCTTCATATACCTCTCATTTCTGTCTATTGACACAACACAGACCTGGCACTGCAAAGTAAAAGAGTGACTTGCTCATACAATGTCTCAGGTTGAATATTGTCCAGATGCTGAGAAGTGAAAGAAAGAAGTGAGAAATAACATCATTTAGAACAGTAAGTGATAAAAAAATTAGAGTACTAATTAAATGAAGGCAAAAATATAGCAAAACGGACTAGCACGTTCTTATCTATTAGGAAAATATTAATTCACTGGAAAAATACCTTAGAGTCACTGAATACCCCAAAATACAATTGATTGCAATGGGGGATTGAAATTGTCTCTCATGACACTGTTCACAATGTTCTCTTTATTAGAAAGGAAAACAAAGCTTAAAAAAAGCTGTAAAACTTAAAATTGTATTAAAATAACACTTTGGAAATGAAACCTTCAGGATCTTGTCTCAGAGGATGATTTCAAGCCTTAGTCTGAACTTAGTGTGCATATAGGGCATTAACATGGGATATGAAATATTCAGATTTCCAAATAATCTTCTGTGCTCTGTAGATATGCAAAATCAGTCTGTTGCAAATGGGTTAAACCTACATCTCATCCTTGTGCACTGTCATGATGCATTAATGCATAAGGCCACTATGCACAAAGAAAAGGGGTTAAACAGCCTCCTCTTTCTTTTCTTTTTCCATCCAAAATTATATTTTATGAAACAGTCCAAACTAGTTTGAAACTGAATAGCACGGGATTTCTGTCTTAATGAAATATCATATTTTAACAACAAAAACCTAATCAAAAGTATTACCCATCTTTTTTGGGAACAATTGGTACAAGGACCTAACAGTTGCTTGAATTTGTGGTTTGGTATGTTTTTTGGTTTTTTTTAGTTTTTGTTTTTGTCTTTTTTTTTAACAGTATATAAAAAGTGAAAACGTGTGAAAATAAAAACTACTTTTTCCAAAGAGTTCGTCATTTAGCATCATGAATCATGGCTGTGGCAAATAAAATACTTTGGGATGATTCAGTCTGTGCAAGGGAACAGCAGAGTGTGTACGATGCCACTTGTCCTGCTGGCCCTCAGAGGTGCTATATTTGTCTGAAAGTAGATTGATAACAGTGCTAATGTAAAATATTCTCATCCCAGACGGTCACAAGATTGATTTACCAGTAATAAGATTCTTTTAAAAAACACCACCACAAACCAAAGAAAAATCACTTGAAGTTAGAGAAGTAGTTTTGGGGACTTTTAAAAAGTACAAGCTGAAATTCTTACCAGTTCACCAAACAGAATGGCTTTAAGGAAACATCTGATTTTGGGAATACCAAAAGGAAGTCTTGACAACAACACTGGCAAGTAAAGTGGAATCATTATATTGGGAGTAAAAGAGTCTATTTTGGTTAGTATAAAACATACTGTATCCTCTGAAGAAAAACATTCTTTTCATTAGAAGTCTCTATTTAAAATCTGGACAAGTTTAGGAGTGATATTTGTATAAAACTTTCATATGTTTCTTTTCATTAAAACTGTTGTAACCTTTCTCTGTCCCCACTGTTTATGCTTTTAATGGGTCCCCTGAAAAAAGCACTCAGATAATATAAATAGTCGTTTTTGCAATTAGCCTTCCAACTTTCAAAAAAGTTATTGGATAAATCAGGAATGCAATGTGACCAGCTAGGTCATTATGGAATCGTTAATAGGCAAATAAATTCTAAGACAGCATGGGAATGAAAACCTCTCCTCTTTCAGAAATGGTCTTTATTTTTACTTTTTGCTAAAGTAAATTGTTTTAATGATTCATACCACAATAGTCAAATGTCTGCAGGAAAGTATTGCTTTTGAAGGTTATCTAAATAGTTACTCAACTTAGTATAAGTTCACAGTGGAAGATGAAATCTACATTAATAAGACGAAATATGGAAAAAAATCTGTGATCCATAAAAAATCTATGAGTGAGATTAATTATCCTCAAAGAAGAAGTTTTCCCATTGTATAAAAACCAGACTGAAAAGCCATACACATATCAGTAAAGGAAAGATTTTGTTGTTTATAATGGCACAACAATTCAATGCATATGAAATTTGACTACTATTGGAAAGCAGAATTTTCCATTTCTTCTTCTAAAATGCTACCTGAGTACACCAAGTCTTGTTCTAGTACATCCTCTCTCTCTCCATTCCCCCTCCAAGGGGCATAATACATGGCAGAAATCCAGAGTATTTAGGCAGACAAAAAAACCCTTAAGAAAAAACATTTTTCTTGTTCTTCTTATTCCATTTTTTTCCTGATTTGTTTATTAATATTTTCTTTAGCATTGTCAGTATTGCCACAGTCCTGGGCTTTGATAGAGATGGCAGAAGAAAGGAGGATATTTTGAAAAATGGAAGTGTCATTTAAAAAATTATTTTTTAAATTATTTTTATATTTAACTTGAAGAAGATTTTTATTTTTATAGGAATTGCCACATTAGAATAGATTAGCCACTCATCCTGATGTTAATAATTTGTCTCCAGAAGTTGAGATGTCTAGCAGAGGAAATTAATAGAAATGTACTTTACTATTCCATACTGTCTTACAGAAAATAAACAACAAAAAGGCTTCTGCTGTCAATTGGAACTTTTTCTGCAAAGATAGTAGGAGTTAAAAAAATTTTTCTATGTTCTAATTACTAAATTATTCAGTGGTATTGATAGGCATTTGAAAAGAGTGCACACTGAAGTCTGGTCTTTTTCTATTTATAATATATACTGATATATCGTCATGCCAGACTTCCAGCTAGAGAAGCTGAGAAAATTGTACTGTTGACAGTCACATCTTTTACCAAGTAAGAACAGAAATTCTATGCCACAAATCCAGATTCGAGGGTTATATACCTAAATCTTGCTGTACCATATGTTTAGCCTGAGATCTTGATCTAACACAGTGACAGTTGGATATGATCTTTATTGGTCTTACCTTTGCAGAGGTTAAATGCACAAATTAAACCAGTCTGTGAGGATTTAACTAGATTTTTAAAATGATATGAACAGGGTGGCAAAATGCATACACAGAAAATACAAGCATCTTTCCTTTGGTGACCCAGGTTTGATCTGATTCAGCACAGAAGCAAAGAAAATGTTAAAGGTCTGGGTTATGTTTTTGAAAGATGACTCCATAGAAAATATGCACACAAATTACTATAATGAAGGACAGTTGGCAAAGATGATAAGAATGATAAGAAAAAAGAGAGAGCATATTTTAGTCTGTAATAGTCTTTCACTATCACATACCATCTGTTTCCACAAAGCATTCGAATGATGCTTAGTAGTGTTTTCCTAGCTGGAAATAAGAAAAAGGAAGGTATTTCTGTCAATTCCTCACAATCATGCTAGCAATTGTTTAATGCCATGGTTCTAAAAATCTTTTCTTTGAAGTCAGACTCCCTGGAAACACTGAATTCACAGTTTATGGCAACATCATAATGTAAATCAACAAACTACTCCTCTGTTTTCTTATTCTTGCATTCCCAAGCAAAGAGAAATATTCTGTGTTCAATCCTAAATCATTGCTTTTCAAAAAAAAAGTAAACAAACACATGGAAAAGGCATTTCAGAGCAAGTTTCATTTTGATCAGAAAATAAGAGTTTGGGATTTTTGTCATTTTCTTCCCCAGCTCATCCCAGGCAACACAGAAGCTGGTTGATATTTAGACATTGACATATAAAGATATTGAAATAGTGAGACATGCAATATTTTAAAAGTCTTCTATAGAAGGAGTTGCAAAATTAAATGAGTGAATTAGCACAGCATTTAAATTACTTGGCAGAATGTCTAGGATTTTTTTTTTTATTATTTTATGTTTACATAGTTCCATTTGAAGCTTTCAAACAAAAAAATTGAATGTATCTACTACAATTTGTGAAATTCCAGAGTTAACTATAGGTTTAAGTTTAGCTGAAACTTGCCTGAGCCTTTTCAAATGCTGGCATAGAACAGAAACTGCTTCTTTTTAGTCAATTGAATTATTTTCTGATGCAGGAGCCGCTTAGTGAGGAGTAATGTCAGACTATGACTTACAACCCATTTCTTCAACGCTGCTTACATCATCTCCTAACTAATCATGGAGAGGTCAAAAGATTTCGACAACTCCCTTAATAGAGTCCTACTTAGCACAGGTCAGACAGCAAATTGGGATTCTAAAATTATGCAGTGAAAGTGTGTCTTTGGTCAAGTCACATGGAATAACTGTGCAGTTCTTGGCCTTTTTTTTTTCGATTTTCAAAATTAATTTATTACTATACTCATGTCCTGCATTATGTGTTAAATGAATGTACAAAGCAGCAATCTTTCAGTAGTACAAATAATTTTGTACTTTGCTGACACATACTGCGTTAAGGTTGAAGAAGAGTGTTCTCTTTGGCAAAGCAGGAGACAGGGACTCCAAGTCTATTGTATCTTACTACCTCTCTTAATCGATTCAAACAATTAATGTGGAAGCAATTTTTAATAATAAACTGACACGTCTTTAGCCCTTTATCCTCAGCACATGGCTTAAGCAATTTTGGTGTGGAGTTTGAGAGATCACTGGTTGTCCATTCTCGGCAGATTTCTGTACCACTTGTGAATGAATAATGTTCACTGGCACCTCAGAGGTGGGTTCATCATGTGAAGGTTTTCAAGTGAATAAATTTGAATAAACATTTCAGCTAGGCAGAGAGGGTAAATTTATATTCATGGCAGTCAGTGGAATCGATAGAATCAGTAGAATTAAAGCTGGAGACAGATGTATCCAAAAGAGTCTTCAGAGCTCAAAAATACCTTTTTAAAATTTGGGAGTTTAGGTTAATTACAGACTTGGACAAGTGGTTGGGAAGAGGGACAGAGGGTTAATGGTTGTGGAAAGAGATCCATTTATGGGACTAACTTTCAAATAACCCATGAATCACAGCAGGATTATGAAACTTTCCCACTTGCAGTCCTAGTTGTTTATTATAATCCCCGTAACAATGAGAGTGCAATTGACCAGATTTTTGGTGCTGAATCCATATACTCAAGTCAGAATCTTTAAATCAAAGGGTTCTTATTTAGAAAGTGTTATATATAGGCCTCTTGGAATTTGAAAAGAGATCAACCTGCCTACAGAGAAATCACATGCTTTTTAGTGACATTCAAATTCATTTAGTCTGTGACCAACTTCAATGTGATTGATAAGTCATGGATTTGGTCTTCAGTGTGCCAGATTTCATAGCTACGGTTCTTCAAACTCTGTGATACCATAATTTCAAGGTTTAGTAAAGCTGTCTTTACAGCAGTAAGCTAAAGCATATGGGTCAGATTCAAAAGTACCAATGCAGCACTGAAGTGGGGCACAAATTTAAATAGGTTATTAGGAAAATAAAGAACAATGTGATTTTTAGGCATGCCTTAGAAATTTTGAGTGGATCAGACTGAGTTTACTGAAGCTGGAATTCAGTCAATATGCTGTAAGCGTATCAGCCTTTCACTATGAATGATTTAAAGGAATGACCAATGGTTGAGATTGCACTCCATCACATTTCTGGTACTTTCAGATATATCATTTATGGTAAGAAAGTGGGAATGATGGCTGTTATCCTATGATCAGTGAGCAGATGGATCCCATATTTCAATAGGAAGTAAAGCTACAAATGACACAGCCAGATAATGATGACTTTTGCCAATAACCTTTGACAGAATATCTTTTGGAATAAAATAAGATCCTTGTGTAAAGGCTATAAAATGGCACTTCAGAAAATGCTTTGAAAGATTTTTATTTTTTCCTTTTAAATATTGTGCTCCTGCAACTATATCTACAAAGACATAGGGACAAATATGCAACATCTGTGTATCTTATATCTTTTTTTGAATAGACAGCACGTTCACAGATGTATTTTTCCAAAAATAACACAAACCAGAAAACACATTATCATTCTTATTAGTTCCTTATCAAGAGAAAGGAAAAAATGCTATTATTTTCATTTCAGCGTAAGATTTTTTATTAATTCTGCTACTTCTGAAACACTGATGTTTATGACACTCAGTATAACACAGTCCTAGTCACTCAGCTAATTTAGTACTTACCTTGTCCTAATATGTTCTATGATCTGTCATTAAAAACCATGCATACATCTCTCATTGTTCCCAAAAAACTATGAACAAGATTCTGTATTTTGGATTTCCCTCTCTTACAGGTATCATGTATCACATCACTGCGAAGAGGGTGATGTGGCAGCTAAAATATTGATTACTTCCTCTAGACTAAGATTTCTTTAAATCTTCTCAATTTTCTTACTGCATGTATTGCTGTTAACATGTTTCTTAAACAGTTCCTGTTATTGTAATTACTTATACGTACGCCTCAAAGTTCTGATTTTTTATTAAATATAATCCCGTATTATGCAAAGAAAAAAGATTCATCTTTGAAAAACAACAAATGCAAAATTGACAAAATGCAATATAGTCTAAGACATACAGCAGTCTTCCACATACACTTTCCAGGTCTTTGAGTTCCTGTTTAGGAACTGGTTGCACATTTAGCCAACTGGTTGCACATTGCATAAAACAAGCTTCCCGTATTATGTCTGAAACTTTGGCAGCTTCTTAGTATTATGTTTTCCTCTTTCAAATAACTCCTATCCATAAATGTAATCCTACATTCTGCTATGAATAAAAAAGGTCTCCTTACAGTCTAAACAAAAGCAGAACATATAATGCAAACAACAAAAGCTAGCAAATAAAATCCAGAAGATTTAGTGTCGTGTGTGGAGAAAAAGGACAAGGGCACTCTTGATGAAAAAAATTCTTTTAATAGGAACAGAATGGAGTTGCATCAGTGCATAAAATAGCATGTGCTTCCTACCACTTATATTCCAGAGAGTTTTCATTTATCATAGAGGACTTTCATATGCTGCTTTAGTGACATCGAAAAGGACCGAGAAAGGAGGCTGAAGTATGCAACAAGTAAATTGTGAATTCCTGAGATAAAGGCACCACTACAAAATGGAGGTTAGATTGTATTACATGAAATAAAACATTGTTGCCCTCTCCACCATATTTTAAATCCTTTAGTCAGGAATGCACTTTGAAGCATGCTCCACATGAGAATATGCCATCTCCTCAGGAAGAAGAAAGAAAAAATATAACAGGAAATAAATATGCTTACAAGCTGGAAGGGAAAGAGACAAAGGAACCAATACACAGATTCAGAAGGGTTGGTTGTTGCCTATTCATGTTCTTCTACAATTTTCTTCTCACAAATGAAACTAATTTGAAACGAAAGGTGCAATATGCCTGTTTTGTGCAACATACTTTACTCATAGTCCATTCTATCAAAAATGAGAATAAAATTATGATTTTCTGACTTGGCAGCATATTCTCTTCTGCCATTATTTTCTGTGTGAACAGGAGGTATGTCAGCAGAGACTCGGGCTCTCTCTTTCTGAAACTGCCTTAATGCTGGATAACCAGATTCTCATGTTTTTGGCTTCTTCCACAACTTCATTCAGGCAGAAAAATTTGAACATTCTGAAATTGAAAGATTCAGTTATATATAGAAGCTATAGAACTTCTTATATAGATAGAGGCTATATAAGCTTCTTATATAGATAGAAGCTATAACTTCTTCCATCTTTAAAACCTTGGGTTTCAATCTGATTGAAGCAATCCTCCTCTTTTTCTAGTGACATCCTGCAGATGACCCTGCAACGTTCAACTGAAGCTCAAACATATTGTGAGAAGTTGTCTTTGCAATAAAAGTCAGATCACCCAGAAAAAAAAGGTTAATTCAATAGCTAGGTTGCTAACCAAAGTTTTAAGACTTAGAGTACTCTCATTTCTCTGTACCACAAATGTTAAATTTGGGATTTAGGGCTAGATCCTTAATAGGACTCACTGCCACTCTGTAATATAGATCCTGAACTTTAGCGGCTTGGTCTCCGGAATAATTTTTTTTTGTTCTGGCTTTTATGACTGGGTTGCCTACACAAAGCTGAAAAGGTGTTGGAAAAAGTTAAGGAAGAAAAGAACAAAAATGTGTTAGATAGTTAGGTTAACAATGACTGGCAATCCTGCTTGTTTCCTGGAAAAGCAGCGGGTAAGTTTTCCCGTACCATGCCATGTTGGCTTTACTCTCAGCGCCCCACTAATTCACACAAATCCACAAATCCCTGTGTGTGCCACAGTCACACAGCCTGTTTATGTCACTTAGGCAATTGTTTCACACAGACACATATGTGGAGAATCAGAAGTATGGGCACTAAATCTGCAATTTTACATTAGCAAGGCCAGATCGCTGTTTCCCATGTAAGTGGGAGCAGTGGTACCTTTTTCATATAATAATCAGTAATAGATAAGCCTTCTTGTTTGGCAATAGCTAAAGCAGGTCTCAAACAGAGCAGCCAATGCCCTTGGTTTACCCTAGGTATTACCATGTATACTTTACTTTACCTTAAAAATATGTTGGAAGACACAAATTAAGACACACTTAGAACACTGACTTGTATCAGACTGAGGCAGGGAATTTCTAGTCTTTCCTCCATTAAAGGAGAATTATCAGTGTTTCCTGCAACTTACTACTTATCTGAAAACCAACTCTTCCAAAAGCTTTGGTCCACGGTTGTTCTTCGGGAAATGGAGCAACATTTATCTTAGCTGCTGACATCTAAGGGCTTTCCCTTAAGGAAAGCAATAATTTTATACTGTGACCAGTCTTCCCTGTAATGCAGCATTACCCAAAATATATATTACTTTGATTCCATAACAAAATTCTGTGTTTCCTTAAATAATAAACCTTAATAACGGTGACTCTCATGTGAGTATTTTTAAAAAACCTCCTTTGCAAGCTGTCAACTTATAAAGCTAAAACAACAGTTTCAGTGCTGTACATGCCAACATAATTGTGCTGAACTTAAAATCACTGAGAATAACCCCAAACATGGAGAGAAACAAGTCTAGTATGTGTTAGCAGATACTGTCCAAGCACTGAGTGTTTGTGGTTGTTTTCTTTATTAGTGGAAAAACAACAGCCAGATTTTCCTGGGGGGAAGTAGGGACCACACCTATGTGTAAGAGAGAAGCAGAAAAGGAGCAGCTTGTTCTTTTGCTGTTGATTTTCTTTCCTGCATGTGGAAATGAATCTAACACTTGAAGACGTAATTGTACTGTAATGTAATTGCGACCCTGGAAGAAGTAAAAAATGATAGCCATTAACACTTTTATTGCAAGACATAGAGGCAAACTTTGGCCAAAGAGTCAAGGTTTGTCATTTCCTGTCTTAACAACATTTCAGTTTCATCTAGCAACTCTTAAAAATGCTTGCTAACTTTTTCCGTTATATATTCAATTATAAATTGTTATAAAGAATCCTAAGCAAAAGCAGGGAGGGGGAATAATGTGTATCAGCATTTCATAAATTGTCCTCTTTAAGCTGGTGTACATTTTTGTCCAGTATTTGATGAGCATTTCTGCAGAAATGGGCTTGGGAACTGCAGATTCTGTCATTCTGCACCAATAAGCTTATTATTCCACATAGTAACTATATGGATGCAGTGGTGCAAAATATACAAACCCCTAAGTATCCTCTACACCATGCTTTACTTTGCAGAAATATAAATGATTATGAACAGGCTGTTAACTTCCAGTCGCTTGTTTTCACAGTACATATGGCCTCTGTGTGTGAACACGTCCCAGAACACTTCCCGCCATTTGAATCATGAAGAGACGGATTTTACCTCATACCTCTTACTTTAAGCACAGACTTCCTCAGCTAACAGCCCTTCTGGTTTCTGAGGGCCTGAGAAGAGGCACCAAACACTGAAAAGAGTGGAACAGAGAGAGCTCAGGAAGCCAATCAATTCTGGAAATGTTTCTGAGCAACTGCGGAAGAGCTTGTGTGCTTCTTCCAGAGACTCATCCCTAATTGTCTTGAAGTTTGACCCTGCTGAATCTTTCCAGAGAAAATGACAGATTTCAGCTTAATTAGCTTTTGTTTCTCTGAATGCACACCAAAGACTGCTGCATTTAAGCTCTTACTAAGTGGTGGCAAAAAGAAGCTGAAGGATTTCTTTTTCTTTCTTTCTTTCTTTCTCTCTGACACCTGTCTCTGCTAACGAACCTGGATAATCAGCCAGCCTGTGCAGAGCACCTCTTCTGCAGGAGCTGAAAATGTTTTACCAGCTGGATGCAGGACCAGAGCTGGGACACGCTGGCAGAATTCCCACTTACTTCAATGGGACCAAGATTGATCCTACATGAGACATTATCAAATGCAGCCACCTGTGGGGAGGGAGTAGGGGGGACACAGCAGCTGTTTAGCAGTGCGTGGTAACACAGAAACAAGAGTTCAGGCTCAGAAATGAAGAATACCATATCCAATTGCAGCTGCAGGTGGAATTTAGGTGAGCAGAATGCTATTGCCGCAGTTGGGATTTGGCGTCAGCTTTCAGGCCAGCAGTACCCTGGGACGTTTCCCAGCAAAGGGTCAGAAGCATTGTGGTTTAATGGACACAGCATGGGACTGGGAATCAGGCATCCTTGAGTGCACCAGTGAGAATGTCCTTGGAAATAACATGCTGGTCGTCTGTTAACAAAATAGCCTTTTTAACCTTTAATAAATTCCCTGAAAGACAGGGGGCTGGGCTGAAGGCTAAAAGAGGAGGTGGACGAGTGAGCCTAGTCATTTTTCTGCCTAAAGATTTTAAATATTTTGTTGCAAAAAATTCTCTCTCCACACACCTGTGGAAAGAGGCAACAATACCTGATTTAAAAAACGAGAGGTTCTTCCTTCTCCCCAGTTATCCCCTTCCCGAAAACACTGGGAAGGGCAGGAGACAGTCACACTCTTTTAGAGACGAAGGTTCTCCTGAGGCAGCCCAAGATGGATGGGCAATTAACTCGGCTTGAGGGTAACTGTAAAACACAATGTCAGTGCAGTCTTTAAGGACAATGGTAGTTGCTAATCACCTAGAAATGCACGCATTAAAAAGCTATTATTGAATTTAAATTAATACACAGAGCTGCCTATTCTGTATTGCTTTGCATGTATTAATCTAAATCACTGTGAGGCCCACCACTTGTAGACTCATTCTGTTGGTCTTAGGCACGCGATCAGCGAAGGGGTGAATATCAGACAATCCTCACCCACATAAGAATTCTGAAGTAAGACACTTCAGATTGTTGCCATATCCTTGCCATTTCCAACTTTGTTTCTCTGAAATCTCATATTTTACTCCGTAGTTTGACATGGGTTTAAAAAAGAAGCAAACCCTCAAATTTGCTGTTTATTATAGTATGAACGAAATACACATTTGTTTCAGTTACCTTTGCATATAAGGTTGAAATATTTAGTAAAATGGCAAACACATAGCTTATTTAAGCTATATTTCAGTTATCATATCAACTCAATGAGCTGCATCATTTACAAATAGACACTCTTATCAATATGTTTCAGTCTTATTACTCTATAAACAGCTATACTACAGAGTGAAAATCAGCCTTACCCACATAGTCAACCTACTCCCTCATGCCTTACAAATTAAAACAGAAGATATATGGCATACAATTCCTGTGCTGGGCTTCTGAGGGAGTGACGAATTTCACATTAGTAAAAAATATAATCTTTACTGGTCAAATGTGAGGTATTAATCATAATCCTTGCAGTCAGTCCATTCAGTGTGACTTTTCATTTTGGAATTTGCAATTTGCAGATTATATGCTTTTATAATATCATCCTTTCTTCCCAGCCAATATACATCCTGGGATAGTTACTGAGGGAGAAGGGAATCGAGTTGCATGCATTATCAAAAATTGAAAAAATTCTGTAAATATTGGAGAGAATCTTCTTCCTTTTTTGTTTGCATTTTCATATGCTTTGCATTCAGATTTTACACCTGACGTATGTTCACAGGCATCCTTAAAATGTGATTATTCCAATTAATTTCTGGAGAAAAAGTCATTGAAGGAAGTCACATAAAGTCTCCAAAAGTGGCCATGAACAACCCTTGATGCTGCTTTTTCTTTGCCTTTTTTGAAAACACGTGGAGCTATGAAATATTTCCCACTTCCACTTAAAACTTTCTCATTTTTTTCAGATGTTTCTGCAAAGAGAGGCTTGAAAGGGCAGGTTTTAAAATAATTTTGTGAAAAAAAAGATTTTTCTTGGTGAAAATATTTTTAATAAACATATTTTAAAATAAAAATGACAACTTTTTTTAAGTAAAGCATTTTAAAATATGAAAATAAATTTAGAAAGTGGAAATCTGTGAAATCGTGTTCATGAATTTTTATTTTGATATTTCTGGCAAGTGTAGATAACAGGCCTAATAACAGATTAGATATTCTGGATATGTTTATATTGCCAATATTTCAGAAATTAAAAATATATATCTGCTGTAAATCTACGCTCAACTTCAGCCTGGGCCAGAAAAATGGCACAATGATCTTTATACATCTCAGCATAGTAATTCAACCCGTAGGACTTTGTCCCCAGCAAATGTATTATATTGCCTCCATACCAAAATATCTGCCCAAGCCTTCTGTTCCTCTTAATGCGTTGTCATCTGTTGCGCCATTAGAACGTGTCTGGCTTTGGCCATGGTTCCTTTCAGTAGGAGAAGTAACATGAAAAACTGAGTAGAACACACAAAAAAAAAACCAAACCAAAGACACACATACACACAGAATAAACAAACAAAAAGCCCACCCCAACAAATCAAACAAAAACAAAACAACAAAACAATGCCCCCCCAAAAACCAAACCAATACAAAAAAACCCCACTCAACTCCTCCTCTTA
>JAOXNO010000001.1:9419564-9452990 GCA_028565335.1 Limnodromus scolopaceus | reverse complement strand
CTCCATTAGCCCTTGGCTTCTCCACGCTTGTTGCTCTGCTCATGCCGTGCAGCGTGTCATTCAGCATCCAGGAAAAACACTTATATACCATAAGAGGAAGGGAGCAGAATATGAAACACCACCAAAATTGAGATGTGTCTGGGCTCTTTAGAAATATCACAGCCATCTATGGCTGGACAGATGATTTCCTTGGCTTGTACTGTTTGAAACTATTAACCAGCAGTCTATATCAATCAAAAAAATCACCTGGAAATGTTCTTCTGTTTTTTACATCACATGGAAAATCTTATGCTTTAAAGCTCAAAAGACTTTGATTTTTAAATTGGAGAATTATACACAGCAACCACATAAGCAAAAGGAGAAAAGAGAGCTCTAAGCAACAGTCTCAAAAATTTCCTTTGTAAATGAAAACCCCATCTGGTCTCCGATTGACCTCACAGTGTTTGGTTTGCATCTGCAACTGAGTGCAAAAGCTAATGCTTAGGAAATTCATCGTCTGAAGGCAGACTGTGATACTATGGCTTTGTAGGGATGTTTATATGGCGAGGAAACACCAGATCTCGAAGTATTCCTCCATATAAAAGTGGGGTTACCTGACAGACCAGAGAGGTTCAAAGGCAGGAGGCAATGGGCTTAACTGGTGGGAAAAAAAACATCAAGACCAAGTAAGTAAAAACCCAGTCTTGCTACAGCTGTCAGACCAGATGTTTCAGCCACACATTGGCAAGTGATAAACTCAAGATTACAATTAGTTATGTATCCTTACCTGACCAAAAAAGAAAAACAAGTACTGGTGTTTCTAACACATTTTAGGAGAACTGCTATTTTGATATATTGAAATAAAATCTTACAAATCTGCCCTGTAGAATTTATAATTACACTCTTTTCCCATGTCTCTTTTTTTTTGTTTGTTTGGTTTGTTGGGGTTTTTTGGGGTTTTTTCTGTTTGTTTGTTTGTTATTGTAATGATTTGATTTTACAACCCTTGAAATCTAGGTTACAATGGGAAAGAATGTCACACTTCAGCTAAAGACAGAAGCCTAGTTCAGGATAATATTAGCAACACTACAGTAAAATGTTACAAAGGAGACCACTTAAAGTTTATAAAATGTAACAGAATATATTAGAGAGACACGTGGGCTTAATTTTCCATTCATGCAGATGTAATTCCTTAGACTTCCACATCTCATCTAAAACTGTGTGCGAGAAGAACCAGGCCAATATACTCTACAGAACAACACATAGCTTTGGGTGTGTGACTACCAGGCTATAAATAGATTATAGTCTACTTAGGCTGCAATTCAGTTCCAGAAGGATTTTAATTGCTGCTGTCAGTGGAAGTTGAGCTGAACCTTGATTCTTGAAATCACATTTGCTTTTTGCAAATTAACCTATATCATAAAATGAACAGAAAATAAGATATTTGTATATGCACTCTGGTACACATATGCTCATATGACAAAACATTACCAAACTCAATTTCCATTAGTTCTTATTAAATATTGTGACATTAGTATGAGACATGAGTCCCTTATATGAATAACGAGTAATAATAACAAATAATTATTAATTATCTGAAATGCTAAATGCAGATCAATTTCCATAATGGTTAGATTAAAGGATTCATAGCATTTGAAGTGCAGGAATCTTCTGATTTCAAAAGCACATGAACCAGAGGAAATCTGTTGCATTTAACCTAATTACTTCACTATGACTGACATAAGAATAAAGTCAAAAATCTACATATGAATTGGAAAGTATTCGAGTTCTTAGATACCTTGAGCAATATAAGTTTAACTACTTGAAGAGAAAAGTATTTGCTTATGGCATGAACACACATTCACACCTGGTGTTGGAACAGTTTCCAGTAATGGAACTAGTTTATCACAATAAGTGTTAATACTTTATTCCTTTTCTTGCTAATCCCATTTTCTGTTGTATTTTAACTGACTGCAAGATCGCTACAAAGTTTAGGACCCTGCTGGGCTTTAAAGCTAATGTCAGTTTTCAACATTTTTTGTAACTGCAGCTCACATTGTGTTGGTTATTCAAAGAATCTGTTTGAAACCACTTTAGTTCAGTCCAACACTGTCTTTTTGCTGAAGCAGGGTCAATGGAAAGGTTTTGTTGAAGGAAAAGATAATGTATTAATAATTGGACTCCTGGTTCAATGCATATGTAAATAAATATCTATGTTCTATCATACGTGCTAAGGGATCTGTTTAAAACCTACAGTTACTAAGGTGGAGGCAACTTTTTTCCACTCTGGACCAAAACTTCGTTTAACTTCATTTTTATTGAACTCTTGAAGGAGGCACGGCTCAGTTTCATTTTAACTATGAGCCTGTTGTGGCTCATAGTACAGTTCACAGCAGTCCAACTGACCCCCAAATCATTGGTCTGAAATTTAAACAGACTTAGAGTTGAGCCTTTAAATTGTACAGAAGATTAAATTTTTTTAAAAGAGGGAGATCCTCTCCTGTTACAGTTTCTGGGCTAGCTCATCCTCTGAATCCCTCTCCGGGACTGCAGGTTGTGGAAAAACCCATTGTTCCTCCTGCTTCTACTCCTGGGTTTGCATTGCTGAGTCCTGCCTAACAAAATCCTGTCTTATCTTCTGTAGTGAGCCCTGATCTGTCCCTCTCACTGCCTGGTCTCCAAGGTCCTCTGGCTTCCTTGCATGTGTGATACCTCCTGTGCATGAGGAGCTGGGCCAGCCCTGCCAGCCATGGTGTACATCTTGCCCAGCGTATCAAAACACAGACTTTTATCTATGCAACATTATTAAATACAATCCCTGGGGTGGCATGAACCCAGTATATTTGGAGGATATTGAATTTATTTCCCATGATGGAAGAAGCCTTATATCTCACTTGGGGTTTTACACTACCACTGTACCCCAGGCTGATGAGGTAATTTCTTTGAGAAGAATCTCATTGCAACAGTATTTGAAATAAAAGAAATGAAAGTTGTTTTTAAGAGTAATAACATTTTAATTCAACCATTTAAATCTAATGCTCCCAGCACTGAGACCCTCAGTCATCCCAGACTTCTCTTAAAGTCGTGGGGGAGTTTCATTTGTAGAATACATACCTCCAATCATATCTAAACATAAATCAGACTATTTAGTTTTCATGGAGGAGAAAAAATACAGAAGAAGGAATTGATCTGATTATTTATGACGTTGGCAAACTTGTGATGAGAGCTGTCTGAAATGCAGTAATTGAAGTACTGCATCACCAGCAGGGAGAAGAGTAGGCCCTTTGTCAGTGCATGCAAATGCAGACCACCTGTTACTCCATAGCTTTGGTGTGGTTCCACTCATTTACTTAATGTCCAAGTCAGGGAAATGGGACTTTGTGGACTGATAAAAATCTAATAAAGAATAATTGTGCAGGTTCTGTATGGTGACAGCATAACCTTCCAGCCAAGAATATTGAGTATCCCCGTCTTAGGCTGCTTTATATGTAGTATTTTAATACCCCCTCATACCTCCTTTAGGTAGTCTTAATTGGCCTTAAAATCAAGGTACCCAAAATGACAAGCCTCTTGTGAAATGCCTGACCTATGTTATTTTGCAGCAAAAATGCCAAAAAAAGTTCTCTGTGTGTTCTCAAAGTAATGTTCGACTGGTTAGCATCTTCAGCATTAGTCTCTCTGCTGATTAAAGGTCCTGTGCTGAGAAATTCCCTCCTCCCCACAGACATATTTTATAATATTTAGCACTCAGTGCTTTACACTATCAAAGCATTGTACGCATGCTATCTAATATCTCCTAATTAACTCATACATCTCCTATTAAAAAAGCATCTAAAATTAATGACATATGGTATCGCTGGCTTTTATACAACACATGCAAACTCAGCTTTTGGTTTTTACAAGAAACGTGGGTAAGCTGAGATTCCTTTCTGAAATCTGACAAACACTTCGCCATATCTGACTTTCAACAGAGAGGAAATGAACAACAATGCAAATTGGATCCACATAATTATCGATCAGGGACTGAATGCGCACGCAAACACCAGCATGGGCAAGGGCAAATCTACAACTTCCAGAGCCAACATTTTCAGTTCCTTAATGAGGTGCACACCAATTACACGGGTTTCCCACAGACTTTGCTCTCAAGATTTGTAGAATGCATGAGAAACAAGTAAAGTCTGTCGTTTTGGTCTCCATCAAAGCTCTCTTCCATGTGTGGAAGTGGCTAATTTGTCATTTCACACTCAAAAAGGCGTGAAAGGCAAAACGGAGGGAGGTTAGATGGAAAAGTGAAAAGGGGGGTTATGACTCATGAGAAGAGACAGTAGGCCTGATTTGGAGCTTGTGTTTGTTGCTGCATATCAGAAATAAATTCAATGAAATCACATTGATGTAAAATAGACAAGAATGAGGCAAGTGTTTCTTGCTTATATGGAAAAATTTACACTATTAAAACCAAAATATGAACCAAGGAACAACAAACACTTTACAAATGAAATTATGGTATATAGCAATTTTCTAACTTACAAGTTTTATTTACACATGGACATCTTTTGATTTATTTAATTATAATAAAAGTATTAATTCCAACAATGCAAATTTTCAACTTAAAAATACATAAAACCTTTGGGAGAAAATCCCAAAGAATACGCACATCTGAGGAATGTCAGGTCTGTGTCAAGAGCACTGGTCTCAGCCACTAACTATTTTCCCTCATCGTCTTTCATTTAGCTTTGTTGTTGTCTTTTCTTTTTCTTTTCCTCTGCATAAAACAAAGCTAGCAAAGGGCCAGAGAAACAGTCAGAATCAAACCTTTGGAGAGATATGAGAGGTGCAGGCAGGAATCCCATTATTTGTTAATAGGATTTGTGCACATACCTCCCACAGACCACTTAGGAAATTTACTCAGAAGCATCTCAGAGGCAGTTTCAATTAGAGTCAACATTTCATTTCAGCAGATGGACTGCAAACTGGTGGCTATTCAAACTCTAATGAGTAATGCTTGATAATTCCCCTCTCTTGAACTATGATTATGCTTTCTCTCTTTTTTCATGGGGAGAATGAATGTTGTTTCTAAGCCAATACTTAATTTGGTTTTTTGCTGAGCCTCCCTGTGCTAGCAAACCCCACCCATGTGCCTGTATACAAAACCAATGGGCAAATTAGCGGGTATTTTTGCAGATCTGTCACACATTTCTACCATGCTTTTTATTCAGAAAGATGCCAAAGAACTAGAAGTACATCTTCCCTCCCCTGATATGTAGCCACCTCTGGGGTGGAATATGGCAGCAAATATTAACTTGGGAACATGGACACTAAATCCTAAGTGAAAATTACGCAGGAAGCACAGAACACAGCTCATGTAGCCTCAGGCTACCCAGAAATTAGCTAAAAGTGTACATCTTTTCTTTTCAATGAATGCATTTGAAATTATTGCCTGGTGTGTGGTACTCCAATAAGGAACATCTCATTTGGTATCAAATCCCATTGTACAGTCTCATACAGACTAATAGTGATGGTGAGTTATCTGATTTCAATAAGAAGCAGTACTAATTCATAGGCAAGATGCACAAAACCAGAACACAGTATTTATCTTTCATGGAAAATGTCCTTTTTTTAAATAGCATTTACAAACTACGTAGAAGGTGGCCTGGCTGGCTCATGGTGCCTTCGGTTTCGCTTTTTTTTCATCTCCTGCACATGCTTCCATTTGGCACCACCTTTGTTCCGCTGCCGCCGTTTCTCCCGGTGCCACATCTGTTCACAGTACTCATCCAGGCTAAAGCTGGGGCTGCTGACGAGCTGAATGTAGTCCTTGTACCTCAGCCGGGACTCTGTCAGCAAGTCCCTCACCCGGCCCTCCTCATCCTCGGTTTTCTGAGTACTTTCCATTTGCCCGTTCTCAATGACATTCAAATTCAGCTTCACGATGGTATGGACAAAGGTGTGCTCCTGGGCTTTGCAGAAGTAGGCTCCTGCATCCTTTCTTTGCAAGCTGCGGATCAGCAGCCCATGCTCTGTTTTGATGATCCTTTCATCAGCCTTCAGCTGTTGGGTCAGACAAAGAAGAATGATACACGTGAGTTTCATCAGCAAAAACAGAACATGTGTCAGTGCTATACTGAGGTGCAGAAAAGGCTCAGCTGGCACATGTCATGCCCCATCCCTTGGGTGCCAGCACATGTTGGGGCACATGCAGCTCAGACACATACCAGGATGTTCTTTAAGTGTTTGAGTTCTGCTCTTGACTATGGCATCTGTATCACTGACATTTCAGTAGTAAAACATATATGCTGTACAGCTGAAAGGACAGACAGTAACACACATTCCACCAAACATTCTCCAAGGAAGGGTAGCTTTTTAGTGCCACAAATCCCATTCATTAACTGCTTTTCTTGAGTATCTGTAATGTACCCAATGTACCAGGGTGCTTGTATATATCTGGAGTGCGGAGGCCCTATTGCACTAAAAATAAATACTACTACTGATTTTTGAAGTTAAATACTGTGATTTTGATCTTCAACTGGGTTTTACAAAAGGAAGGCTTTGACTCATTAAGGAATGATTAGAAGCACTCGATGAGGTTACATGAATGCAACCCAGTACAATTTTTTTACTGTTAAGATCTCTGACGAAGAACTCAGAGGGGAAAGAAAAAGAAAAAACCCAAAAAAAGAAGCAAAGAAAAGAATGAGATTGCAAGTGAGACTTGAAGTCTGTCAGTGTGGAACTGTGGTTTCATTTATGAATGGAAATACTTCAAAAAATACAGCACGTTCTCACATGTTAAATATAAGGTGCACCTTAGAGCAATAACACTGTCAGGTGAGTTACTTATCTGGTGATCTGAAAATTATTTCCAAAACAACCTAAGTCTAAAAAGAAGCATTACCCCCTTCCCAGAAAAAAAGCCCAACAGAATGGGGCACTGGGCACCTAAGTATTTTTGCAGCTGTGGAACAGAGAAGGTAAGTGTTTTGCCAAAGACCATATAAAGATTAGTAGCAGAGGTGGAAGTAGAAAGCAGAGCCCTAACTCCCAGTGTCCAACACCAGCATTTCCTTTGAAAATGATCCTGGTCTAGTCCAAAGTTGTCACCTCCCAGGCATGCTATGTTCTGCTGCCACACAGAGGCTGCAGCAGACAATGGCACCAAAGGACCTTAGTTCTCAGCCCGCAGGAAAGCCAGGGCCTTACTCACAGCCTCAGCGCTGCTGGTGGCATTGTTATAATGTAGAAAAACTTCAGCACAAGGCTGAATAGTGGGTTTAAAAAGGGGGGAGTGGGGGCAGAGAGAACCAACACAGAATCTGGAAAATTTCCCGGAGTGCACATCTGACCCTCCAGCAAACTTCAGAGGATGAAGATCAGGGAGGCATAAAGATGACTAAATTAGATTTATTCACAGTGGGTAAGCTACACACTGTTTCTTTATGTAAAAAATCTGCACATGATTCCCTCTTCTACTCCATGGGAAAATATGTATACATACATATGATTCTCCATCTGTTATGATTCTAACTCACTAGTACTTTATCATAATAAGGTATCTTGGAGCAAAGAGATGGATGAGATGACCTCCCAGGGCTTTTAGCTTTACTTTTTTCTAAGTTTCTATGTTAATGGCTTTGGAAGGGTTAAATAATTTGAGAGACCATTTCGAGAACACCAGAAAAAGCAATACAGATACATACAGTACATGCAGAGAGAGAGAGAGAGAGACTTTGGCTGGTTATTCTATCAGCTGTTACCATCTTCAGTAACATACAGATTAGGTAGGTAGGTAAGTAGGTATGTAGGTAGATGGACAGATAGATATATGGATGGGTGGATATTGGCCTGCGTACTACTATTGATATGACTGCAGCAGAGACAAGAAATCATCTGCTACAAAAGCCTGGTCAGAATGTGGCTTTGGCTGCCTGGTTCTGTGGCCAAGTATTTTTTGGCTCCTGCCACCAGTTGACAGTCTTGGGTCAATCCTGAGCTTTAGTCTCCTTGTTTGTAAACTGTATATAAGCATGCCTACTTGGCACCAGCAGTGTGAAATCGTACTAATTTCAGGAAATTCCTGGAAAATTGATTGTCCTGACAACAGGTGTTACATGAGCACAAGCTACTTTTGATTTACTGCATAGAGTTTTAAATAAGAGAAATTAAGGTCAAGCCACAAGCACATACACAGAAGATAACAGGGAGACAGACTAGAAAAGATGACTTTTCCGCCTCCAGAACCTACAGTATAGGGCAGTAGTCCTCAATTTTATCAGCTAGTGACACTTCATTCCAAGTAAATGTACCTTTCTTACAGTAAGAACAGGAGCATAAAATGCATAAATGAATACACAAGTAAGTAGCTGTAGGCAGAAATATGTCTAGGGCAGGTGTTTCCTTGTGGTGCTGTGTCCACAGAGAAAGAAGCAGGAGCAGGGGCCAGGTGGAAGTGCTTAGAGGCTTGGCTGTTGCAATATAACATGGAAACCCCTCTTTCTTCTGCCCAGGCTTCATGTCAACATGGAGACCCAAGATTGAGAAATTTAGGGAAAGGGATGGGAAGAAGCATCTAATTTCCAGACATTTGGGTTTCAAAGACCAAGTTCCCACATTGTCTGAGTGAAAACAGGATGGATCTCTTTGAGCTCGGGGCTTGATGCAATTGCAGCAGTAGCATCTGCCTATCCGTGGCCCTGCCAGTATTGTAGTCTAGAGCGTCTTGACAGCTGTGTACCTCCTACACTTGGAAGATCTCCAGCTGGCTGTTTCAGCTGGCTGGGCGCCAGTCCAAAGAGCGCTCACTACTGCTTTGCCTATTTTCAGTGAAAGGAAGGCAGAATAATGGCAGATCTGGACTTGAAAATGTCACTCGACCCCCAAGTCCAGCACCCTGCTACTCATAACTATTTACCATTTCTGTGGCAGCCATCACTTTCTAGTCGTAAACGTGTTAACTGGTGGAGTTGCCACCCCATCTGCCTTGGGATACTGCAGAGAAAGCTAACAGAATCTAAATTGGTTGTGTCCCTTAATCCCAGCCCATCACGACTCCTATTTTTAATGAAGCAGCGTTCTTACAGAATGTCCTGTGTTAACCTTGGATATTGATTTACGGTGACTGTCATCTCTTCCTCCTCTGTGCCTTCATTGTTCATTCCTTTCTTATCCTCTGGCAGGATGAAATTATGGCTCTGATTTCACACATATTGAGCAACACTTCATTACTGTTTTCCCTCCTCACTTCTCTTTTTGGTATCCTGTTTATGTTGTTTTACCCATAGGTTCAGAACTCTTCCTGTCTTTCCTCTTTACTTTTTCCCCCACAGGGCTCTGGAGTTTCATAAACACCTGGCATTTCATTACTTGGTAGTAGATCTTTAACCTTTCACTTGAATGCTTAATGTGCTCTTTGGTTCCTGACCTATAGATGTAAAACACGTTTTATTAAATTTTAAGGAGAGTGAAAAGTCTAGTTAGATAAAAGACGTCATTTTGCTTTGGTCAACTATGGATTCATTGCTCCCCCTTCCCCCCTGCCATGTAATAATCAACAACTCTCCTAAAATATTTGTAAATATGATTTAACAATTCAGAAGCACAAAGGCTTTAATTCATAAAAGCTTGCTGACATGTCCTTAAATTTGAGCATACAATAAAAATTAAACATGAGAGACATTGTTTTGTTCAATAGGAAACCAATTACAAACCACAAAAATGAGGTAATTGATTATCATTAACTTTCTTTTCTTAGTGCAGTGAGATCAGATTCTTGACAATATTTTATCAACAAAATTTATCAAACTGTATTTTTCATCCTTCATGATAAACACATAAGCATGTCTAAAACTATATTACCTGAAGTATGGCACATGCCATAAATACTGACAATATTTGACAAAGGGAAAAGATCTCCATGCAAATCAAACACTTGATTTTTACAACCTGAATTTAACAATGGAGGAAAAATAGGCATTGCCAATAATGATTGCAAATCTTTAAACAATCAGTAAGTTGGAAAACAACCAAGGATTTGAAAGTGCTGTGGCACCAGGTTAGGTCAATGCCTTTTGTCCTTTGCTAATGATGTGTTTAGATAGCTCCCTCTTTACAAATAATTCACATGTCAACTCTTTCACAGTTAAAACACTGCACCTGTCTGGGAGAAGAAAGTGGCTTCAAAGCCTGCCTTCCCTCATTAATCAACATGTGAAAAAATGTTAGAGGTAAAGCTGGAATAATCATGGGTTAGTTGCAACCCCTGAACAAATTGAGAGGGGGAGAAAGGAAAATGAGGAACATTTGCAGAGCATTCACATTTGTCTTTGTTTTTCTATTGTTTTCTTCTTCATCCTCATCATTTAACTGGAAATAAAGATCACTCTGGGTTTTTTTGGCATTATTGTTACACATGACTTTATTTCTCTTGTACTGGGAAAATAATCATTTAACTTCAACACAGCTGTAGAGTTAATGTCTCCCCCTTTTTTTTTTCTCCTTTTTTTTAACATGTTTTTTTATTTATCAAGAATCCATAGAAAAAAAATGAAGAACATGTTGCTGGTATAATGTCATTATGGAAACGCATGATTCCTATTATTTTCAAGGTGAAGCTAACTTCTCATTCTGAGACTAAATTTTAAACTCCTACCCCCCCAGTATATCCAAATCAAAGCAGAAGTGTTACGTGCTATATCTCAGTTCAGTGTTACTTCTTTTTTTTCCCCAGGAAACTGTCAAAAATATTAGTCTTACTTAAGAATCTCAAGGTACTGGGGGTGGGGGGAAAGCCAATGAGTCATATAACAAAATAAAAGAGTGAAAGCATGAGAGCTATAATCAGTCCCTAGGCTGCAGAATGAATCTCTTCTTATTTTTCCCACCTTCTTTATCTCTTTCTCATTGACCTAAGGATTCAAATACTGAACTACACTCCTCTAACAGAAGGTACTATGGAAACTCAGCCCTTGGTGTATGTCCTCTTCCTTACTCAGCTCTCATCCAGTCTTAGATTTCATGACTGGCACTTAATCTGTGACCTTTTTCCACAAGATGCTGCTGCTGACCAGATGTTTATAACAAAAAAAATTGCCATCATGATGTAAAAATCTACAGACACAAAAAGATATGGAAATTGATGTCTTGGATAAATTGAAAAATGTCTTCCCAGTCTGGCTAAAATGTGGAATGAAATCAACATCTCTTTGCTCCGATAGGGGAGTTAAGTCACAATCTTGTGAATGGCAAGGTGTCCTATCTGAGAGCAGGTCAAACTCTTGCACCTACCAAACCATCAGATGGTCATTAAGCTGGGTCTGTCAGAAAAACCCAGCCCATGGCTGTGGGGCAGGAATATAGAAAGGGTGAGAATTGCTGAAGCAGAAACTGGAATGTCCCCCTGCCTTTTGGTGGATTTATTTTCACTCCCAGTATGAATAGAGTCGTAAGAAGAGAGCTAAAAGCGGTATGTACCTATTCTGTCACTTCAGACCATATGGTTTATTCTGTCCCCTGCACCTTGCAGGAGGTGACAGCTTGGCAGACCTGGAGTCACAGGAGACTCAGGGTGAAGTACAGCCTAAAGGAGGGGGGCTAATACTTTTCCGAGTTGTGGGATACTAAAACTGATGGCCTTGTAGGGAGCCATGCATTCGCTTTTTGCAGTCCTGACACCTATTATATACATAACATAACACATAGGAGTTTTTTTGAGAAATAAGTAAATATCTGTTTTAAGCTTGAGCAAACTTCAGCAGTTTAAGACATTATGAACAGATGACATCCCCTTTTTTTTTTTTCTTTTATGAACTCCAGCCACCAAAACACTCTGCCTCATCTCAGTGAATAACCCTGCATGCACAGGAACAAACATGATCAATTGCGTGAGCACCACTAAACACAAAAGCACTAGATATTTGACTCCTGACCTTATAATGGCCCCAAGCTACAGGGAAATGTACTCCCACTGGCAGCAAAATGACCTGGTGACAGCTCCTGTACCACAGGAGATCCTGTCCCTCCCCACAGGTTGCTCTGCCTGGAAGTCACATTCTGAACTGTGACCCTAAGGGTGAAATGTCGGGGACATCCTGCTGGGCCAAACACTTCCCATCTAGTCTGGATTTTGCCCTTTTCCTTCCCTCAGGAAGCTGTAGTGCATGTCCGGGACACTGCATAACTGTCTATTTGTGAAGTCAGGTTTAAAGACTTGCTGAGACATTACAGTCCCAGCCCTGGAACTAAAAGTCCGTAACCTAAGTTCCAGGTGCATGGAGTCATTTGCAAAGCATGGTATCGTCATCACAATAAGTTACACCACTAAGGCATGCACTAAAATAATGTACAGTGTTATTTGAGAAATCTGCTGCAGGAAGGGAGAGAGAGAGCAGAAAACGTAATTGTAATGGGAAAAGTTATGGTAAGGGATGGGCTGAGTAAAGATCAAGCTACACATTATATATGACCACACTGTTTCTGTCACATATGGTATTTTTGTCAAATTGAAGTACTTTGAAAAGAAAGTCAATTACTCTGCTGATCTTTGGGTTTTCTAGGAAGGTCTCCAATTAGGCTCCAATACCGATGGTAAATCAAATTAGAAAACCTGAAAATCTCAATTTCTGGATCCCCAGATTAACAAGGGATTAAAATTTTAACCTGAAAATACTCTTATTTTATCTAATAGAAGAAGTGATTGTTTAGCATCTCTATAGATCCAGTCATTTATTTAGGCAGCCATAGACAAAATTAGGAATCTAACTTTAGATGCATGTATTTGAAAACATGACATTTGTAGATTAATATCTATTTTTATCTTTAAAAATAACCAATAAATCTTTTTTCCTTCCTTCTAAAACTTATATCTCCCGGTATGATGATTTGAGATATGCAAGTTGAATTTGCTCAGAAGGATTTTAAATTCTTAAGACCCTGGAAGTAATCTGGGTCAAAATACTAGAAATTTGGTTACTGTAAGAGTTTTGTGGCAGGAATCAAACAAAATTAATAGCTATATACTGCCTTTAAGTGATGTGATACTGTAATCATCAATGTGTGCATATACATTTATATAGACTGTTATCTTCAAAGACTGCAAAAAAATATATAAAAATAAACTAACATAACCACCCCAAGGAGCTGCGGAACATGTGCTCCAACTTCTATTTTATTAAAGCTAAATCACAGAAACTCTGCTGTGGCTTTAGGGACAATATGTGGTAAGAATCTATTTGCCTACTGTTAGCATTCATAATGTAGAAAATCTGTTTGCAGATTTCTCCTTCAAATTTTCTTCTAAATTTGCCTCAAAGGTTAATCTAGCCTTTTAGCAAAGCTTTACTTTTCTCATACAAACAGATGTCAGATGGTTTACACAGAGCCAGCCTTGTAAACATTGTTGCTAGTGGAGGGCTGCTAATGTGCAAAGATGTGTGCTGCGTGCCTGCTGGAGCTTCAAATGCCATCACACGTATGCACGCATCCCCTTTCCCTCAACATGCACGTCCTTGGCCTGTTGGGCTGTCCTGCAGTATGGGACATCACCAGTTACCTGGGTAACTGGCATTTGGCCCAGAACAACCAGCAGGGGCCAGGTCCCTGCCACAATGAACCTTTTGGAAATACAAAGTATGGCAAAAAATTAGATTGCCTTAATTTAGGCTATGCTGTATAGGTTAGCCTGCTCTAATTTTGTTCAGAAGTTGGCTTGACCTGCAGTTTGTTCTACAATCAAATAAGAAAGATAGCTTGAGCTTGGCTTCCTGACATTCAGAAGCCTACCTGAACCTGTGTTTTATAAGAAAATCAACTGATTTTTTTTTTCCCTAAATTGACACAGATAAACTCAAAAGCAGCCCTTCAAAAGCAGCTTTCAAATGTTGAAAGTATGACTTCTTACGATACAGAAATATTACATTCTTCATAAGGAGCTCGCTGATTTATGCAAAATTTGCAGCTGTTTTTGAGATACTCGGGCACGTTATAGATGCAACACACTGTTTTAAAAATGATTGAGTCTCCTTAAAACTTGACATAGCTTTCTGTTCAGAAAAAAGAAAAAGAAAACAAAACACACCAAAAAATACCCACCCCAAAAAACCCTGCTAACTATCTGATTAAATTTACTTAAAATGAGTCTTAAACAGATGGTTAAAATTAAGCAAATACTTGTTTCCCCGATCAAATATTTAAGTACATTTACAAACTGCTGCCTTAGGGAAGTAGAGCGCAGAGTCTTCTGTACAAAACAGTTAAAGGTAAATCAATTAAAGCACAAACAATGAATGCCCATAGGTCTTTAAAGGCTGATACACTTCTAGCTGAGTTTTCACTTCAACCACCTGTGGCTGAGAGCATGCTTGGCCAGCTGATCAGAAGATCACTTTTTTTTTTCCAAGTATGAACTGTAACGGAGGTTAGAGGTGGTATTTCAAACCAGTAATCTTTCTTTCGGTGTTTAGTGCATATTGCAGGAAGCACTGTGTCTACAGATTAATGAAGTTTTAACTCTCAGTGGAGGAAAGAATCTTTGCCAATCCAAAGCATGAGTGAGAGAAGGGGAGTAAACGAAAAGTACTGCAGTGTCATAGTCAATATAGAGCCTTGAGGGTTTTTTTGTCTTATCTAGTGGAAAATCAGAAGTGCCTTGTATCCCCTTACTCTGGCTTTCTGGACCAAGACATAACTGGGGTTGCAACTTTGGGACTACTGCCATGAGTCACATCTCACCCAGAGGTGATGTTCTCATAGGCACCTGTCCTGTCCTGCATCTCCCCAGACTTTAGAGAGAACCAGCACATTTTCTGCACTCAGAAAATCTCATAGGATGAATTACCATGGAGAATGGAAGACTGGTTGGGTATTTGATAGTTCCTGTCATTTAAACTGATTTTTGTCTCAGATGAACATTCAACAAAAAAGCATATCTAACACCTGGGACCAGCTCGCTTGAAAGGGCAGTTCTTTTCCTTTCTCCTTCCCTGTTGCCATGGTTGCCATCACAGCAGGACTTGGCCTCAGACACAAATCACTCATGTAAGAGAAAGGCTATGAAAACTCCTGAGGTTTGAAACTTACTTCAACCCAGTCCAAATCAGCACTAGCACATTGACCTTTTGGGGAAAACGATAGGGTTCCTTTGTTACTAGTTCAGAGAGAAATCAGAAGGAAGTTGTGCAGGGGGTATGTGGGGACATGGAGGCTTCTTCAGGACTCCTCCATCAGTGAGGACCCCAAACCTGCCTCCTGCAGGAATTAAGGGCCATCACCAGTCTCACTACTTTCTACTCCACATGCAAGGTACAATTCTTTAACCTGACATCTCTGCATCCGCGCAGATTGCCATTTAAGAAAAATTCTCAACCTACACTAACAAGAAAAAAGCAAATAAAAAAAATTTTTACTGCGCAGAGCACTCCTTCTCTGGGGAGAAATGGAGAGAAGCAGCAAGCTATATATGCAATTCTTAGCTACACTGCTTAACATGATAATGGAAGGCTATCAGTCACTAAATGGAGCAGAGATTTTACTAAAAGAAAGGAGTTTAAACATATTTTTACCTACAGAAGTAGTTGTGTTCATTTCTAGACAAAAGGGCATTTTTTTTTGTGCATACTTTGATTTTTTTACCACTATTTTAAGCCTAATTTCTCTTTTCTTCTTTTTCTTTTTTTTAGCAGAATGAGCACGTAAGTCAAAATAAATATCTGAATCTGTTTATGACACAGTGCAAATGGCTTCTCTCTTCCCCACTGCATGCCCCAAATGGTGATACCAGAATGCTATGTGATACCTAAGGTGAAGCAAGGAAAAGTAAAACATTGACTAATCCCAATAACTCCTGCCTTTCAATGCTCAGCTGAATTCTCTATAGAGGATACTTGTCTTGATGACTATAACTTACCTCTTCTCGATGTTCTTCTCCAGAGCGCTGAATATACCACCTAATAGAGGCTTGCTGGGACTTAGGAATACATTCCAGAAACGTTGAATTAAATTCAATGCCAAAAATCACCTTTTCATCAGCAGTTTCATGACTAATGCCTGGAAAGCAAACATGGTACAGGAGATTAACCCTGACCTGGTATTTAAAGCAATGGGAAAATAGCCTGATTCAGAACAGATGCTATAAGAGCGAGTGAATTATAAAAAAAGCAAAAGGGAACTTAACTTTTAGCTTAAACTATAACTATAAGGATTTAGAGGCGGCTGCTAACCTTCCTTCAGTGCAACTGGTTTTTAAGGAGGTCAATAAAATCTGTATCGTGAGCTCGCTCCATTTTAAAGCTGAGGCTTTCACCTTTGAGAAATTTAAAATCTGACCTGTATTTTTTCCTCTAAGTAACACAACTACTAAACCTGAGGCAAAGCTGCTAAAGGTAGATTGTACGGTCTGGTTTGTTCATCCCAAACACTTTAAAGGAGTCACAGGGCTACAGTAAACTGAAGTTTACCTTCCTTCAGTACAATTTGAAATGCTCTGTAGTATGTTTTAGACCAAACAGTGAAGGAGCCATGAGCAGACCTAGGGTCCTTTCTCAGGCTTCTGTAAACCTGAGCAAGTAGTTTCTAATCTCTACATCTGCATTTCCTTTTCCAGTCTCTTATCTGTGTCTTATGTGCGTTACCCTCAGAGTGAAGCTCTTCCTTATGTCCTGCCAATAATAGAAAGGAAGGTGAAAGCAGTGGTGTCTCCTAAATCAAAAGTCAGCTCAATAACAAAATGAATACCATTTTGGGTTGTTTTTTCAATATAATAAGTACCTATATGAGATCTATAGAAATTCAAGCTCTCCACATTAAATGCTTTGCTTTTATTTCACTGTGCCACTGAGATTTCAGTAGAGCCAACCAACTTCATGCAGCCAATGAAGTCTCTGGGAGGGAATCTCACACAGTGGAGCACTGAATTTAAATGGGTTTTGGGGCCATAATGTTATTAATTATTGCAAATGGCACAAATAAGCCAAGAGCCTGGAGTGGCACAGGTCAGCTTCATGGTTTTATGGCACACAGGGGTCATCCCCAGCTGGATAAAATTTCTATCGGTGGTGCTACATCAGGGCAAAGGATTAATACCAGTTTCTGTGCTAAGTAGTTTTACATTTGTCGAGTAAAGCCAACTCTTCCAGTATCTCTTTATTCTTCCAGGAAAATGTGACATTGTCAGCCTTTCTGCTAGGGTTTCTATAACCTTGAGCTTTGCACAGTCTCAGATACTGCTTTTTGCAGAGCCATGGTAAGCAGCAGGTGGGGAAATTCTGGCCGTTTGGGAATGAACGGGAGTTTTGTCATTGGCTTTAATGGAAAAGAGATTTTACCCTGACTTTTTAACTGTGTCTCCAAGCACACATGTACAGTCAGAGCCCTCTATATTGTGCAACAGACTTAAGTGTTTGATCCTGTGGCAAGCAGCTCTGATTTCTGCAGTGACTCACGCCGAGATCTGTGGCAGGCAACCAGCACCGCAGCGGCATGAAAATAACCAGAGATCAATGGAAAGTGGTGGCTCATCCCAAATCAAATGTTCAGCCCAGAAATACAATCAATACTGTTTTGACTGGACTGTTCCTTTTAATAAGTGGCTAGAAGAGCCCCAGACAAACCCACGCTTGGTTTTGAATGCTTTTCATTTAGTTTACGCTGCCGCAGAGATTGCCGCGCAACCGCAGGATTTCATACTGACAGTGCTCACTGTAAGAGAAGCGCTGCAGTTGCCAAAGGAGCAAGCCAGACCCTTTGGCATCTGAAAAGAGGGTGTGGGAAAAGGAGGGGGGAGCCGATGGGGAGCGGGGGGGTAGGCTCTTGTTAATAACAGGAGTATTTAAGTAGCTGCGGAGAGGGGAAGGGGCTGGTTTGGCAGCTGGAGCCAGGCTTTGGGACTTGTGTCAAGTGCATGCGGCGGAAGGGGAGAAGATGACGTGTTCCCCATTCACCCCTGTGGGTTTCCTCATGGGATTATCTCCCCTGTTTCTGGATGAACGGAGGCCCTGGTAGCTGCTTGTAGGGATGTATGTGATGTTTTTGCGTCACAGGTACGTTTTCCTCCCCTGGTTGAGTGCTGGGGAGCGTCGCCTGTAAAAGGTGTGAGGGTACCGTCCCATGCTGGCTGCCTCTTATTAGCCCCAGCTCCCCAAATTTAACTGCGGGAGGGGTAATGTGTATGAAGTGTGGGAAAGGCAACTGTTTTAACAGTGTTATTCTGCCAGACTCAGCAGGTTTTCACAGACAGCTGAAGACCCTAACAGCAAACTCTGTTATCAAAGCAACTAAAGAGCAAGAAAGGTGCAAAATACTCACTGTCTTCCACATCCCAGCACTGTGCAACCGGGTCTCCATATTTGACATCTTGCCTCCTGGCTCGCCTATGGGAAGAGCATGCAAACTTGTAACACTTCAGGCATAATTGCTGGAATTCAACAACAAAATACAGAGGAGCTCAGCAGATGTGGACTCGCATTGCTCCCACCCTACTGCTGACAATTACGGTCTTAACTAAAACCAGCCTCACCCTCAAAGCAGCATGTGGCCTAGAGAGATTTGTACAACTGACATCAAGAGAAGGGCCTGTGATTTGGGAAACCACTGGGAGGGGAAAAAGAAAAAGCGAGAGAAAAAAATCTGCCTAGAATGAAAAGCCTGCAATATAGTGACAGAAAGAGCATCTAAATCTGCTTTAGGACCACAGAGCATGGGCCTCCTGGTGCGGTGGACTGTCTTGGAAATAACTAAAAACATCCTTAATGTTGTATGTCATGGAAAAGATCTGAGGTTCAACAGGTGATAAAATTGAGCTCAGGACCAGCCCAAGGTAATACTGACTAGTAAACCAATAATTAAAATGAAGAGAGAAAAGCATATGTTTGAGTTTGGTAATAAACAATCGACAAATCTGATTATCTTTCGTCTTTACGAACAGAAAAAACGCTTGAGACAATGGTCTGAGACCATCTGTTACCTTCCGCAATATCTTGTCTGCTAATGTTTGGTGTGCTACTTAAACTCATTGTGACTTTGTGTAATTTTAGTGTAATTTCAGCATTAAGAAAAAACAATAAAATAGCAAAGTCTTCCTCTGTGGATGATTGCTATTATCTCCCAAGAGCCACAAAAAAAAGTTGTATTTTAATTTTTCAGTAAAAGAATTGGAGACCCAGGGAGGAACTGTTGCCTCCCTCACAGCCACACTGGAGATAACAGGAGTGGGATATTCTATGTGCAGAGCAACGTCTTGGCGGGAGAGCAGGTTCCTGAGGCTGAGCTGTCCACTGTGGTAAAAGGTATAGACATGCTGGAAGCACAGGCTACTACTCGGAAGGGAAATATTCCAGCAACTGATCTACTGGAGAATTCCCAAGGCCAGTCACCCATCCCTTGTTTTGGAGCCACAGACTTTTGGCCTTCCCACCAAACTGCACATCTGTTAAAAAGCACGGACCATCAATCTCCGTGTCCCAGCCCACCTCAGGCTTCACCAAGCCTCACGTGTCACTAACTTTGCAGTGAGCCTGAACACTTACTTTTCTCCTTTCATTTATGCTTCTCTGAATTTAGTTTGCTTTGGCTTTGAGGGAAAACTCATAAAGTTCTTTGACACCATGACATGATAACCTATGAGTCATTAACTTCAACGGTTTGTCTAATTGCTCAGGTTCCAGCCCTGCAACTGTTAAGGTAGCAAGCCTCGTTCCAGAGCCTGAGCTCAGACTGCAACCTCTGACCATCACTGCAAGAATTACTGTCAGGAAGGCTTTGTCCAAACGGGAATGAAGAGGCTGTGAAGGACCCTGGCTCAACAAGCAAACTTAGAGCTCCAGCTAAATCAGCCAAACACTCCAAGAGACACATCCAACAACTTAGGTACTGCACTGTCAGAGCCTGCAGCATGCTCTCCCTCCACTTAGATTCATGCTGCTGTCCTAGCTGGTGAGTACAGAAAGTTCAGATGAAGCTTCTTTCACTGGGGAAAAAACTGTCCCAATGCAGTCAGATCACAGTACTTAAATCTCTGTCTCCCTCTCATGGCTAGACCATGAATACAACTGATGACAGTGACACACTTTGAGTTAAGTTGTCCAAGTTATTTAAATCAGAGAGGAGAAGCTTGTTCTTTCAGAGCAGGGAATTAAATACATTTCGTTATTGACTGCCCTGGGATACTATGTTAAACTCTGCTTTATAACTGTGATGGTGCCCTATGCAAAAGGCAGAAGCTTAAGAGAAGGTATTGCACCTTGGGCAGTCAGCCACAACCTGGACCTCCATCTGAGCACCTTGTGCCTTAATGCATTTAGCATAAAAATGGAAAGTGAGGGATTTATGGTGTTAGCTGCAGTAGCCGAGTTACTGTCACACACGTTTAAACAAAGCTATTTTGTCTTCACAGCGCTTTGAGTACAAAATGTGAAACACGGCCCGAGGATGATCAAATTTTAAGGCAAATGACATGCTAAGTAAAAAGGCAACATGTTCTGATTGGAAACTTCTAAAATTCTTGCAAACAGCAAGATCTTTTACAGCACGTTGTATTTTTTTTTTCTTACCTTTTAGAAGTGGGGGCATATCTAGAACAGGAGTTTCCATCCCAGGCACAATATGGGTCTCTGGCAAGGCAACAATCTGCACAAGCCTTCCCATACGTGTGACATCTGTGCAGAGAGAGCTGAACCAATCCATCCCTGGAACCAATGTACAATTGTTGCTGCAAATCAGGCAAAGCGAATGAATTAGGAGCGTTCTCCAAGTAGCCCATTTTAAAAGTTCCCCTCTTCAGTGCCACACTTGCAGACTTTCAACTTTGTCCCAGATTTTATAAAATAGGGCAGAATTCCTCCTTCACCATAAAATGTTTTTCAGGGCTCCGTGTGAACTGGCCAGTCCCCATCAATCCCTGACAACACAGCAGAGAGGAAAGGGGACTGAAGTCCTGGAAAGACACCAGCACTCAACACCCTTACACCTTTAGATTTGTGCTGCAATAAAAAGTCAGAAGCAAACCATGGAAAGAATGGTTTAATAACACATTTAAAAACAAGTGGCTGGATAGCCATGATGTTAAGAATCTGGAAACTAGGGATGACCTTGTGTGAATAAAACTTCATCTTCTGCTTCTGATTCTTAGGTAAGGTGGGGATAATATTACTCTCCTTTCCCCAATGGGCAAGTAGATTGCCTGTTGAGACAAGGGTGGTCCGAGTGCTTGCTGTTGAGCCAGGGCTGGCTCATGCAATGCTTCCAGCTGGCCTGCCACCTTTTTTCAGGGGAGATGGGACGCAGCTGTGCTGTGCGTGCCTGAACGGCAAAATACCTCCTCCCATGTGAGGGAGGCGTGTTGTGCCGGAGCTGCTCTGGCCACTTCTGTGGGGCAGGGAGGGATGGCTCTGGTGTCATGCTGCCTCCTGAACGTGCACGTAGCCATCATAGAGCTTGGAACTGCCATAAAACCATTTCCCATTGGGAGATTCCCAACTGGGACTGGCTCCTGTGACTGCCAGAATTGGACCACCCAGACTTAGACTGCAATTTTAGAGGAGGTGGACTGCTTTTCAGTCTGTGTGCACACAAATTTTAGTACAGGGAGGCCCTGATCTCTCTTGACTACTAATAAAAATAACAACAATAATAGTAATAATAATTTATTACTAGATTGTAAAGAGACAAGTATTTCTAGTGTCCAGAAAATGAATGTGCATTGACTTCATTCACAAATCCCACTACCATATGACTAAAGATTTGCTTCCATGAATAATTACCAGCTTGGGTACACAAATTACTGTTTGTAAGCAATTATGAATTAGGCAGGCAAACAAGTTCAAACATATCTCCTTTCCAGATATATTTTAAGAGTCACCCACGGGAAGCTTGGCCAGTAAGTAACAGGCGTTACCTGAAAATAACAAGCTAAGTGTTCTCTGTACCATATATCCCACAGTAATTAAATGAGCTTGTGATTACCTGCTTCTGAGAAATCTCCATAGTCGAGATAAATGAAGGATGCTGAAAAACGAATTAGTAAGGTGCATTAGTTTACACATTCCCTGTTCTTAATGAAAAAAAAGAGCAGAACTTAACATTAAAAAGTATTAAATAAAATTACAGATCAATTTGCTTGGTGTAAATAAATGTTAAAAACAAAAAACCAGAAAACACTAAACTCAAACTTCCAAAAATACCTCCCATAAATTTTCCCTACTGTTTATGAGGCAACTGACTTTAATTCTTAGAGTTTGCAATCTATCCCATCCTGACTGGCAATGAGCCTTCACATCAACTCAAGTTCTTATTAAGCACTAATTGAAAGGCTTAGGTGGCATTTAAGGGATACATTGGCAGATCATCTGCACCAGGATGTCTTTCACTACTATGAGAGACAGTGAAATTTTTGCCAGTTACTGATGTAAGAACAGGACAAAGCTCAGAGTATTATCTGTTGCCTAATAGAAGATGATTAACCTAAGCCCATTGTTTAATGTTAATGCAATTCAAGGAAATAAGGGATGTTTTTTCAGCCCTTCATCCCCTTCGATGTTCTTGATTCAAAAACGTAGAGGTAACAGTTATAAATGTTACCAATAAAAACGTGAAGGAATGTCTGCTCAGCAGGAAAAAAAATAACTTTTTTTTTTTGGTTTTAAATATGATATGGTACATTTGCCCTTGACGTTACGGTTTAAGAATGCAGCAAATTGGTGCACATACTGAAACTGCTGATTACTTGGCAGGCCACCGAGTAATCTTGAAATTTTCAAAGTGATGTTTGTAATTGGTGACCAAGACAGTGGAAGAAGATACAGAGATCCTTTAAATCAAATTTTCATCATACATATAATATCAAAAGGCATATGGAGAAATACAGTCTTTGAAATAATTATTAAAGATCCTTTCCTTACACTTGGAAAACACTGCCTCTAAGTTACAAATTCATTTATTTAATATGGGCAGAAATTCTGGCTAAGACCTCATACAGCACATAGGAGACAGGATGTATAAGAAAGTAATCAAAATGCCACAAAAGTAGATAAAATTTGATGAAAAAGTAAGGTGAAAACTGAAGAACTACACAGATTGAGGAAAAAAAAAACAAATTAAAAATGCAAAGAATGAAGAAGGAACTACTAAATGAAAATCAGCAGGAAAGATCTCAATTGACACAGGTCTCAATTTTCCTACTGTAACAATATGTTGACGTCAGCTCCCTCACCAGGACTGAGGTTAATCAGAAATTGTGCCTGTGCAACAGAAAGGAGGTTTGGGCTTTTTTACAAGCTCTATTTATGAAGAAGTCATTGGTGTTAGCTACAGGGTTCTGGTTACTTTTCTTCTTTAACACTCAGCCAGAATAACCAAAGCAAAATGGTCAAAAAGGTGGAGTTAGCCTTCACCAATAAAGATAAAACACATTGATAATCAAAACTAACTGTGTTTTATTTTCTTTATGTTTTCAGTTCTGAAAGTTGTTAAAGAATTCTCTGCATCTGTAGAATTTTGTTTGTTTGTTTTTAAAAAAACCATAATTGTACTAAGAATAGTCCCAAAGCCGAGACAATAGAAAAATTGGCATTAAAAACAAAATACTATTAATAAAAAAATTGACGCTTACAATAAGATTTCAAACTAGAACACAACAGCTTAAATTAGACTTTCTATGAGTTTGAAAAATCATGGTCTGTTTGATTCTGGAATTTTTTCAATTGACTTTTACCCAAAGAATACCAAGGCATTTAAAAATTTACATAGTGTCCCTCTGGAAACTTGAACTAGTTCCAGTAAACAAACAACCAGACTGACAAAGCCAGTTTGGGCCTTAAAGTCCCCTGAACAATATTTAATTGATGTTGTTGCTGTTAATGCTTACCTTGAATATCTGCAGCTCTTCCAGGACCACCTCCTCCTTAGTCCACTTCTCCTTTGTGATACTCACAACTTTCAGGACTGTGCCTATGTCTGAAACAAACATTCATCATGTAAAACCCACAGTTATGTTTCAGTACGTATGTGCCACTGCATTTCTTACTTCATCGCAACTTGATATCGGATTCTTTTTCTGTTTTTAAACAAGTGATTCTGTAAACTTACGTTAAAAAGATAAACTAAAAACTTAGCCCTGAAGATAAAGCAAATGCATCAAGGATGTAGCTTTCAATCAAAATCCATCCCTATCTGCATCTATTGCTGCCTAGATAGCTCTACACAATACATTTATGGTTTTACTGTATGGCTGAGCCAACACAATTGTAGGTTGCTCCTGGCAGGAATGGTCTAACTCTCCTCTACACCAATGCAAACGCACAAACACAGACAATCACGTGAATTGGGGTCCATCTGACCTCAAAGAGATTCAGCTTAGGGAACTAAATTGGCAGAAAATTATTTCCTCTTTGTTATAAAATTAATTTTCATCCAGTATAGCACCTTAAACAGAAGTAGGTTTCATTTTAATGTGGGGAGTTAAGTAATGCACTTTTTTCATTTATCTTTTCATTTTTAGGGAAATATTTGAACAAAATCTCCATTCAGTATCAAAATCTTAACTTGATCATTACAGAAATTACTTCTTTGGAGTTATCTGGGGAATTTTTTAAAGTTAAATCTATTAATCAATTTTAACCTGAATTCCTACTTGGTGAAAAATATAATTGCTCATTTCATCTCAGACCATTACAGTGGTGAATCTTGAATGGCCTTAAAAAAAACCCTTAAAAACTGCTCAGGGGAAGTGGACAGGCTGCAGGGTTGTGCAGTGTGGAAATGACACGGTGCAGCTTAGTCCTAAGCACTATACATAGTCCCAAATGTACAGTATTGAAATGATGAAAAATAATACATTATAACGGAAAGAATGAGATTTTCATTCTTGTTTTCCTAAACTACTGAAGATCGCATTACCAATCAAAGCCAAAAGTATTACAGTTTGCCTTATGTATTAGAGCTTTTTTTTGTTTTGTTTATTTGACATAATTGCCAAAGCCCGCATATGTACAAGTTAGTTGCACACATTCAAACATATAATAATAATAAGCTTCTGATCTGCTACTCAAAATCTTCTGGGTTATTTGGTATATCTGTATTCAGTCTCTCTCTATAATATTTGAAATTTCATCTTTGAGTTTATTTTTTTCCATAGGAGGAGTTTAGAGGATAAAATAGAACAAAAACATGTGCTTCTAGGAAACAAAACTCACTTTTAAGGAAAGTATTGCAGATAAATACTTATCTGCGTATGATGGAGTGCCACCTAGTGGCTCCATGGTACATGCTGGCCTTGACATCTCTTAAACCAGATCATTCACTCCGAAAGAATTGATATTGGTGTGGGGTAGTAACTTATTGGAATATTGGAGTTGTTGGTCTTTAAATATAATTTAATTCCTATGAAAAATTTTATAGTGGAGGGTAGAAAACATTTAAAAGCAATGTCTATAACCACTAAGAGAATATTTTGTACATTTTAACTAGTGAACTCATCTTCTCAGACAGCTAAGTTTTAAATTACTTTTTCTCACTATTATCAGAAGAAAAGTAAGATTTAGTGAGTACTCGCATATTCTAGGCATCTCACAGCTTGGGAACGTGCTTCCTTTCCTTCTCTGTTGACTATATTAAAGATTGCATTCAGAAAGCAAGAAGTTTTTTCCATCATCACGGCTAAAGCTTATTCCCAGCCTTCTCAGGCAGCAGGGGAGCAAACAGCACTTTAATCTTCTTTTTTATGAAACTATGCTCTCTAACACCACTGTACTTGACTTGTGGGCATCATAGAGGGACTCTCACACCATCTTTTTTTTGGAAGACAAGAGTTGTGAGAGGGTTTAAACTGAGAGACATAAGTGGTCCAAGAGAGAGTCTATCTCTGGACTCACATGTGTGATAATGCAGCTAGGAAGGTCTTGAAGGCTGAGACAAACCACCCTTGTTAAGAGGCAATGCTCTGTGACAATTCACTCCTTTCCCCAAATCACTTCAGAATACCCATACCTATCAAACTACACTATATGACAACAAATTTGCTTATAGGCCAGATAAAATGCTGTGCAACCCAACAGCACTGGGGTAGCAGTCCAAGAGAAATCTTATTTTCCCTGCAGCTCATGGGAGTAGCTCATCCACTGTCCTTGGAGAAAACTTTTCACCTCCATGCACCTTAGTTTCACCTGCTGTGAGATGGGGATAATAGCAATGACCTTTTTATTTAAGCGTTCAGATCTACCAGTGCTTTATAAGACCTATTACTAGTGAGAGAATGTCAAACTGTGGATTAAGAACAAGAAATTCCAGTGGAGTAAGATGGTAGATTATTACTTCAGAAAAGTTATGAATAGGTATGTTAATATTTCTTAGCATACCATGCTGTTGGGTTTCATCCAGAGATTCTGAATTTAATTACTATGGTAAAACTAGACTTTTTCCTTAAGGCATATAACTATCATAAAAATGTAAATAGATACATAATTATCCATGGAAAAATCTGCAAAGCATGTTTCTTCCCAGACAGAATAGTTTAACGTCTCTCTGTTCAATCCTGGTCCTCTTGTTTGGAGCCATTCATGTTGCTAAATAATATCTTTAAAAGTATTTAAGTGGAATTGTTGTTTTAGGTTCAATTTTAAATCTTTCTTAGGTGGTCAATGTCACATGAGATGTAATGCTGAAGCACCATGTCACTACTCACAACAGGAAGTACTCCTTGAAGTTATTAAGGTTAATTATTTTTTCTTTTAATTGACTATGAAGGTGTTGCCAGCCAGAATTTGAGCCAGATTGCCATGTAATGTAAGGACAAGTTCCGAATGGTACTCAGAGGTTAAGAAAGTCCAGGTACTCTGACCCTTAACTGGTTTATCAACTATGGACATTAAAGGTGGCATTAAAATCCCAATAGTAGCAATCACTTGAGCTGACAAATTAATCTAATCTTCACATTTGCATGAAGACCTGGCACAGAATAAGGAGCATCTAAATGCTTCCCAAAGTTGCATGCATAGTAAAAAAATGTTAATCAACATGTTTATTCAGGACCTGTTGGGAGTAAAAGTGTTCTTAAAGAACGTGTTTTGTGCAAAATGATAGTGGAAGTCTTTTCTCCTACCTGTTCCTAGGAAAATAACATCATATTGCCCATCCTCTGCCATGACGTGATCCACCACAATCTGAGTCAGACGATAGTCCACATTGATTCGAGTGAATACTGGTCCTCCCGTCACTGGGTAAACGGATTTGTACATCAGTGGATGGCGTTTAATAAAGCTAATGACTTCATCGGGAAAGTCTCTGGTAGACTTTATGAGTGGATCATAGGTTTTGCTTGGACACTGAATGAAAGGGAGAGAACAAGAAGATAAGAGGAATATTAGGAAAGAAGTATAATTAATCTGCAGGTTACTTGGTGTGGCAGGAATGGTGTCTGGTCCAGATCAGCTGTTTCAGTTTGCAAAGCACATTTGCCAGCAGCTGGTAATTTGATTTACAGTTGAAAAAGCTCAGTGTTGATTTGAAAATGTGGGAGCACACTGGTGGTGTGTCCTGTGGTTCTTTAAAGGGTTGTTTTCTCCCTCATGACTCCACTCTCTCCTCTTTTAATTTTAACCTCTCCGTAAAAGCTTTTCCCCTTCATCTTCATTTTCCTTTGTCCTGCTCACACCTATTCTCCTTTATCTTTCAAGACCACCCCAAACTTGTTAGTTTGTTCATCTCTCATTAGTACTACTACACAGAATTATAAATCCTCCATTCCTGTTAGTTATATGCCCACACCTGCAATTACTTATAGATATATGCAAGCTTTGAAGAAAAATTCTTATAAGCTTTTCTTTTTTTTCCTCTGTCAGACATTTTGATAATCTAAATTAAAACTTAGGGAGAGGGTGAACTTTCTTAGCTTCTCTAAGATACTCAGGAAAAGAAGACAGCATTAAAAAACCAGCAAAATTTAGCTGTAGACAGAATCACATAATCACCTAGGTTGGAAGGGACCTTTTAAGATCATCTAGTCCAACCAATGGGAAAAAAAAACCAAACCAACCAACCAACCAAAAAAAACCCACACCACACCCAAAACAACACCAACCCAACACTAAACCATATCCCCAAGCACCATGTCAACTCGTCTCTTGAATACCTCCAGGGATGGTGCCTCAACCACCTCCCTGGGCAACCCATTCCAATGCTTGACAACCCTTTCAGTAAAGAAATATTTCCTAATATCCAACCTGAACCTCCCCTGGCGCAACTTGAGGCCATTTCCCCTTGTCCTATCGTCTGTGATTTGGAATACAATCTCTTGATGTTAGACAATCTATAATATAGGAAAAAAATCTAATTTTTATTTAAATATTTAGAAACTACTTATATATAATACCATAATGTCAGCAGTGTAAGCCATTCTGGAAATTTGGTCTTATGAATAAGTCACAAATTCAATCCATATTCAAGTAGAAATCAAGTTTTCTGTGAGAAAACTTGTGAAGAAATCAGGTTGTTCAGTGATATTTTTCTCATCCCAAAACAGCACTTCGTCACTATTACTTCATTTTTTGAAAGTGCTGCTTTAAAACCGTAGAAATTCTCATGATGGGCTCAAGTACATCCGCAACGAATTTCACCTACTTGTTCCCAGCTCCATTTACGGGCATCTTACCATGTTGGATATTTTACAAAGAAAATTAAGCCTGGAGTGAAGGAGACCTGTCATGCTGTCTAGCTCTCATTTCAAGGCACAGGTACCAACATGCAGTTAAATTTGCTACTTGCGGAACGAACTAGCGGAGGTCCGTGTAATAGACGTCCAACAGCAAGTCTAGAGTGCCCTCCGGTGGCTACCAAGAGATAACCGCAAGTATTGAAAGCGCAGGATCTTCTCACAGACGGAAGTTTTTCTGCTTTTAGTATTTCTGCTCCTCTTAGGGAGGCTGAGTTTCTGCCCTGTCGATGTAGTGAACCAGAATTGGGCAAGATCCTCACCAGCGTTCCCTGATGTTAGACTAAAGGCTTGATTTCTCTTGACAGCTTCACTCAGAGCTACTGCGGCAGAAGGTTTAACCTGTTTAACCTAACATGCTTTAACCGTGTTCCTTTTCCCAGACTGAAACACCCACATCTACCTTTTTGCTGTATACGGCCTGCAATCAGAGGCCATAACTTTTCAGTAGACTGCATGTCCTATGTCTTCTGTTTATTTTTATCCTAATAAAGGCAGATTCTTCAGATGTCAGATGATCCCTGTAGCTCTCAGAATATTTCTCAGAAGTGATTTTCCTTACTCATCCAAATAGCTGAAACTCCTGCCCAGGCCCATGGCTCATCTGCTGCAGCATCCTTTTCTCTGGCTTTGAACTGCACTGTCTCATGCTCTTTTGATGCAGACCGCTGCTACAGTGATCAGTCCATCAGACACTTCCCCAGTGTCACTTGTTTACTGCTGGGGTTGACTCCCACCTCTATTTGACCCATACTGACAAACTAATCAATTCAGCTCTCTCTGGCTTACCTGAGTAAGTTGGCTCTCACAGATCTTGCTTGAAGACCACCTACAAACCTACAATCCCCTTTGCTGTTCGGGGTGAGCCCAGGAATATACTTGCAAGGTCACTCATGTTAGCGAACCATCATCTCGCAGGGTCACCTGTCTCTGCTTTCCTTCCCATGGCTATTTTTATCTGCTTTCCATCCCTTGTTTCACATTTAGTCTCTAATCTGAGTTTGAGCAAACTCCTCTTTTGAATCTGGAGGAATCTAGATTTGTTACTGGGGCACTATAAATCCTGGATAAGAGTAAGACTAACTGGAAACATTATTTCAGTTGGTGACATCCTTTTACACATTAACTGTTGATTGCTTCTTTGTTAACACTATTCCCAAGTAAGTAATCCCTGTGTTTTCTGCCAGATGGAGCCATAACACAGTCTGTGAAGAAATGTGATTAAATAATGCCTGTGTAGTCTGCCAGGAGAAAGTTAAGATTTGATGTGAAGTTGCTCTACAATCCTCCTGCATGGCTAATTTTGACAGAGAAGACTTTAGATCACATTCCCAAATCTCCAGTCTGACACGTTCAACTTATGGTGCCAGTTAAGGTCTTGCGGTTAGGATTTGTTCCATGATGTAAGGTTTGGCATTATCCAAAACATTTGCATTAGGAACAACACACACAGCACCAAGAGCTGAGCATGTTCCTCCTCCATTGATGGCAAAGTCGCTTCTCACAGAAGCCACAACTTCATCCATTAGCAGCAAATCCTTTCCCATGGGCTCAGGACCAGCCTGGACCCTTTTCTCCCTTGGATTTCCACTGTTCCTTCTCTGCCTGGGTTGACGGGCGCACACAGCTAAAAAGGGAACGTAGCCTCCTCCCAGCAGGTACAGGTGTTGAGTACCAATGCCTAAGGATGAATTCTCCAGACAGTAATTACAGCTAATAAAATGCAGAATTATCTCATCATATACAGTTTCACTGAATTTTCACTGAATTCCAACTGAGTTGGAAGAGACCATAGAGATCATCTAGTCCAACTCCCCTGCTGAAGCAGGATTGCCTAGAGCATGTTAGAGCTTGTTACTCAGAAGTATATACGTGAACATGCACCTGCACACGTACCCTAAATGCAAAGACAATAGCAACCAATTAAACAAACATTTCTAACTGAGGATAATATTCTCAGAAGTATAAGAGATTACTTGTCTATTGAGAAACAAAACAGGCCAGTGAAGCACAGACCAGCTGATGTTCTACATCCACATCTATGGCCACATCTGAAATGCCTGTTGAGGGCAGTCCCTCGTCTACCTTAGACCTCAGACACTGTCACAGCATTGCCTGGGAGAATATCAGCTGGAGCACACATATGGCACTAGCATTAAACAGTGACTGTGTGTCTGCATTTGGGCCTGATTTCTGTTTTTCTTTAGTAGAGATGTAGCCTCAGTGATTTATTTTCACTCCTTGCTTGGACTGATTTTTATGGCTATTTAGAGACCTAACAGATTTTGTGTAAAAGTGCCACTTGCTTAGCATTGTTTCAATCCATAAGAGTTAAGTCTCTGCATCCTTATCTTCATGAACGCTCTGAAATTATTTGCTGAAAATAGGGTTTAGTCTCCTGAATCACCTAACAGATTTTGACAATGTCTCCTGTACATAGTAAATCCATGCCAATTTGCATTAGGATATATTTTGCTGCATATTCAGTCATTTTGTTTCAATATAAAATTTTAATGTATGGCTGTGAAAGAACTGATAAGAAAAGAAAGATAGGTTTGTATTATTGTCCAGTGATAGCTGCTCAAAGGATATCCTTGAAAATACATTTTAATACAAGTGAAAAAGAAGAAGAGGAAAGTACTATTGAAAAAGAAGTTAAATTGGAAACATATATTGCAGTCAATTATCCCTAGGGATTTTATGCCAGCATTTCTGTAAGAACTTCACCCTCTGGTTTGCTGAGTGCGATCTCCCATGTTTGATTTTCTGCTGTGTTTTCTGTGTTTGCTGTGTTGCAAAATTAAAGCCTTTGCAAGGTTACAACTTGAGGTGGGCTGTAGTCAGCTCAAGTTTTGAAGATAACAATATCAGTTGAATAATTTCACTAAGAAATTCATACTTTTGAATTATACAGCAAAAGAGACTACAGAAGAGGTGTGACAAAAAAAAATAAATGACATTTTAGATTTTAGACTTTGTGGTAAAAAAATAAAGTGAACCATAATACAGGGGAATAGATTTAGACAGTACAATAACTACACAGAAACCAAATCACATGCACACTTTCTTCAGGAATGAATATTTCTCCTTAGCTTTAGAACAACCAAGGTCTGAGTCTTTGCCACTTATACTAAAATCAGACCTCAAAAACCCTACTGATTTCAAAAGCATGTTTATCTTTGCAGGGGCTGTTTGTAGGAATCAATAAGATAGAAACATGTGTGCTTTAACTGCCTTTGGATCAAAATTTTGATCAATTTACTCTATATAGGATGAGAAATAAATTCACTTCTTCATGTCCCCAACCATGCAATAACTCTCTTCCCTCTCACTGAGTACTAGAGGTTGACTTTTCCTTATATGTGCATTTTCTGTGGTTCTTGTTCTCACTCACTACTCTGAGTTACAGTCTGCATCTCTGGAAATTTGCTGATTGCTTACCTATTCACAGCTCAATCCCAGAAGTCCATTTCTATCTGAAAAAGGGAAGTAGCCCTATGGGTATTAAAGATGTCCTAGATGTTTGCCAAAAATTCATCAATGGAGGAAGATGAGAGCAATGACATCACTTACTAAAAACGACTAGGATATAATGTCTACCAATATGGAACTATAAAGTTGTTACAGTAATCCCAAAGGCCCAAACCCTACCATGCATGATACAGGGAAATCTCTGCCAGCTTGCACAGCTAATTTACTAGAAACAAGGATGAAGGGCCTGATCCAAAGATCCGCTTGAGTCAACAGGCTTTTCAGTGGGCTTTGGATCCCATCCTAAGACAGCATGACCACCAGGAACAGCTGGGCAGGTGTGACCCTGTTATGCTTGGCCAAGGGAGCTATATCCAGAGGCATCACTCACTGTGGCATGATGGATGGAACAGGGAAATGAAAAATTCATTTTGGCCACCCTTTGGCAAAGTCCTCAGGCAGCTGTTTAAAGCTGTGTCCACCCAGTATTGCAGAACAATTCCTGTAGGCTTGTGCTTCCTTTCATAGCAATCAATAGGATGTATGATGATAAAAGTGGGTGAGTGAAGCAGCCTTTCACCTCTGAAAATGTGAGTTCACATCCTGTTGCATGTCCCATGATAAGGGTATCAGTGTTCTCTGCCCAGTTCATAGAGGACATTTATTCACATCATCAGCACCAGATGCTGTCTCAGATACGTTAAATCTCCCACTGGAGACAATGAGAGATTTGCATTTATATCAAATGTCACAGGAGTAGATTGAATTACTCCCACCTGCTGTTTCATGTGGACCGCAAGATAATCTGGTTCCATAAAAGTTCTTGCAACACCATCATTTTGCTATCTCATCATCTTCTGCTTATGCAACAGGATGGAATTCATCTCACCTGACCTAGACTCGATTCTTATCTTGGCTATGTGTGAATTGCAGAGAGGAGGTGCCCATCTCTTTCTGATGGAGAAGTCTAAACAACTAGCTCAGATTTGATGCTTTCCTTCTAGATAGCTGACATCAATAAAAATTAATCACATTAAATTAGTAAAACTAGTACTGCTAGATAACAATCCTGCAAGAAACTTATTCACTATACAATTTATTCTTCTGATGTTGCTTAGGCCTTCACTGTCATGAATGATAACTCAATACATATATATAGAATCATAGAATCATATAATCATTAGGGTTGGAAGGGACCTTAAATATCATCGAGTTCCAAACCCCCTGCCATGGGCAGGGACACCTCCCACTAGAGCAGGTTGCTCAAAGAGCCATCCAGCCTGGCCTTGAACACT
>JAOXNO010000001.1:9384503-9419464 GCA_028565335.1 Limnodromus scolopaceus | reverse complement strand
TTCTTTCTAGTATCTAATCTAAATCTCCCCTCTTCCAATTTAAAACCGTTGCCCCTTGTCCTGTTGCTACACTTCCTTGTAAAGAGTCCCTCTCCGGCTCTTCTGTAGGCTCCTTTCATATATTGATAGGCTGATATATGTTAAGAAATGAAAAGTAAAAAAAAAAAAAAGGAAAAAACAGAACAGAAACAAACTTAGAAGTGCTAATAGCATCTCTATTCAACTGCTGTATAAACTCTGTGGCACAAAACTTTTAAAGAATCAATTCAATTGTTACTTAGAGTTCTTCCAGTGCCTTCTGTGTGAGCTCAATTTGACAATAATCACCCTGGACAAAGTCCTAAAATCCCAGATGATCTGCAAAGATGCCTTTTTATTCCTCCACCTTTAAATTGTATCCAAATGTAATCAGGAGGTGGCAAATTGGGGCTAATATCTCTCAAATAAAAGCAAATACACACTAACTTAGCAACACTGTGCGTATGTAAGGTTTTCTCTTTTTTTCACTTGTCTTATTAAATTTGCAGTTTAGCAGAATTCTGGATGTGTAGATCTCACACAATACTGAGACACACGGTGTGACTGTGTTAACATTATGTGGGAACCCTGGCCAAGTTTTTCAAAAGCTGGTGCCAAAGTTAGGCTCCTAAATAAACCTCCGATTTGCCAAATGTGTAGTGCTTCACACCATCCAGTGAAATCGGTAAGAGCTGCTGGATCTTACACCCATTGAAACTGTGACAATTATTTGGGAATCTAGCTATAAGGTATGTAAAAAGATATACTTTTAATTTAATGATGCATCGTGAGTTCAGCAGTGTTGTTATCTACTGACAATTTTAAAACAGAATGACATTCCCCGTGAGCTAGAAAAGGGTTTCTATTTCCAGTGTGTTGAAAATCCCAGTTTAAAAGTGACTTGTCACATTGAGCCTTAGACCCACTTAACAACGAGACTCAAACACCCATAGCGTAGATACACAACAGGGACTTGATAATATTGAGTGCAGCAGGCATCTGCTTGGTGGATTTTGCAATGTCCTGGCCGGGAAATTTTATACGTTTCACAAGGAGAACTAAGCACCACACCAGCAAGTCACTGTCTTGGGAGCATCTCAAGTAGTCAGTGTGAAACATTGAGGAGTGAAATATTTCTTGAATATCTCCCATATCAGAGAATTAGATGTCTTAGTCTGGGCTTCCCTCCTAGGGGAGGTGTTCCTCCATTCCAGGCACATGGACCGGAGCCATCCTGGGAACTCTTCACACCTTCCTACTGAAGGTGTTTCACTCTTCATGGGATAACTACCTCTCAGCTTAGCCAAAAATAGGAAGAATGTTGCTCAGATTATAACCAGGGAGGAAGAAGATCAGTTTTCCTCTGAAAAGTTCTCTATTTTATGTTAAATGGAACTGGAGCACCAGACCCTCCCTCAGAGGGAATGAATTAACCACGGGTCCTTTTCTCCCAAGGCCTCAGTGAACAAAAATTTAACCAGCAAGGAGATACGGCGTTGTAGTCAGCGTTCTCCTACAATGTAAATAAATTCCCTAATCACTGATGCCTCAAGCAAAAAACAGAGAAACAGAAGAACTACCTTCAAATAGTTATTTCTGTGTTAAATGTGGACCTACCACACATCCAACACATTTAACTTTATTTGTAGGGTTTATAGAAAAATGCAAAGTCTGAATCCTGAGGGGTTAAGATGTAACACTGAGAACTGGTGTGAGTTTCCAAGATGTCCACAAGTACTTTAGAAAATGGGGTACTTATGGTTCATGATCTTCTGTGGATTAGATGACAGCTGAGAGATGACTCTCAGGGCCTAGACAGTTATCTGTCATTGGAGATTCAACCATAAGCTATTCTGAAGATAAAACTTGCCTAAATACCATGTGGCTTCTCTATAGTCTGATCAGAGCTGCACAATGTATTTTGCATTTGGACATGCCCGCAAAAAGCCTTAGTGCTTCTCTACAGGATGGATTGGTTGTGCTGGGCACTCAGCAGGGAGCCTTTCATGCTAAACTTGCAGCTACTCAGAGCAAGCCTGGAAGAGGGTAGGGGACAGGGGAATGAGTTAAGTTCTGCAGGAGACAAGCGAGCAGCACAAATTTTAAATTAAATCAACCTCAGTCCACCCCCACCACAAAAAGCACAAACAAAACAAACAAATAAATTGAGGTCCCCGCTAATTTTAAGACAGAGTTTGCATCCCACTGGATGAGTGAGATTTGTTCTACACTGTTCCAGTGTTTGTCTTGAGCAGTTTGTATTGCTTTGTTGATAAAAAGGCTGACATAAAAGAGCATTAATCTGAGGCTAACTGGGCTGAGACAAGGCAGGTGAGTGGACTTGACTTTGCAGGTGGCACTTCACAATTCTCTGCCTCCCTCTGCCAGTGGGAAAGTTGACTGTGTTCGCAGAGTTTCAAAAGAAATTGAAAGGTGATTCACGTTGGAGAAAACAGGTTGGTAAGTAACAGGAGGTGGAGGAGGCTTTCTCAGGAGAATAAACCCATAAAGTGAAACATTTCACTTAATTAAGCAGCCCCATTTACAGTGTGGAGATCAAAGGAGAGAGGAATTGGAGAAGCAAAGAATGCAGTCTATCCCATAAAAGATCAGGTGGAAGAGGAAGATAAGTCTAAAAATAACAAGGGAAACCTGTGCAACCCTCAATGTTTTATGAACACGCTTATTAAAGCAGCAAAACTAACCAGACGGGAGGACAGGGGGAGGCTTTTTGGCAGGCAGTATTTCTCTGTGGCTCAGCCAAGTCCCAATGGGATGGACACCACATCTCAATCAGCCTGTGCACTGGATTAGCAGAAGAAATAAAGGAAGAGCTTTCACCGAAGAAAGGGAGAAAAAGCAATAGAGAGAGAAAAAGATCACAGGAGAATCTAATGGCTTGTAAGGGAACTTGTTTTAAAAAAATACACAAAGAATTCAGGAGCTCAGGGCCATATTCAGATCCGGACTGGGAAAGAGCTGACTCATAAAACTTTTCAAATGGACAAAAGTAATGTTCTGGGCTGCTTCTTCTTGCAGCTAAGAAGTGAATTAGACTGCCAGAATCTTACTTTGCTGATCCGGAGCTTTGTTTTGAACTTTTGGCAAATCAGTTAGCAAAAAATCCAGATCCATCAAAAATATTTGGTGTTGCCTTCAAGAGTTTAGAGTCCTAGGTACTGCAGCAGATCAGACTAAGTGTTAATCTGCATCTTTAAACACTGACATTCCTCTAAAAATCTGACCTCAATGACATTTACTCACCATCAGTGAAATAAAGCTGACTCCTTTGTATCCCATCAGAATTTCCAAATGGGCACTGTGAGTTGCTCTGATACTGCAATGTCGATAGCTAAATAAATAGGCTAGAAATGGGTTTTTATCCAAATTCACTAAAAATCTTGTTCAAATGCCTTCTGTGATTACTGAGAAGACATTATGAAAACTCTGTTTCAGAATTGAGAACACATTTTAAAGAAAGTCCTGGATGATTTCTTTATCAGTGGATAATTTCCTGGGTGAAACCCTAAGAGACTGCAAGAAAACTGGACTTGTTATCTGGGGACAGCTGCAGATATACAGGCCCAAATTTAAAGAGCTAAAGGAGTCAGAGCAAAAGCTCCCTTGGCTTTCAAACAGCCCTTCATGGTGGGGCTGCCTGCTGGATGTTTTTTCTGTCTCTTTTTGTTTTCAGTTTCTAAATTGAAATAGATTCAAAGCCTTGCGTCTGTTTAATTCCCATTATTTCCACTTGCTCTTTAATACCACTGGGAGAAGTTAAGAGTAAAAGAGCTGTACATTTTGCAGAATCAATGGTGTGGAGCCCGCTGGAGATCCCCAGCATCCCCATTCAGGGGTCTCCCCAGGACGGCAGAGGGCAGGCAGAGCCCACCGCAGCACCAGGACCCCAGGCAGACAGGGGCTCCTGCTGCCTGCAAACCGCCCAGCATTGCGAAGGCATGATATCATGGTCATGTTGGGAGTTTATCTCTGACACAAATTGCCACAGGAAGCATTTTGTCAAAATTTCAATATCAAAGTGGTCACAGCCTCTATAGTGAACAGCTTTATTTACTTAGGAGATAACGGCAGCTGAGCAGAAAGTTAAATTAGGGTAAGCAGTCTCCTGCTTCTGTATAAATGCTGAAAGGAAGTCAGTGCCTCTCTCAAAGACAAACATCAAAGGAAGCGCATTTCCTAGTATAACCATTTTTAGATTTTACCAGTAACTTAAAGCATAAGAAATATAAAATCCGGGCAGTGCTGGCTATTCTAACTGTAGGCAACATTTAGGTAGAGCTTAAATTTCAAAAATGTTCTAGTACCTTAAAAGAAGGATAGATTACCTCTGTTGGTTTTGTTCTGAGCATTCCTGAACTACCACATAGCTGTCAAGAAATGATGAAATTAATCTTCAAGGAAGGGCATTTCAGCATTTGCACTTCAGTGTTCTGCAGGCGTGTATCACGCTGCTTGCTTGCCTTTTAGCACTGCGTTTCTTTTTTAGATCCCAGCCTAAATCTGTTTCTATCCAGAGGTTTGGCATAGCTCATTATAAGATAAGGACATGGCATGAATCTACTTATTTCAATACCCTATATTAAATTGAGCCTGAAGTATGTTGAAGTCTGAGAGTAGTCCAGCTCACTAAGACAAAAGATAAATAACTATGCAGTAATACAGTTACCTTATCTACATAGCAAATATTATAGATATCTTTCTTCCGAGAGGTTTCTTCAGTAAAATCCACTTCCCTTTTCAGTCCTTTGTCAGACAAACTCCTACAGAAATCCACTTGGTATAAAGGTCCTCAGGATTTTTGAAATCATTTTCTCACAACTGTTATCGGGTGCTTAAAGGAAGCAGTTGGAGAGGTAAGGGCCGGCTTATGGAAAATATCTGTTTAGCTTTAAACTGTACAACTTTTAAAAAACTTGCAAGCATAGATATTCAAATCAGCGATAAAGATCAGCATTGACATGCTTCAGCATGACATGTTTCCTTCCTTGTGAATCCCAGTTCAACCATGTGATGGCTAATACACTCAAAAATGCAATGAGCTTATGACCCGTCTATCTGTGCAGAGTGTTCATCCTTATGGGGCTCTCTGAGTTTTTCAAGAGAGTTATTTTAATCTCTTTAGATGCCATGGGACCAGCTATTGTTCTCACTGGTACCATTTTTGTACTTAAAACTAAACGCATTTGCACTTCTTAACCAGTAATGGAGTTGCACATGCTTAAAAAAAAATAATAATGAAAAAACCTAATCTTCTTTTCTGGGGGCACTATATATTCTGCCTGAGAGAGAGAGATACGTGAGCCTACAGTGCATAAAATGTCTAAATTAGGAGTGCATTTGCTGCAGCAGCACAGATCCCAGGCAGGCCAAATCAATCTGGAGCTGCCTCGGTCTTTGTAGACAGAGCTGCCCTCTGTGACTTGTCTGCAGTTGGAAGGGAATCGCAGCCCAGGGCCTGACCTGCTGAAGCCTGGGACCACCGAGTGCAGCAAACAGCACAGGCTTGGACCATGTAACTGAGTCCATCGGAAAGGTGATGAACAAAACACAGAGATACAGGGAAATTTGTGAAAAGAAGAGCTAAATAAGCTAGATAGTGTGACTTCAAGCAAAGGTTACACTTGTGCTGATGTCATAGAAATAGTGCAGAAACAGCCAGGTGGCTTCTAGGCAAGGTACCAGCTGCAGTCCAACATCAGTAACTCAGGCCTTCGCTGGATTTATGCAGCTGCGTAGTAGTGGTTCACTGAATACACGACCAGGATAATGTAAAACTATCCTGGGCAGTATCTATCTTACTCTTAAACCATTGCTTTTTTACATTGTACATACGAAGAGTTGCTCAAAGTTATGATGACTTTTTAAAATCAGATGCATTTCTGGAAATACTACTTTCTCCCTCAGCTGTAATGTAGATCTGTTCTTTTCCAAATTTAATACCAATACATAAGTGGGGGAATAATTCTTCAATAAACTTTCAATATTTTCCTCTTCGTTTTGGCCTGATTGTTACATCTGAAAATCTGTTACATCTGAAGACTGGGATTTAGAAGTGCTTCCGGATATTAAAAGTCTCTTTTCTTCCTATCCCTTATCTTTCATCAAATAACATCTCCAGCAACTAACTCCTTACTTTACTTCAAAACACAATACATGCACAAACACAAGTAATATAAGCAACAACTGTATCTCAAGGACCAGGATTTTAACAGACACAAAGATGACAGAAATACAAGACTTCAAATAAAATGTCTCATCATAACTTAATACTCCATAAAGAAATGCCTTTCACTTTTTATGAAGTGTTGATGCCTTAGAGGTGATCCCAACAGATAGAAATACAGTTGTACGGTAGGAGACTACAATAGGAGAGACAATCAGGAAATAGACAGTCTGTACACAATGTTATCTCAGAGACATGGAAAAATGTATATTTATATACAGGGTAGGTAGAAGGCTGAGCTGTCAACAGAAGGGAAAGGGTTGAGAGGATAATTTGAAACATCCTGAGTGGAAAATATAAATTACCAATCCAGTGTAAAGTATGATTGCTTTTGAGTAAAAATAGAAGTATGTAATTAAGGAGACACTTACTGTACCAGGTCTGGGATACGGGATGCGACCCTCGTATTGTACCCACCGGTGATCCACACTCTCTTTATGAGCATAAGGGCCATTGAAAACAGCTCTGATATCTGCCATGCTGTACACACACACTGCAGAGCCCTTGAAGACAGAGCTGAAAAAGAAGGTGGATAGATACAAATGCTGTGAAGACCTCTTCAGTGCATGGCTCATCCAGTGAACTAGTTAATTCCACAGAGTCTGATGGGATTTGGATCAATCCTACACCTGAGAGTTGATATAAGTGGTGCTAAATAACAGACAGTGTGTGCAGGTCTAATAGCTACAGATATTTAGTGTCACTGTCATTGCAGTTTAAAGCTTTGCTTGGTTGAAACCTGGACTTAGCCTTTGGACCACTTGATAGACTGTCATTTTCTCTAGTGGCTGGCAGTTTCCAGCTATCATTTATTAGCAATTTTGATTAGAATTTTCTGCAAGTGAAGGGCATTCCTTTACAATGTGTTTACATCTGGAAGTTCATATATTAGTGATATTACAGGTGATGTGCCTGAGAATTACAAGTTGCATTGGACAGACAATACAATGAGATAGAAAAAAGCATTTACTTCTTTTTCTATGTCTTTTTGCTTTTTTAAAATGTATTTTTCTTTAAAAAAACCCAGTTTAGTTACTTCTTATTCCATTTTGTTCATTGTGCAACATTCCATTCAGTTTCAAATATTTTATGTGGTTATATATTCTACGGAGCCACTGTGGTGCCTGCTTCTGAGTTCAGAACTGCCTTGGCAATTCTTCATTGCACTCATACTGTTCAGCATTTGGCTAGTCTTTATTTACACTTAATTCAAAGGTCATGGAGACAAAAGTAAGAAATATTTATTTCCTTTCTGAGAATTCTACACAGAACACCTCACTATTGCAGCTGAGAGGTTCATTCATTAATTAATCTTGAGATAAAGATGGGTTGTTCTTCCAAGTTTCTTACAGAAATAATGCTTCACGACAATGATTTGTCTTAAATAGTAACTATTGGTTGCTCAATAAATATGATTGAAATTTGTAAATTCAACTAGACAAGGTTGAAATAGGCCAGCAGGCTTTTGATTGTTAAATTTTCATTATTTTTTACAATCATTCTCAAAAATCAGGCATACAAAAGGTTTAGGGACATAATTTATTATTTCCCTTTCTAAAAATATTGTCCTTAATGACTACAGCCCCAATATTGCAAGCCTTATTCAGGCAGTCTCTCACTGCTCTCAGGAATCAGGGTCTAGTAATAGAAGGGTTTAATAAAAGGCCTGAGTAAGATCTTCAGCATTTGTTTCCAGAGGCAAACATGATCCTAACACATACCTTGTTGTAGTGAAGACTCCATATACAAGCGGGTTTCTCTCGTCTCTTGTAGAAAGTAAGAATATATCTTCTGCAATGGGAAAAATGTTGGGTTTTTCAATTAAACATCCACTGAATATTTCTACAATTACCATTTATAAAATGGAGATTTGAAAATATACAACAAAGCCTTATTGTTGTCTGAATTTTAATTTCTGCTATGTGAATTTGTGTTAATATTCTGATGTTTCTCCATTTGCAGGTAGTTTGTTTTTTATAAAGAATCAGACTTTTACTTCCCAGCTTTTGGAATGAAATATTTCCAACCAGACTAATTCTGATTTCTGATCAGACTAATTTCAGTTGTAATTTCAGTTGTAGTTTCTGATAAAAGTCAGAGATATTATCAGCACTGCTCGGAAGAAGAGTAAAATCAGAACAAGACATAGTGCTTCTACAAACAACAAAAAAAACCCAAACAATACTGATGTCAAAACTGACCATTAAAGATAAATCAACTTACGCAGCTCATCAAAATGTGTGTCTGCTCCTTCAGGACCAGGTATCGAACACACAAGCCTGGCTTTCAGAAAAGTAGTCCACTTGTTTATTAGGCTCCTCTGACCTCCCATATCGTTCTAATAAAAAATAAAATTAAAATACTTATATATTAAAAAATAAGAAGAGTTTTAATGAATGATATTTGGTGGTAGCACAGTTTGACTATGCTTCTTCAGTCTGATGCCACAGTTTGATATTATCAGAACAACAAAGTCTTCTTTTTTTTTTTCAAATCTGTTTGCAAAGTTTCCTCACCAACTCTAGAGCTGAAATGCTGTGAAAATATATCTATGCCGTGTGATTTCTTGTTCCCTGTGATGTTAATTCTTGCAGTTAGTTGTTCTTCAAGAATTCTTTACGAATCCAATAAAAATACAAAACATTTTTAGATAGATTTCTCAAAAGAGAAAACTTTGGAGTTCTTGCAATGTAAATACTGCACTGTTTGTTTTGTGCACACAGTACAGAGAGATACAGATTCCAGGAAATAAACAGTCATATTATTTTAATAATCATTGTTATGGAAATACCAGTCTATCATCCACAAAATGGATTTTTTTTTAAATTTATTTTACTCTGAGTCTCCAAGACGTCACCATACATGCTCAAATTTCCTTTAGTCACTGGAGAAAGAAAAAATCTATAAAGTGTCCCTTGAAATTTGAATTACCCTTCTGACTTGGATCTGTTGAGGGGTGTGGGGAGAGTGTTTCTTAAAGAAAGTTTTAAATGTGAAGAAACTGTAACTAGGAGGTTACCTTGTTCCATTGAGTACATGAAAAATCTAATTAATTACACTTATTTGTCCACTTTGACCCCAAATAACAGATCTATCCAGGTTCTTCAATGCTACTTAGGCCTCTTTTATTTCTTTCATACTGAAAACTGCAAAAGCAATGATACTCCAGCAGGAACCAAGAATTCAAACACTTAAGAGAAATGCTATCACCATAGCAGTGCCCCAGCTACAGGTTCTGAATTATGCCATGAAGGTGCCTACCTCTTTTCATTGAAAAACTCTGAAGCTTAGGGTATCTGTGCTGTAAATTTAAGCACCACAAATTTGTTCATAAATATTAATTCCTTCTGGATTCACTAGGATAACTGAATTTTTTTAATTGGTTTTGCGACTCAGAAGGTACAGCACCGGCCAGTAGGAAACACTGTGTGGTGGAAATTATGTGGTATTTCCATAGATTGCATTTGGTCCTTCAGGACTGTATCATAAATATTACAGGCATTCAGAAAGATGGCTTTAAGTGCTGAAATTCACTTCACAAGGAGTAACACTTCTCTGGTAATGCACTCTAACCATTTTCCCTTTTCATGTACTTGCTACTTTTAAATAGGTTAGCTCAGTTGGAAATTATTCCTGTTAATCTACCCCCTTTAGAACTCTTGTTCTTACAATTGCTACCTCCTCTCTTGATTTCCTGAGGTCCTGCCAAGCCTGAAGCTTTGCATCTAGCCAACAGATTTATTACAAAGGTGTCAAAATTAGCAGCCTGAAGCCAATAGGAAGAAGAAGCTCTGCATGTGTGTGTTCTGTTCAAAGGCACAGCAGATAAACTTTGTGGTGTAATTAAAGCCAAACAATTACAAAGATGCAGTAAAGAATCTTAAAAAGCAAGAAGTATTAAGCTTTTCCTTCCTCTTAGCTAAGCAATTCTTGCATTGCAGGGCTTCCACTTTGATTTCTGGTGGATGCAGTGCAGCATCACAGGACCCTGAGATGCCTCTAACTGCCTGGCTAGGATCAGAAAGGGCAGAGGAAGCAAGATGTGATGGAGCTAGACTGGAACAATCACACTTGCCTAACTCCTGCTCCTGTTGTTGCAGATGTTCAGCTTCTGCAAGAGATGGGAAAATACTTACTTGTGTTTTACCACCCTTAAGTCGTGATCCAAAAGAGCATTTTCGCAAAAGCTTATTTTAAATATATCAGTAGTTCTACCGAGTTCCAAAAGAATAGTGTGAACCAAATACTGTGCTCAAAGGAAGCAGTCTTTGCAAGTGCTATGTGCTTTCAAGTGTAAGATTCCACTGGATTTAAGATGTATCCACATTTCCTCACTCTCAAGCCAGGACACAATGTAAACCATGTTACTTGAATTTAAGAGATGTTAGGTGTCTTATATAGGATATATAAGGTGTGCCTTATATATCCAAAAGTTGCCAATAACATCATACAGTTTATAAAGGAGCAAGGGAAATTCAACGAGCAGCCAGCACTCCATCATCTACCAAGTCCTTCTGAGGCCAGAGAGTGAAACATTTATGGTGCAGAAATACAGAGACTGAAAAGACCTTTCACTGATTTAGACAGTTGCACATCTAATATGCTGACATACCCTCCAACATGCTTCTTACCACTGCCATGGCTGAATTAAACAAAATGTATATTTTATTAGGAAGATATTTTTGTTTTGGTTTTTTTTTTTTTTTGGTTTGCTTTTCAGTTTTGTCTCTTCTCTGTAAAAGATTATTTAATAATATCTGCTTGCAATGAATCACTGAAATGCTCAAATGCTGTGAGCTGGATGTAGAGCATGGCATTAATATCATAAGATGTACAGGCTGGGTAGCCAGTGGATTAGAAAAAATGGATGGAAGAGAGAAAATCACCAAAGCAAAGCAAACCCACTGCGTAGGTGAAAAGAAATAAGGATTCAAACACAAAGTTACAGAATCCTAAGCAGACAGCTGAACTGATTTACATCAAGCAAGGATTTGCCTCAACCCTGCAGGAAGTATGTGGTAAACTGTATGAACTGAAATAGTTTTGGACAAGAGATACTGGTACTGAAGACAAAGAACACTAAATATTTCAGGGAGATGAGACAAGAAGACAAGATAAATTTAAGTGCTGAGACAAGGGGAAGGCATCATGAACAAGCCTTTCATTCCAAAAATATGGCTAATCTACTTGTAACAGATGAGCAGCCACCAGTATCTGAAATCTTATCTCCCAAAATATCACTTCTAAGCACTGGATTAGCAGTGTTTACTATAAACTTTGTTACAGTACAGATGAAGGCACTTAGGACTGCATATTTCTTTTTGAATATAAATAGAGGTTTAATTAGCACTTACTGCTTTGTAATCTCACAAGCTGTAACAGATACCAACACTTCCGCCTGAAATACCTTCTTTTTAACAGAAAGAAATGCCTATAAAATCTTGGTTACTTCTGTTTGCCTGAGTTAGAGATTTAGATAATTGCCAACTAGAAGGTGGGCAGTTCAATCTGTCACCTGTTGAGGAAATATTACCAAAAAATATCAGAAAGATTTAAACACAGATATTATCTACATAAATCGGGAAATAAACCAATATGATTTTAATAAATCGGACAGACTGATATTCTACAGAAATCCTAAAATTTCAGCTAATTTCAATGAGCTGGCTCTAAAAAAATAATTTGTTAGGAGTAAGAATTCGGGTTTCTACCAAATTAAATGAAGAACTCAAATATCTGATGCACAACTTCAATGAGCAGAGGAAGTGTATGGCTTTCTGACATGCAGGAAGAATGTGGTTTAAATACCACAATGTAGAATTTCTGAAGGAAATTAAGGTCATATCATATGCTTTTCTTGGGAGATTTCCATGAAAATCTCATTTTTCTGATCTGCAATTTATATGTAACTGAGCAAAACAACAGGTTTTTCAAACCCTCTAGTTAAACAAAAGTTTATCATAAAAATAAAAATCATCACAAAAATATTGCTCTATGAACAAGTGATTTAAAAGTCAACTTAAATTTAAGACTTTCTGTTGTATCTATTTTGTATTCTAATGTATCTTATATATCATATAAATGTAGCTTCATTAAAATGCACAAATGTTAGTCTTGGAATCCAGTAGGCAGGAAAACAGATGGCAACAAAGCTAAAGAACATCTGCATCTTTGGGGCCTTAAATCTCTTATTTATGTGTAAGTAACAGTGACAAATTGAACATTAGAACAAAAAGTGCATTTTTCTGAAAATCAATCAACATCAAAGATGTCAAACAGTGTGATTCATAAAACTTTAAAGACAGTAATTATCCTGAAAGGCGTCTTAAATTAAAAAAAAAAAAAAAAAGAGAAGACAATGAGTGGAATTTCTAGAAGCAGGTTATTAATTAGAGCCAGTGGCAAGATGTACAGAAGGACCATCCAAAGTGAATTCCTGGCCTGAATAAAAGGAAATGCTGGAGAACAGAGGGGGGAAAGTGCTGAAACTGCAAAAGGCCCTGGAGCCCTTCTCTTGTGTGAAGCCTAGCTACGTTACAAAGCCACCAGCAACAAATCACACCCCCTGCAGCAAAGCCCTACTTTATGCAAAAAAACCCCACCCTTCTAGCAGACTTTATAAATGGAGAAACAGCTAACAATCTTCTTTGGAGTTCTGTCTTCAAATTCAAAGGGTGTTTTTAGTTTCTTTCATTTTACTTTGCATATTCTGGCCCTACTCAACTCTGTTAGGTGTTGACCTAACACAGGAAAGTAAGATTTCTTCAGGAATTCAGGTTCTGAATTTCTTGTCCAAACCATACTGCTGTCAGATGGAAGATTCCTCCCATGACTTCAGCAGGCTATGGGTCAGATCCAAAACCATCGGAAAACACAGTGTCTGATTTGAGAGAGAATAAAAATACACTTGCAGTATAAACAAGAGAAAGGAGGTGTATGCAATTTCAGACCTTTGACTGCTCTGCTACGGATACCTTGAGTAAACTTGGGAAAGTCAGTTCGCCTCTGTGCCTGCAGTGCCCCTCTGACAGTGAGCGTGGTGACTCTGTTTAGTAATTCTGCTGTTTCTATCAGATTACAGTACACTTCATGGGGAAAGCTTCTGATTACAGGACTGCATACTGCTTCATGTAAGATGGCACCTGCCCCTCTGGACGCTGCGGATATTGCTAGTGTATAGTACTTCTGCTGCTTGAGCTGGTTGATCCAAATATCAGGATTTGAGTGGGACTCAGCCTCATGTACCACATGCTTACTCACAGCAATGTTCCTTGTCAAGTTAGCCTGGCAGAATGATGCAATTCTTCAACCTACAGACTGTGTCTTGCAAGGTCTCGGCCACTGTGGTAGCATTTGAACATAATTAGACAACAGAACTGAAGGTGCGAACACGCACAGATCCCTGGTAGGAACTGCACAGAGTTGCACATCACCTCATGAAGAAAGCCTGGAATAAACTGAGCCCTCCTGATTTCCATGGTGATATATCAGCATGGTGTCTCTACAGGGTTCCTGGCTGCACACCCTTTATTTCCTCCAGAAACATAAGCAGAAGTCCCTTTAGATTTATTTGGCTTGGACGTTAAGCTTTCCCTTAGGCAAATCTGTTTTCAGAGAATTCACATCTTTCTTGAGAGCTCAATACCATCACCACTTGAAGCGGAAAACTCATAGTCTAGAGTACAGATGTACAAAAATCCAGGCTACTTTTTGGTCCATAGAACTTGTCATTTCTGAACACCTTTCTGAAACGATCGTCTGTCACAGTCCAGAACCTAAAGCACAGCTTGTCCTGGCTCCCTGCTTATTTTCCCCCTCGTGAGACAGATCTATCATGTCAGACACCAAGACTAAAGGGTGCTTATCATTAGGGCAGTATATTTACAAACAGAAAAGCTAAACATTTGTCTTAATCCATGCCCTTGCCTACGTAGACAGCAGGATTAGGCAGGAGAGGCACACAACTCTACAGTCAGCAGCATGCAGGAGTGTCGTGGCTAGTGTCGAGCCTGCTTTTGGCTTCCTTGGCTGAAATGAATAAATGCCCAGCAAGATTGAACCAGGGAAGGCTTTGGCATGAAACCGGAATGAAGCTCAAATAGCTGAATGTATGGCAAGATGACTCAGTGCCATTTGAAAGCTGACATGAGACCTATGGGTAAGGATACCACTCTGGGCATTCACCTATTTCTAGGAATTAAGACAATGGCAAAGAGGGTCTTTATCGCAACCAGCAAAAGCTACAAGACTGTAGGGCCAGATCTACTGTGAAAAAGCCCTCTGTCCAAACTATGAGTGAGAAAAACAGTGTTTTAGCTTTGAGTTCCTGGTCCTCAAGCAGATTTGTTATTGTTTCATTCAGAATGGCAATGTACTCGCATCAAGCATGTGTAACTGATTGGTTCACTATGGAAAATTTTGATTTTTATTGTGGAGAGTATTTAAACACCGCACCCAGAGGTTTCTACTGAATTGTCTTTGGATGGGATCCAAACTGGAAAGTATAACTATACAGCAAAGAATAATTCTGGACTGTTACTAATCATGCCATGAAAAAAAACAAAAGCCAGAAACTTACAGGCTCAGGTAAAGACAGGGAGATGACAACAGTAGGTTTGAAAGTGGTTTGGGACAAATGACATGACAAAATTACCACCATTTTACCGCAAGGCCATTCAGCAATCCTGCTAACATTACCTCCAACAGGTTAGTTAGTATTAGGAATATTCCCCAAAACTGTTCAATGACTGCCACAAAGTAGATGTACTCTACCATACCCATCATTAGGCTCTTCCCTCCAACTTCAATAGAAATTTGAAGTGAGCAAAGGGTGACGACTCAACCAATAAAATATATTAAGGAATTCTCAGGAAAATCTGCCTTAAATTTTGAATATAATCTATTTATATTTTATTCCAGTGTGTTTGACTTGCCTTTACCTGTCTCTCATCTAAACTTCCACATATACTTAATATAAATTATATGATATAAATATATTTAAAAGGATATAAAAATAACATAGATTAAAAAAAAACACAACAAAGAATAAAAAGTTCAGGTTATGAAATGTGACATTCTTGATTGTGAAGATACCGGCAAGTCAAGTGACTAGATAGATGATGCAATTAAAGTCAAATAGGAGATGAGAATTTATATGATTTGAATACATTGAGAACACTGTGAAACTGAAGCAGTGTGAGATACAGTACTGGGATAGGCTGGTTTCTTTCTGAATTTACCATTTGAAATTTCGCATTCTTAAATATGAATGTCTTGAATTTCACGTTCCAGGGACCAAGTAGGGCAAAGCTCCCTTTATAGTCAGTGAAAAATATGTCTTTCAAAGAGTGATTTACGTTGAAGATGGAAGGAGTCTTCCTCTAAAAAAAAAGTCACCTGCCTTCATTGATTGAAGTGAAAGCCTGATAATTACTTTCCTCACTTGGATACATAAAAGTGCCTAAAGTCACTAGTGTGGGAGAGTGTGACCACAGTACTGACAACCACAGGCTGAGAGCTAGAAAAGTATGAGACAAAAAATCAAAAGTAGGTGAACATTTTACAGAGTCCTTTATAATTGAACATCCTGAAACCTCTGCATTTACAATAATGTATTCAATCAACAGCAGAACCTTAACTGTAAACTGTGCAACATTTTCATATTAAATGTACTCATAGGAAAAAAAAGAAAAAGGAAGCTAATTTTATCCCATCAGAAAGTTTCCAAAATCACAAAGTTATTATTTGCTACTCTTAGAGGTATTTAAACATCTGAATCAACGCACTCTGAAGTCAGGAGCTTTGGATTAGACATAGGAACTCCACTCCAATTAACTCTGCAGGCTTCCCACTTCCAAGCCAGTGGGTTACTGACAGTGTCTTCTGTAATGAGTCTCTCTGGCAACTAGGATGATTTCCAGAGTTTGCTTCAGAGACTGTGCAGCTGTATTTCCATAATCCAGTTTTTAAAGTTCTATCTTGACACTGCAATTTCTTTTTCATTTTCCCTGAGGCTCAGTAAAATTCAGTCACACCTCTTTATATACAAGCATAACTTACATATTTCTGCTTCATCTGCAAATCATGATTTCCCCCCTCAAAAAAACACCAATTATATCATTGAAACACACCCATGAGGGACAAAAATATACAAAACTTCCTATACTTATGCCGGTACCCTTGCCAATAAGAAAAGTTGGACCAAAAGACCTGACAAAGCCTGATGTTACATCTCTTAATTCATCACAGTTAGAAGCAGATACTGTATGGAACTGGCCTGTCTCCAACACATCAACCTTCAAAATGAAATCATCTTGATGAGCATCTGCTTTTCTACATAATTTGAAAACATTTAAATGGCACATAATATTTAAATATCAAATTTGGAAGTCCAAGAGGAGCTAGCTTCTGAAAGACCCACTGCTGCAAAGATACTCAATAGGCAAAAAAGAGCCAAAGTTTTTCTAGAGATGACATTTTTGAAGTGGTTTTAATCATTATCATTGAGAAATTTAAAAATAAATAAAATAAAATGAAATAAAATAAAATCAGAAAAAAACATTACCCATGGTGAGCCTTGTGGCCAGGCAATATTATGGTGACAAAGAAAGTATGTAAGCATGTAATATACAGTAAGTTAAATCTCGTCTGGAATGAGTTGCCTCCAGAACTGGAAGCAGGATAGCTGCACGAGCATGGCTCTGAGCCCAGACTAATTAGTGCTGCTGAGAACATGTTAACATGGCTATTTCGCTTCCGGGACCCAAGCTAATACGGCTGAATGGTAAAGCATTGTGCTATGCGGACAACTCAAATGTTTTTGGAGATAGATCAATTATCTACACAGTGATGCATTACACAATATAGAAATACAAAGAATGTTAATGACCCAGTTATCCCTAGTCACAGTAAAGGCATGGCTAGACTATTTCCAAGACAAGAAAAACACCTCCTAAGTCTTACACACAACCAGCCCCCCACAACAGAGTCCACCAGAGACCCCAGACTCAGAGTCACGGCGGAATAGCTCCCTCCTGCCATTCAGGGAATACAAATTGCCCTAAAGCACCAGACGGGAGGCAAGGTCACAGCCTTGAACTCTGCTCACGTTCATGGATTTGGAAATAAATCACATTACCCAAAGGTGGAATGCAGGGTGTGTCCCAGGCTCTCGACTCAGGAGCTCTTAAAATGATTACATTCCAGTGTGTTTAGAAAGTACAGTTTAACCAAGAGGGCTGTGCCTAATTGCTACATTCTCGTCCCCAGGTACAGCGTGGTATATATGAGGGTGGAATGGCATACCAAAAAAAAGACAAAGAGCTCACTTGTTCCCACTAGAACAAAGGCCGCTTCTGGATACTGAACACTTTGGGAAACATGGGAAATCATCAGGGGTCGAAGCCTGATTTCTTGGCATTGAGGTCTTGGAAATCAGTCTCTAAGACTGCACGCCGTAACTTTTGCAATACATCACCAAAACCATTAAAGAGAAGCTTGTAACACAGCAAATGCAAACCGCTGTAATAATAAACAGGATTTTCATAGTGTAGCAGAGAGACTACTGCTTTTGGCTAATTTCCACGCCATTCCAATAGAATGAGGTTGTAACTACAAAAAATATGTTTCTATATAGAAAACAAACAAACAAAGCCCCCAACAATCTTCCTCCCTCTCCAAAACTTTTCTGTGGACTCCTGTAAGTTAAGATTTTCATTTCTCACTTTATTTGAGTGGGGAAAATAGGAGGGAAACCTAGGTCTTTTCTAGGGCTATATTTATGCATATGTGAAATTGTCCTTAAATAGGATTGCAGTTCTGTCATTATTTTGTGGTGGCTATGTATACAAAACTATAGTTGACTTATTACTTGACTGCAAAGGGCACAGTGCATGGATGCTGCAATTTTTTTTTTCAAAACTTGGCTTAGTGTCTAATGACTGTGTTGAGTCTTTAGCCGATACAAACTGGTTCAGCAGTGTGGGATTGAAGGAAATGTAGCTGTGAAAGTTTATGTCTGCCTTTCTAGAAGTGGAAACATGCTCTTAAGAAGTTATGTTTGTATGATCATGTAATATACATATGTGTATCTAGCTGACTGATCTTTAATAGTAAATTTTTTTCTTTTTACTTGTGACCTTACTTGAAAAGAAAGCAAATAACCTAATAAATTATACTTCATGGAAGTAGGAACATGCCATAAGTAGTATCAGGTATTACGGATATGCCAATGATACCTTTTCTGCCTCCCTCAAACCAAAAGCAGGAAATGGTATTTGCCATGATAAAATACACAACTGGTTCTGAAAGTGACTGTTGAAAGCGGTTCCTCCCAATTCATACTGATATCCCCTAGTGATGTACAGAATGCAGATGACGTAAATCTAAATTAGTGCTCTTTAGGGCTACAGTGGCGGTGTTATTATAACACATGCTTCTAGATGGTAAGTATGGTCTTATGAACAGGACAACTGACAGCTGTTTGACACTGAGCAAAGAGCTGCCAGCAGGAGTATTGTAATCTTCTGGGTCTGAAAGTAGCTGGGAAAAGGCAATGCTTTCCAGAGGAGATTTTCCCTAAGGGGGAGGATCAGTGAGAGACCATATTGTCGAGCCATTGAAAATTAGCCAAAGAATAGGCTGCATTGACTAAGCTCGTTATTAAAAACAAAGCCTATTCTAATTTCAGCATGTGTCTCTGGCAGTAAGGCACAGGAGCCCTAAGGCACAGTGAGGTAGAGAGCAATTGAGTTCTAGCAGAAAAAAACTGGGTTTACACCAAGTAAATTATTGCAAAAAGTTGCTGGGCTCCTCCCATCCGCTATTATTCTCTGTTTGCTGAGGAAAGAAAGGAAAGGCTTAACTTCATGAAGTACAGGTCACTTTAATGGGACGGTGCAAATAGAAATGGTTATGTTATTAATTGTTGCAACCAGAGACATTGATCTCATACCAGACAGAATTTAGCATAGCAGATGTTTCATGGCAAAGTGCAGATCCAGAGGTTCTCAGTCTGTAAACAGAGGAGTCTATTTGCATCTTTTCATTTATATTAGATAATAATAACAACTGTATTTTATTTGTAATAATTTGCATGATAGTATTTTTATTTGGAAATAATCAAGACAAATATACCAAAAAAACAGGAATCTGAATTTTTAAGAGAATTCTGCATCCATTGGGAAGTGCTCTATAAATAAAGAAGACAGTGCAAAACTAACATTAATAGTAATCAATTTACTTATCAGTTTCCATTGTTTTGCTTTGACTATTAAAAACAAAATTCAAGACATTTTTTCCCTTAACATGATTACTCTACAAATTCAGTCTCATTTGAGGTACAATTACGTATGGTCATTAGGATTTCCTTACAATACTTTTGCTTTCCTTATGATATCTTATCTGCTTTTTTCTCTAGGTAAAGGATGCTGGAGAACTCTAACTAATATATCTTAGTTTACTATAACCTCTCATGTGCCTTGGCTTGAAAATGTTGTCTACCAATTTCTCCTAATGCATTAAGTGCTTTCTCATAATCAGCAAATGCCATACCTAGCAGCAAATCATATATGTTTGCGTTTCCATTCTGCCATTAATCAAACTGCTGTGAAATACCCAACTAAAGATTACCCATCCTTTCGTCTGACTAAAAACCTACTAGAGAACTGATTTATGAATGAGTTTTTGTTTTTTTAACATTTTAGGTCAAGGATAGAAGTGTGAAACGGCTGTGGTCACTGAAAGCTCGATTGTCAGGAGTTTGCTGGACTGCAGAACAGTCATAGATTTACATATTCACACACGTGTCCATTCTTTGTTTTTCAGTGTGTGTCCATTAGCTGAATGGATGCTCTTCTAGACATATCTTACTGCAAAGCACAAACTTGTTTGTTTGTTTACTAACTTTCAAGCTTCTTAACAATTTTCACTGCCAGCAGAGTAATGTTGCTCAGAAAATGCAAGTAAATGAAGACAGCTGAACAAAATATCACAGAAATGTGACTTGTGTGATTGCTGTAATGGTGTTGCTGATATCTAGTTTGTCCATATGAGATAAAAAATTTGCTCAAAGCTTAAATTTACCTATCTGAAGACAAATTTAAAGTCACATTTTCCTGAGTTTTGTCAGTGATTCCTGCGTACCTGGATTCACTGAAGGTTTAAGGACAGGATGGGAGCACCTACACTGCTTCTGTTCCTACAGTATTATGTGACAAAAGAGTGGAGAGTATGCCTCAATAGACCCTTCTACTACAGCGGGAAGAGCTCTGCAAAAGCATCAGGCTGTTAAACAGCAAACTTTATACTGACTGCTGTCTTCATATGCAGGAATTGGTTTATCTCCTAATTACCATTTGAAGAGTTCTCTGCCCTTGACAGAGATGCTTCTTCAAAAAGAGTGCAGCTCATGAAAATCTGAGTCTACATTATGAATACCATAAGGGCAGATATCTTTCCTAAGGGGACAAACCAAGCATAATGAAAGAGAAAGTGAGGGGAGTGACCATTTAAAGGAGGTTAAGCACCAACCAAGTGAAATCTTTTACACTGCAGCAGACCCAGGGCCTGGTTCCTTTTGGTCAACAGGTCAAGAACTGCACTCCTTGCCAAGGGAGGAAACCTCCGGGCAGATACGGGTGTAGCTCAGAAACTATATACATTTTAGCCTCCCCTCACCCCTACTGATTATCAGCAATGTGCAGAAACAAATGACCGACCCCAGCTCTCAGTAATGCCCAGGAATAAGGTACTGAGCTAGGTTGAAGGGATGGGTTTGTATATCCCCTCCATTCAGTGGGCACTTTCCACAAAAACCCAAATACCTTGCAGTTGCGTACACTTTGACAAGTCAACCTTCACTGAAAGCTTATGAAACAAAGCAGGTCACTGTTGCATATCTGGAGGTCAATACATTACCATTCAGATGCAGAATTATCATTTATAAGCATATTGGCTTTTCTAGAAGTGGGACACAGAACATATCAACTCTATTTTTCAGACAAGCAAACTTCAGACAGAATTAGTAATCTCTGTTCAGAAAAAATATTACAGTGGCTCATTGGATAACACTATTTCCTTCTGACCTGAAGGGAAAACCAGATTTTCACAGAAACAATCAAACATTTTCTTTTTTTTCCTCTCTTTTTCAAAAAAATAAAATAAAAATATAGAGTCCTCACCTTACAAACTCTCCCAACTCGGGAAAGGATTGTCTTGTCAGACGTGCCACTATCTTGTGATATTTCTCGGAAAAAGAAGTAGATTTTGTCATCATCTGGGTTATAGGTGTCTGGGATGGGAAAAGTTCCAACGAATTTTGCTCCTAGAAGTTCCCAAAAAAAAAGGTTTTAAAATATATAGAAAAGTCTTGATACTAAGTTTCTCTTTCATTTATTTTGCATCCTCCAGTGAATTAAAAACATCATTATATAGACAACACATAGCGTCAGGTTTCTTACTAACACTGAGGAAAAACCACACTTGATTCTGATGTAATTACTCTTTGTGTGATGTTTTTGCATATATATCTTACTACCACATGCATAAGTATGCAACGCTGGCTATCATTCTCTGTTTGAAAGTAGGATGACTTCCAGTACAAAATATTGCCTACAAAATTCTGTCTTACAGAGCTCTTGCTACCAAGATCAAGCTAAATAGATTTTCCAAATTTAAATTGATTTAATTACACATTGCAGCAGTTATGAGTACAGAAATACACTACTGTTTACTAGAGAGACCTTGCAAAAAAAAAAAAAAAATCGGTGTAAATGACAGCTTTCCCAAGTTAAGTTTCCCATATATCTGTGCTGTAACAATCTTACTGACTGTATCTACCAAATCCAATACGGTGCCATGCTGGGATGCTGCAGTTAGCAGACTAAACTCCACAACTGACTGGCCATTCTTAAGGACATTGTTCCTTGTTGTGCATGAAAACAGATTAGCTATATCAATGTAAGAGTCTGTTTGGGTTATTTACATCTGTTTTTTGCTAGGAGTAAAACAGCATGCCTTACCTTGACATGCTGAGCACTTATATTACTTCTGGCCTCTTCCAAAGCAACCTTGGCTGTCCCTGCATCTTGTAGGCATGTTCATTGGGCCAACAACTGAATACATGTCCTGCACTGTCCTCCTTGGCTTTCCTGTTCATGATCTCCAGTTCTGCTCTACCTGCTCACCAGTTGTGGATTGTTTGGGGGGTTTTTTTGGGGTTTTTTTTTGGTTTTTTTTGGTTGGTTGGTTTTCTTTTTAATTTTGCACTAAAATCAGAATTTAAATGAGTTCTAGGGGTCCCTGACTACAGCAGAGCAGGCAACAACACTGTCTTGCACAAAAGTGAACCAGATGCTCAGGGAAGTGATTTTTAAGACATTCCCCAATGTGCTACAATAGATGAGCTCTTTTGAGGGCACTTGGATCAATGATGTTTTTCTTTAAACAGAAGTGGCTGTACAAATACGGTGCAAAGAGACCCTTGACTCTAAAATACATTCTTTCAGCAATAAAATACACAGTCTTTGTCCCCTAGAAGTAGGCAGGTTGCAGCAAAAAGCAGTGAAGAGGATGGGGTAAGGTGGCAGAGCAAACAGAGCACACTGGCGATATGTGGAGAATACTATTATCAGCTTTTAATGTATCATCATGCCTTTGTCCTCTTTGTATTGATTGTTACTTTATATTAGCCTTCAGGATTTTCCACCATGAACCCTACAGTACACACAGGACAAAAAGAGGGTCCTTGATTCAAAAGTTCACAGTCAAAGGCTTGAGACAAAATGCAATATGCGTAAGTGCTGAATGTGCACCTTCATGACAGAAGAGTAAATTTATGGATCAAAATAGCCACAATGTTGCTTCCATTTTAAACCTTTCTGACACTAGAGAATGGTGTCAGCAGAAAAATGAAATGATGCAGGCATCAAGCCCTATAAATTTAAGTTAGGATTTCAAAATGAGCCTAAAGAAAATATTCAATTACCCCTCAGGGCCTACAAGGCTACTTTGAAGATTAGATCTCTAAGCGTGAATAAATACATAAATACGCTTCCAGTATGGTTTCTAAAATATGCAGTTAGCTAAATAGCCATTTAATAGGAAAAACTGTGAAATACTTCTATAGTATTCTTTTGAATTTCACATTGATTTATTTTTTTTTTTAATCTACATTCACAGAAGAAAACTCTGAATATATATTTTTTTAAATTAAATTTCATTGCTTTACTTGGCAAGCCAAATACAAAAACAAATGTCTCAATACCAGTTCCTGGAACAGATTTAGAAGAATCTCTAACAAATTAAAGGAATACAAATATTTAACAATTTTCAATCACAATTGAAAACACTGAAGTTGAAAGTTAAATCCAAACAAAAATAGACTGTAAAAGATATGAAGACAAAGAGACTGAAAACAATTTAATGAAAGAGATCGTGATTTGAAAAGCACATTATGTTCTGCAAGTGAGATCTTTGTCTCATCTTTAGTAATCCATCCATACAACATTAAAAAGTGTGTTTAAACCAACTGTGAATTATGTTTTTGGATGCTTTGCATGGGAAAAAATTATATGATGGTGATTTTGAACCACTGTTTGTTTTCCTATACACACAGTTGTCCCCTCCTAATTGCTTCAATAGAAGGTTTTCCCACATATTAATTTCATAGCTAAATTGTTTGCAACCAAACAGGGGATTAAAGGTGTCATGAGCTCTGCCAATAGATGGTACAATAAATTCAGGTGTTGCTCATGCTTTTTTAAACATGCTCTTGTGGCCTAGTGGGAAGAGATGCTACACCTAGTCCTTCGCTGCTGGATTTGCTGGCGTGATCATGTTTGCTGTGGGTTACCTGCTGGCTCTCATGCCCTTGTAACATCAGCAGTAGTTTTAGACAGAGAAACCATGCGTCACTTACTAAGATCTACAGAGAAGCAAGACTCATTAAGCCTTGAAAGAAGAGGACAGAAAACGAGTAGTAAATCTCAGAACACAAAGAAATGAAAAAGCAACTCAAAAGAGTGGAAAGCAGCAGCTCTTTGCAGTTGGTCTGCCAGAAATATATGGCATGATAAAATGCAAAGGACAGTGCTCACCTCATTTACCTTTAACCATCTAAGAGTCAAGCACCTAACCTATACCATCTAGGTCCTCTCTCAGGGAGGAACACAAGGAGAAAGTGACAAGGAATAATCCTATTTTAAAACAGATTCCTACAATAGGTGGGGTGAGTCACCCCCTGGAAGTGTCACCTCTCTCCATAAATTGCAGGCAGAGACAAGTGAAACGACTGAGCCCAGACAGGATACTAACTTTTCCCTTTTAGAGCTAAGTGAGCTGAATCCCATCCAAAGTTCACAGGATATAAAGAAGTCATTGCCTGCAAGTCTTTGCCCTGGCAAAGATGACTAAATTGCAAGGAAAAGAAAAAAAAGGTAAAGAAAAGAATTTCAATACAGTGAAGCACTCATTCCAACTATGCCTTTAGCTTCCTATAAAGGAGGGAGGAATGTGCAGCTGTTTAGTGCATGCCTGTATGTAGGGCTCGGGTATCCCACCATGGGATGCTCTCCTCTGTCCACTGGGCTAGAGCGGGGCAGACTCAGTTCCAGTGGGCGGCTTTGCCATCCGGAGCGGGGCCACCAGCCCCACGTGCCTCATCCCCGGCCACAGCCGCGGGGAAGGCAGCTCTGGTCAGCGGCTGCAGGAGCGCCTGATTCTTCAGCTCTGCAGGAGAAGGACTGATGTCTCAGCAGCGGCAGCATCCCCTCTGTCTTCAATGCCACAGTGTGCAGGAGTATGAGCCTGTGTGAGTGTGAGTCATGGGAAAGATTAGCTGCCTTCCTCCCTTTCTCCTTTGTGGAGCTGCTATTCAGTCACTGAGATTAAGACATGTCTTAATTAGTCAAGATAGAGATGCTCTGCAAGGAACTGGAAGGTATCCTACGCATTTTTCCCTTATGCTTTGTCTTTTCCTCCCCCCAGGAAAGGATAATCCTGATTCCAGAAACATGAGAATAAACTTTAAAAATATTAAAGTGCATTATAGCAAAAATTCCTCAGCCCTATGGAAAAAAAGCCAGTTACACATTTTATGCTCCTCCTAAGTAACATATGAGTCATGCCTGGAAATAATTAATTTCTAATTGTACAATTACTCAAGTATGTACAACTTTTCCTGGAGGTGTAACATATGTTTGGTAAATGGGTGGTAGATTTAGGGAAGAGGGGATTTAGATGAGATGGGAACTTTAAACCTCAAATCCACCAAATATATTCTTTATATCAGTATCAGCTGAAAGCACAAATGTATGCAATTGGTAATGCTACACAATAAACTGGAAATATATTGGCTACACTATGGCTTATTGCAGAAATGATCCCATCATTTAGAGTGGCACTCAAAATTTTCTCCAACCTTAAAAGGACTTTTTCAAAATATTAAAAGCACCTAGTTTATATCTATGCCTCTTAGTATAACAGTGCATGGATTGTGTATGTGAAGTCTTAAACAGAGTGTGGCTGTAGATTTTTATATGCCTGGAAACAAGGTAAACCTGAAGAATATATGGGGTCTTCAGTGTTTATACAGTGTAGGGTAATTTTCACGTCGCAGTCTAGGACACTAAAGCTGTTTTTCAAACCCAGACATATTAATATATTATTCTCCTTAGAAAACTTTCACAAATACAGACACTTTAAGTGAAAACAGAGTAAAACATGAATCAATCTAAAAGAAAGAAGAAAGGCAGACAACCCCCAGCCAGCCTCTAAACTAAAACACATAAACAGTTCTTAAACCTTTAGTTTATTCTGTGTTCTTGTCCTGTTCCCTTGTCTCAGACTGCTCATGAAGAAACATTAATAGCATAAAGAAATGTTTGGAACTGGTTATTTAAGCTATAAGTTCTTTTGGGCTGGGAGCTGATCCCTGTAATCCTCATCAAGGTGAATCTATACTAACGATAACACCAGATGCTCCTCAGGACCAAACTACAGTAAATCTTTCTTTTTAGGATATTATAGCATCCCGTAGGAAAGCTATCCCTTAGGAAAGCAGCTACCCCAACCATCTTTCCATGCTGAGCTGCCATCCGCAGGCTGCCAGTAATAAAATTGGATATTCGGTTCCACGGTTAATTACAGATAGAAAAATGCCTGCTGGAAGGATCTATCCTGGTCCCAACCACTTACAGTCCATTTCTGGTCTACATTGCACAAGGGATGTGTACATATGAGAGACAGGCGATAGGAGAGGTGGGACAAGAAAGGTTTTGAGCACAGGAGATGAAAGTGGGATAGGTCAGCACAGTCAGATGTGAGATATTTCTAACTGTCCGAAGGACTGCTCCTATTTGGAAAGGTAAAATGACTTTTAGTGGCTTCTCCTTTCCTCCTCATCTCACAGCGGAAATCCTGAGGTCATGTAGTTTCATCTAGACAGAAATGTAAGGCAATACCTTAGAAGGGAGAGAAAGCACTAGGAAAAAAAAATAAAAAAGAGCATTTCCTCTTGTTGAGGTCTCAAAGAGTTAAGAGGCAAAATTATCCCTTTCAGAAGTTTTCTGCTGGGAAGACAACTTAACCCTGTGGTCAGCAGGCCCTGGCTTTACAATACACCCATAATAGTTACACAGGCATCCTGAATCAGGGCCAGTGTTGCCACATCTTTAAGGACAGTTGATGGCTAAAAGGGGGATGCTTTAATTGAGAGGGGTTAGCTTGTGAGCGAAGTTTTCCATGTTACTCTGTGTGTGGCTTGAGACTGGCTGGGTGTAAATGCAGCCAGTCTTTTAGAGGGTTTACTAGTTCAGACTGTTTTTTAACAGGCAAGAAAAAGCAGTGTTTTGCTTGGGAAGCTATTTTAGGGTGCCCTTAGTGGTTTTAAAATGATCCTCACAGCAACAAATGGTATTTTTCCCCCTCAAAAAAGGAAAAGAAAAAAAAGAAAGACCTCCTACCTAAAAACATGGAATTTCTAGTCTGTCATTTGAACATGCTGTAGGGAACAGCTTTTAACAAGTGATCGGAAAAAAGGGTTTAAAAAAAATTATTCCAACAAGACTGGAAATAGAAGCATTTAAGTCACGATATTATTCCAATTACAGGACTATATACAGATGCACAGATCAAAGACGGAAAGAATGATTAGGTCTTACGCTCCTTCTCTTTCCTTAATTAGCATATTCACCTCTGTGACTTTTCTCAAGTGCATTTTTATTCCATTGAGCTTTTTTAAAAAAGCCTATGTAATCCAAAGATACCATGATACAATATCTCTATTTATAGTTACTGGACATATATTTATATAAGAAAGGGACTATTAACTTCAGAGAGGCGGGGACAATGCAAATGACAACAGCATATGTTTGGGATCTTACCAGTAAGCCAGTAATGTTCAGAAATGTCAGTTCTGAGGTAATGGTGGTCGTGAGAAGGGCCCAGGGAACGTGTTAGAGCAGTGTCTTTGCCAAGGAAATCAGAAGCTGTTCCAGCATACAGATACTCATCTGCAAATGAAAAAAAAATAGGGTTTCTACAGCTGTGGGATAAACAAAATTAAAGCAGTTTGTGTTTTTTTGAGTGAACAACACCTGTGTTTAATTGGGCTATGAACAACTTTAATGTTTTAAAGTATTATTGGCTTATATTTTAATGGGATTTGGGGTTCTGTGAAGTTACTTACATTTAAATGAGGGTAATATTTGTAATCATATGCCTGAGAAGTAAAGAAGTCTGAGTCTAATTTTCAGATCTTTTAGGCACTCAGAAAAGTAAATTCCCCAGGTTTTAATGGATGCTGGGCTCTTAAGGGTAGAAAGGTGTATTTGACCTGAGCATCCTGCCCCGTGAGCGCTGACCATGGACCTAGGGGCCATGGCAAGGACACCATCATCTGCCCATTTAAGCTCTTGTGTCACAGGCTTGCCGCGGCCCTGATGGCTTTGCAGCTCCTGGGCTTGAGCTAGTGAATATGATGGATGCTTCACTACGGGAACTTTGCAGCTTGGCCCCTTCCTGGTGCAGGGATCTCCGTCCAACACTTCATTCACGAAGAGGAATTTAGTCACTATGGGAATTCTTCTCAACTATGCAACGTGTTAATGGTAGGAATATGGCTACAGACCCAAACCGTGATCATTTTAACATAGTGAATGGTCCCACTAAAATAAATGAGACATCTTGCTTGAATAAGGCAGCCAGAATTTCTCTCACATGGAAACTATATCTATAATACAGTCCAGTGTGCTCGCTGCAACTGCAGTTACTATTTAGTCTTCTGCCAGCTTCGTGGGCAGTGCAAAATTTCACAGCCTTAAGAATCACACAATATTTTCTGTTTTTCTTCAGATCTCAATGAAAAAAAAAAAGCACAGAAACAATATCACTGTGATTTTATTTTTTTTACCACATAGTGCATTTTATATTTTTTTTTCTGCAAAATAATAAGATAGCTTTATTGGTTGGAGGAATTTGTTTTTTATTTAATAATTTGCAACAATAATCACTGGGGTGTGTAAAAAGAAAAAAAGTTCATATTCACAAACAATAATCATATAAAAAGCTGTATGATACATAAAAATCCACTTCCAGGAGTTTCTTCTCCAGGTTTTCTAACACTCTGGGTGGAAACATTTCACAAGAACTTTCAGAGAGAAGCCCTTTGTTAAGAGTGAATGCAGAATAAATACCATTCAACATAGATGTTTGGGTTTTCATTTTAAAAGATGTAAATGCACTTAAGAAAATAAGATCAAGGCGGGGGGGAACACACAACCACAACCCATGATCCTCAAGCACTTTATTTGGCCAAAAAAAAAGATCTATCAGCTTTCTTTTTACCTCATTATTATTGTTACTTATGTATTATTTCCATGACAGTATTGGAAAGCACATCTTTCAGACAGCATGTCGCCTTTGTAAAGAAACAATAGTGCTTTCTGAAAAGCATTTGTCATAATGAGGAATGAGCAGGGTAATTGGTGTTTGCTAACTGACAGGCACTCAGTGATCGATAAATCTGAAGGGCTAACAGGAATTCTCCATCCTTGCTTAGGCTCTGCTGACAAGGCATTTTCGGCACTTCTCTCAGCTTTTGGTATCTCTCATTCCAAGTTCCAGTTATGTCCAGAACAGTTTTAGTAAGCGGTAATATGTGATAGAACACGGATGATGAGCAGGTGACTTTTCAGTCAAAGATACTAGCTTTTCAAATCTATCTGTGAGATGCCATGTAGAATTCAAAGGGATATTCTGCATTTCTGCAATAAATTAAAATCACACAGTTGCATTAACCTATATACATGAATAAAAATATAATGAAATATTATTTAGCTCATATATGTATAACTGATTTCAAAGTGATTTCTGAAGGATACGAATAATCTTTATTGCCAGATAAATAAAACTAGGCAGAGAGAAGTGACATGGTTACTCATCTCATCAGTGGCAGAGATGGAACTGTATCCCAGTGCAGTGTCTTATCTGTGGGCTATATTGCATTCCTATTACTTTTGGAAGTAATCACCAAAAGATAGGCCACAAACGTATTCTCTGGTCAGGCCTGTAACTCTTCACAACGCTCCTTGTACTTTATTGTGAAGCACTTGACACCAGGCAGAGTCAGAGAAGGGATATTAGAATACCCTGCCCATTAATTTTATCTAGCTTGAAAATTCTCATGTACTGAAGTTCATGTTTTAGTTAGCTAAACCACAGAAGCTTCTTCATTTCACAAGATTTAATAGAGCAGTCAAAGCACTAGTGCACTGCTGAAATTAGCCAACACTATAATAAATCATGGAGTTCTATTGCATTAAAAAAAAGGAAAAAAAATTAAAGTTTCTAGAATCCCATTTTAAAAATAGACTTCACGGTCTAATATTAAACAGTACTAGGGGTCCCTGAGAAGAATAAGAGCTGGCTTTAATCTATTGTTTTTAATAAAGGAAGTCCTGCCCCATCTGTTGGGTCAGAATCACAAATCATCTATCTTATTATCTGAGAATAAAGACTGAACATTAGTCATATTCTTTTTATAACACAGAGTGACCGATACTTCAAAGCATTGTCACCACTGCTTTTTGGCTGTAAATGAAAACGTCATGGTGCTTCACTCTTATCTTGTATTCATATGCTTGACGGACAAGTTAAATGAAAATTGTCCAAAGCTATGAACCAAACCATGACAAAAGTAGCTCTTATAGTGATTTGAAATCCAGAGGTCAAGCTGACATTCCTCGGCACCAAATGTCAGACCACACAGCGCTGCGATGCACGCAGCAGGCAGATTGCACTATCTTGTTCCTAGGCTTCCAGCTTCAGAAGTGGCTACTCGAGTAAATAGAAACCTCAAAAATGTATTTATGGAAATAGTGGATGTCAGCAGACTTCAAAGGGCAGAACATATTGATAATTGCAGAAAGAGGCCCAGAAGCACTTCAAACATTGTTCGTCTGGGTTTTTTTTGTTGTCTTCTTAAAGGAGAAATGACTGGGTGAGGATGAAACCGCCTTCCTGCTCAACTGGCAGAGGCTTCACAGCTGCTCAGATGTCTCTGTGTCTCTGCATTTCCAGCTCTTTGGTGTCTGCAGACTGAAGGGTCCCTCAACTCCAAGAGCACAAACCATCACTGGAAACACAACTAACACCAGAGGAGCTTCAGCGATAGCATCTGCTGAGGCTTTGACCCCAGACTTCATATTACGAAGCTACTACACGTCTGAGAGGAGCACCTGGCTCTGATGGTTTCTTACCTGCCATCACTGAAGCAAACGGCAGCTGAGGATCAAAAGGGCATTTCAACCTGCCAGATTCCAAGTTCTGAGTATCCAGCCGGAATACCGTTTCCTGAGAATAAACACATACTCATTATCCTGGTGTGGCTGCAAAATAAAACTCACTTAGACAAACTGTTCTGCTAACGTGAAGGTGTGTTAGATCACACAGCTGTCATCTCAGCATTGGTGTTTACAGTTTGTGTATCTGTTTAATATAGCGTCTTTTTTAACTCATTGTTTTAATGTATCCTGTTCACTCTATAGTGAAACACAAATCTTAAAAGAATACAATTATTTTCAGGAAAAAAAAGGATGCATTGTTCATTTCTACTCAAATTAAAAGCTGGAATGTACTTAAAAGGCACTGGCTTCTATTTGGGTAAGTGCTGATAGACTATGTTGCAACAGGAGACTCAGAAGGGATTCTGGCTGACTCCTCAATTTCTCCAGGGACTGCTGAATAATGTTCGCGGCAGACACAGTTCAGCCCCTTTTAAATGAAAGCAGCATATGCTCTCTCTTGTTATTTTTAACAAGGCTAATGATACAAGAGATATCAGAATAGATCCCTCCTTGAAGTTCCCAAATACAGTGTGATTAATTCCTGGGTCACAGAACAAGGGCAGAGAGGAAGATAAAGGAAAGAAATTATTTAAAAACTATTTCTGATGTTTTCAGTGGGCCATCAACAACTCAATTGCTATAAGCATTAATTTGAAGTTTTACTGTGGGTTTGATTTGCCAAAATGGATGCTTTTACTCGTTCCTTTTATTAGTTTTCTAAAAGCATGCTTAACCTGAAAGCCATAGTGAGTTTTCTGAAGGCAAAATGATTGCTTAGAAGAGTAAAGTGAAGTCTTTGCAGGTGTAGAGACTTGATTTTCAAAATTCTGCTGCTGTCAGAGAAGGGAGGTTGCCTCCAGAAGCACTGTTAACATACTCTCCTACCTACAGTGATATTTATAATCCCAGCAGTGTTCAGGAATCAAGTCATTGTGGGTTTAATATCTATTGTAGAGATAGAACTTTTGAAGTTAAGTTTAAAAAAACCAACACCAAAACACTTCTTTGATTGAAACAATTATTTTAAAAAGGGTGAAGTGATTTTAATTATTTGTTTCAACACCTCTGCCTTGTAAGAGGACTGAAGAGTACAAACAACAGTTAAATATGCCCAGCGATGGCCACATAGGATCAGACTTCACAACACATTAATTCAATTCATCCTTAATGTACATCAGATTATAAATGACCGAACATTTCTATTTCAGTGATGTGCCTCCTAAACTTAGGCTCAGAAGGTAAAAGCCCAGGATATTGAATAATTAGGCTCCTTAAGAGAAAAGAAAAATCAATTCCAATCTATGAACATAAATTCCATTTCCTCCAGCAATCCTGGCTGATACAAAGCAGAATTTAATCATCAAACAACTACCCTTGTTACCTTCCCAAACCTAACCTGTGGGAAGGTAAGGTAAACCAAATTCTAAAGCAACTTAAGTGGGTCAGAGCACACCAAGGACAAAATTAAATTAAAAATTAAGCTAGCTTTCTTTCTTTCTTTCTTTCTTTCTTTCTTTCTTTCTTTCTTTCTTTCTTTCTTTCTTTCTTTCTTTCTTTCTTTTTTTCTTTCTGACAATACTGTGTTAACATCCCATTCTCATTTCTTTTAAGAAGTGTAATCCTGAGCTGCTCAGAGGACTCTTGCTGTATCACATGCAAAGAGGCTGTCTCCAAGTCCAGTAGTACTCAAGGGACTGAGGGCTTTATAGATCAACATCAAATATTTCAGATTTCACCCAGACAAACTAATGGACAGTACCAGGCACTCACACAGAATTAACCTCCTGGTTTCACTTTGGACAAAGCTTTCAAAGAAAAGAGCATCCCTTGGAGAGCTGTGGCTAACAGCACCAACTGTGCCAAGCCTCTTCTTCACTGGCCAAGAGAAGTTTTGGCAGTGACTGCAGCAATAGCAAGATGAGGACTTTAATCCCCTTTAATTGTGTCATCCCGTAGGGGATTTGTACTGCTTCAAAAGCAGTGTGTGCTGTGGTTTTGAGTCACCTGATCCACACTGTTTTCCCTCTCTGTTTTCACAGCACTGTCACTAGCCAGCAGACCACTGGGCAAATCTACCAGCAGCTTTTGAAGGTCAGCAGGGCACTGCCTGGTTTCACAGCCTCTGTGAAGCTACCTCAGGCCCTAGCTTTCCCAAGCATCCCACAACTTCATGTAGAGGTTGCTAATTACCAAACATCCATTATCTATTCTTATAACCCAGAGGTAAAAAAAGGGGAAAAAAAAAAAAAAGATTAAAAGAACAGATCTGCAATAAAAGCACTTTGAATTACCACAAAGGATTCCTGGATTCAGTTCCTACAACCATGAGACGTTTTCAGCTGTCTGTCAAATTCATGTCAATGGGTCTGTCCTCAGCACTCTCCTGTCCTGTCACATTTATCTGTAGAGGCAGTGCAAGGACTATGGCTGTAGGGTGTTTGGGGTCCAAGAAGGAAAGGGAAGATATGCTTCATGCCATTCAAAGCTGTTAATTCAGTAGGAGGTTGTAGAAGAGGTGCACCATCAGAAGAGGCACGAGTAGTGCTGAACACTGTCCAACCTACCCCTGCAGCTGAGAAAGCAGGAGGAATGCGGGAGAGGCAGGACTGGGAGACAGTGAGGGGATTAGGAAATACAATACCAGGATTCTTCTTGCATTTCCTCTCATAAGGTAATTGGTCACATCTAATTGAGACAGACCCCTTGTCTAGACTGGCTGCCGGACTGAGCAATCAGACTACATCCATAATTTCATAATCTCTGATGAAAACTACTTCACAAATGAAGTACTTAAAGGTGCAATGGTAGAGTGAGTAAGGCATCTTGTTAATGACCCAGAGGTAAACCAGACCCTTACTTATACTCTTGTTGAGAGCTGTTCTGTTCAATTCAGCTCTGTATTTAATCATTCAGGCTAAGGAAGCAGCATGATACAAGGGATCTAAAATTTCAGTTGCCTCAACTGGAATATTTAACATAGCGAAGCAAAGAAGCCTCCAAAATTATTTAATTGCAAGTCCAATTATACAGCATATACCAAACAATACCAGGAGTATTAATGTCTTATTAGGGAAAGAACACCACCATACAGATTTCAGGCAGCTTCAGTATTCTGCAACACAGACAGCCCAGCTGGGCTGATCAACCAGCCCACAGATTGTGTGGAATATAATGATTGGTCTCAGCCTGGGCAAACATTAATAACTTTTTTTTTACCTTCTTTTCTTCTGCGACCATCTGACCTTGATTCTGTATGTCAGAGTATCTCCAATGTGTATATATTTCAGGTTATTACATTTAATAACATATCATTAGACCTCATTTTTAATATTCTAGAATTTCGCTGAGACCCAAAGAAAAGAGAAAGCTATTTCTATAGCAGCACAGGAAGCCTGCACCACAGGCAAGCAGCCAGACAGGTCACATCTCGACGCCGTCTGAGAGCAGAGCCAGTGTTATAAATATAGTCAAGGTGTTATACATATAGGAGTTAAAAAGAGACTTGTGGACTAAGTGGCTGCTTGACACAACACCAAAATGCTTCTGTTGCAGGGGTTAGGTCTCAAACATTTACCACTTAGGATAGAGATTTCTTTGTCACCAGCAAATGAAGGCCAATCAGTTGATAACTTCAGTTCAGGAATATGCCACTGGTGGTGGAGGGTACCCAACATTTACTTAACGACAGGGCTGTAAACCGTCTGCAAAGTCCTGAGATGCCGTCCTCAGACTCAGATTCAGAGACCCTTTACAATCTGTTTACAATTCTTTACAATCTTATGTCCTGCATAAGGAATGGGAAACACCAAGGGTGTATACGCATTAAAAAACAGAACTCCGAGCGTCATCTTGAACTC